>JAQNBH010000016.1:6346642-6841642 GCA_028752905.1 Cladorhizidae sp. MBARI D1340-BT2 | reverse complement strand
ACAAGCCATCCATGGGCATTGGTTTGCCTGATGTAAGGCTAACTTCTGAAGGTCCTCAACTGCCACACTATATCACAGGGAACGAAGATCTCCACTCAGATGATGATGGGTGTCGAGATGTGATGTTTAGTCTCATAAATCATTCTGATGATGTATTTACCTTGATAATTACCTTTGACTTCAGTGATGCCACCAGTGTTAACTGGCTGCTGCTGAGTGAAGTACAGATCTGCCAGCAACCTACAACAGGTGCATACAATAGTACTCTATGAACTCTCAACTGACATGGAAGATAATCAGCTTAAACATTCGACATCTGGCTAGATGCTTTAGTCTTCTTCAGAATAATGAGATGGATGAGGGTGAGGACATCTGTCACATTTTTCCTGGAGAAGGCTAGAGCATCTTACCAAAATGTTGATTGTTTATTATTTGAGATGGTTCTCAGCTGACAAAACGCTGTTCTTATTGCATCAGATAGCAAGGCTTCGACTTAACAGTCAGCATTCACACTTGAGCCCAATTCCATATTAGCCTCCACCAGAACTAGAGTGAACCATTGTGGGCGGTGCTGAGCATGTGTGAAGCACGGTCATGTGTGTGGCATTAAAATATTGAGTTTTTATCTTGTTCACTGCAGATGTTTTATTGAGTAGGCGGATCTCGTAGTCAGGAGTTTGTTTATTCCTTGATTCAAATGCAATAGTAAATACTGTACAGTGCATTATGATTCAAATGCAACAGTAAATACTGTACAGTGCATTATTAGGAAAAGTAACTTGATGACCATATTCTTATAGTTGTGTACATACACATGTCAACCTGTTCTTATTTAGGGCATGCCACTCCCATTTGTGATGGTTGTCTGATACACGATAAGCAGAAAGAATTGTATATATATACACACATGTACTGCACTGCAATACTGTTCATCTCCTAGTGTAGCAGCGAGTGCCAGAGTATGGCATCACCATGTTTGTACTCTCTTCCTTGAGGATGACAGGAGGATCTGTATATACACCAGAGGGTTACCATATGCATTGGATATTAGTTGTTAAATAGATTTCATTTGTTGTGAAGTGTGTTAAATTTAATTAGGTGAATAATATTTCACAGCAGACATTTTATGGTAAGAAATAGGAACACGTCTCAAGTCCAGTCTTTGTTGTTACAATCCTTTGCTGTAGTCTGCTCCACTTCTGTCTCTTGGGTTGTTTGGGGTATGTGGTCCAAGTATCATTCTTCTACTTGGTGTGGACACTCCTCTTCATGGGAACAGAGGACAAACTTACAAGATCTTCCTCGGTCCATGTCCAATGAAGCATGGTTCCATTACTTACCACTGCTACATCTTGCCTCCCTTTATCATTGTTGGGTTTTCTATTGCACACAACTCCTCTCTTATTGCTGGTTCCCAAATAGCCTTTGATATGAGGCAGCTTCTCACAAAAGAAAGCTTGACGAACCATCCCTTAGAATCTGCTCCAGTTGTGCAAGATATAACCACTGACTTTAGCTATAAAAATTCAATTTGAAACACATTTTTAAAATGGATCATATGAAATTGAATTAGAATGAAATACGAATAAACTATTGATGAATTAAGGTCGATCATGGAGGCTGTAATTATTGAGATCATTACTATTTTTCTTGGCAGTTTTGCATCCCTCTGTTGCTCCAGTGCTGGTTACTGCTACCCCTGTAGTGCGTAATGCCAGTGATGTGAGCGCCAACCTCTATCTCTCCTGCACAGTCAGCGGAGAAGGCAGGTTCAAGTGGGAGTGGACAGGACCATCACTCTCCGGTCAAAGCGTACTCTCTGACTACACCAGAACCAGCACTATCCTCTTCACTGGCATCAAGAGAGTGGGGACCACTAAGTACCGCTGCAAGGCCACCTATGACCCTCAAATTACTGAAGAAACATTTGCCATGTCTGCATCTCAAGATTTGGATGTTCAATTAGAATGTAAGATTTGTGTATGACGAATATTTTACAACTCCCTCTTGTCATGTTTGCATGAGCTCTCTCTGTTGCCATATACAGTATTTAAGGTTTCATCTGAATGGCTAGATTTTTATAGCAAGATACGATACATCTGTTGTTGATCACTGTTGTATTCCCAATCTACTAACATAGGAAAGTATTTTCCCCAATAAATGTCAATACATTTGTTTAAGGGGGGACAAGTGCCAGGAGGACGTAGTTTCATAACCTTGTGGTTATGACTTTGGAGGTCCATAGTTTCTGCACACTTTACTGTATGAACTTGATACATAGCCAAAACGATAGATCTCTCTGTGTGCCCTATTTTTGTAGTAAAAATTTGCACTGTGCCTAAAGTTAGATCGGCCAAAGTCGGGTACCTCAAAACCTGTGTGCCTGACTTGGTTAAAATACTGGATCCCGATTGATAGTTGAAATTGTTATGTTTTTTTAAGCGCTCACACTTGCCTAATTCTTTATTCCTAAATGAACACATAGTGTTGTAGAATAGGGCTACCTCTAGCCACAAATAATAATGGCTAGCACCATTCAATCAGGAGCCAGCATTTTAACCAATTCAGGCACTCAGGTTTTGAGATGCCCGACTTTGGCTGCACGTAACTTTAGCATAGTTACACATATGCAACTTTTTTCAAAAGAGAGCACATAGGGAGATCTAGCTACTATAATTAATATCAAGTTCATACAGTGAAGTGTGTAGAATCTATGGAGCTCCAAAAGTCATAACCACAAGGTTATGAAACTACGTCCTCCTGGCACTTCTCACCCTTAAACAATGGAATATTATATGCTTTGGGGAAAAAATTAATGTGGTGTATTTAAGTATTGTTTGATTATACACACAGCAGTGGCAGAAGAGAGAAGCTGCTGCAGCTTTGAGTATTGAACTGGATGGCCTAGCAATCTCATATTAGCTTAACTGGTTTCTCTTTGGAACTAAATTTACTAGGAAGGTTATTGTGTCCCCATAGTTAAGATGTAAATAAGGTAATAATTCGTGGACTTCTTGTCCAATGAAAATATAATGCCATGAAATAATGTATAAAATCATGAAGTATATTTTCCAGATTTGTGGTATAACACATTAGTATTCATTGTTGAGAATCTACTGAACTGTAGATGCCATATTATTTACTTAGATGTAAGCACAGTAGCTATGCTTACAAGTGCTACTCAAACTTAATATGATTTGCTAAATATTGTGGGACTTGTTTTGTTCTTTGCAGTCCAGTTGGTTGTGGTTGGTGAGAGTTCTGTAAAAGCTGCACTGCTAGAGAAAGTCTTTCTCACCTGTGAGCTGTATGGCTACTTGGAGAACAGCGACACACAGATCACTTGGGCTAGGAACAATGATGACATTCAAGACTCGGACCCTCTCTATGACGTGATTACTTGGAATGGCAACAGATCCGTACAGAATGGAGGGAATGACAGCATGCCAAGCATCATCAGTGTCCTGTCAATCTCGGCAAATGACACCTCCGTCTTCATGACATATACTTGTAAGGTTAAGGCGACAGTGCAGGTTATCAATCTTGTGAGGATGGAAACTATGATTACTGGTGAGCATTACCCTCAGGGGTTACACATCTGAACATCATCCAGGGTTATATAACGGAAGATCATTCAGGGGTGTATATCAGAGCATCAGGTTGCGTATCGGGATATCATTCTTATATCATTCAAGAGTTCAAGAGTTTATATCAGAATTTTTAGATGTATGTTTGGTGTAAATAAGGGAGCCAATATCCTCGAGTAAACCACACCCATTCCTTCTTTTTCCCTCCCTTTTTTTCCCCATGAATATTATTACAGCAGCATACACTTCTATTCATGAACGTGGGTGATGGTCATGGGGGAGGAGATAGCATACCTATATCCAAGCAGGTGTAGTAATGGAGCTGAAGTTTAAAACGACACTAGCCATAACTGTCGGGGGGATGACGTGGAGCTCTCCTCATTCTACAAGGGATTAAATAATATGCAGACACATTTGTGCACTTCCTGTGAGAGCCCCTTTAATGTTGGTACACTTTATAGAGAAAGAGAACATACCTTATCCTAAATCAGTGAAATATTTGACATGTGTAAGAAGGCTCCTTGGCGTGTTTTTAAGGTTTTTATTGCACTCTTGATGGCGTGTTGTGTGGGAACTTGCCTTGACATCATGACTTGATCTCGGGTCATTTCCATGTTCATGTGCTTTCAAGGAACCCATACTAGAGAACTCCATTGCCCTCTAACCTCTGTGTGGCCATGTTGTTAGTATCTTTGCATGGAGTAGAAGTTACGATGCACTGTCAAATATTGCAGTGGCCAACAACTAATAGTTTGAAGCTACGTAATGCTCAAATGAAAACAACAGCGATGATGACGTATGATTTTAAGGAAGACCAGTGCCTAATGCTAAAGGCCGGTTCATGACACGATGCTGGCCAAGTGTTGCATTGCGTGTTATCAATTGACTTTTGACCCTCGAATCATGCTCAACAAAGATCGACACCGATTGGTCCGACGCTGCATTTCAGACGCTGGATTAGAACCTTTTTCTAATCCATCATCTGAAACACAGCGTAGAACTAATCATGTGTCCATCTTTGTAGAGTACGGTTCGAAATGAATAGGTCTAAGGTCAATTGACAACATGCAATGCGATGCAATGCTCGGCCAGCATCGTGTTGTGAACCAGCCTTAAGGTTTTGCAACAATATCAACGTCAGAATGGCAGTGAAGAATCAGGTGCTTGTCAACAAGGCTGAACGACGTAGAGTAGACTCGATTATCCGAGTGCTCAGATTATCCGCACTCAGTTGAATCTCCTGGTAATGATCATCAATGTGAAAATTTAGTTGGGTAGGGCAGGCTAGCGATTTGGACATGAAAGCTGAATCAGTTTGCTGAGGCCAGCAAAAGGAAGAGCGTAGTTTTGTCTACTGAGTTGTATTTAGCTATTCTTGGAAAGTTATCAGAAAGAACCATTTGAACTGGACTCGCATAAGAAGATAATGTAAATACAATGGTAACAGAGATAAAAAAAGATGAAGCCGAACTTTGAGAGTTTGCAACACCCTTGATAGTTGGCGGATGAGTTCAAGTTGTAATGGCGTGCACCTTGCTAAAGGCGACCAGCTTGAAATTGCTGGTTCATTCAGAAACGGGCAAGGAACTCAAGTTAGTGGACCATTGCTACGAGAGAGAAAACAGCGAACATTCACAAAGGAAAATCAGAAGCAACCATGTACTGGTAATGTAGGCTGGCCACTGGTGATGGAATAGATCACCAAGTGTTGCAAGCAGTATGTGCTGAATCCTCTGAGACATCACTGATGCTCCTTAAATTAGTAAGATATCTGGCATGCACGAAGAGGCACGATAATCTGAAGCAAATAACTTTTGGATATAGATAGACATGTTCTGTATGTACAGAACATAGTTGTGATCAACAATTGCTTATAGACAATGCATACAAAATGACTGTAAATAAGATGTATGGATGTACATATATATGGTAAGACAGCAAGGCAGCTACTGAGGACAGAGCTGCTTCTCCAGGAAGTCACATTCCAAGACCCTGCCGATAAAAATCGTTAGGGGTGTAATTTGGGGGGTCGTGTCATTCTTTCCCCCCTCCCCCCTTAACATTTTGAGATTTAATGGCCATGCGATACTGGGTCAGGCCCTCCTACCCTCCCCTTTTTCCATACCCCAAGTTCGCCTCCCCTTTTCCCCCTTGGCAAAATTTTTGGATACAGCCTTTTGCATATCCAAACTTTTTTCTTATACGAACTAGATTAGGTCCAAGTGTGTTTGGATATGCAAGGGGCTACTGTACCAGGATAAATCAGAGATCATTAGCACTCTCTGTATTAGTTCTTTGTTTTGACCTATATTTCAAAATGCCAAATCCTAAACCTCCCTCCCCCCCCCAACAACATGAATAAAGTTAATACCAAATGTCATGTCTACCGTATATCCTATATTAGGAACCGCCCCTCCAATTGTAGGTCAGTCTCAATTGGTTATAGTAACTTCCCTTCCAATAGTAACCACGGAGGCAAATAGCAATAAGACATGCCCAAATAATTGCTTATAAACTGACAAGTGAAGACTATGGGAAATAATTGGTAAATGTTCTGGGCACTTGTAGCATTTCAACCTTAGATTTCTGCTTTCTGGACAGGTTACTCAACCATTAAGCCATGGGCACCCAAATGATTAGAAGTCCTCCAAACAGGCACTTGAACTCCTTTACAACTACAATCAATAGCAACTGCTCCAATAGTAATGGCAGGTAGAGTGGATACAAGTAAATAGTAACTGCAGCTCCTATTAGAGAATAAACGGTACTTTGTTTTCGTGGATTCTTACTGGCCTAAACTGTGTTTTGGCCTGTGTATTACATCTGAAAGCTGTCTAGCGAGTCTCAAATAATCCTTCATAAGATAGTCAACTTGAAGCCTACAAAAACTAAAAATTTGTAAAAACTGAGAAAAACATTCAGGTCCGAGCAGCATTTAGCTCTGTTATATTTTCATGCATATTAATTGTCGGACTTGACCAAGAGAGGATTACCAAAAGTTCCTAGTAGCCATACACCATGCGAGTGATACTCATGTGTGTTTAAATATATCTAATTCTACTCTAAGATCTCATTTAATTATCAGCACTCTGCTACTACTATAATATTCTCTGGAAAGAGGACAGTTTATGCTCTAAACTTTCCTGAATAATATCACACACACACGCACAGTAGTTAATGGCTCCATTAGCCATGTTAATTGTCTAGGAATCTGCTATAGCAATTAAGGTTCTACATACTGGCAACAATGGTTTATACTGAAGGGCACCATTACCACCTTTCAATATCATTCCTACAAACTTCTTTTATTTCTTATTTGCGGCCTACATGGAAAATATCTGTTGCTTGTTGACATAACAATACAATCTATTTGTCCCTCTCCATATAGAATTATAGTGAAGCAGTCAGGCAGCTGTGGCCATATTTAGAGCTTCTCCAGAACTAACCAAACAAGTGTTCTGTCTTTGGTTAGTTCTGCAGATGTTCTTCTATGCTGTGTTAAGTACTCATATATATATATATACTAGAATATATTTCACCCAAGAGTAAGCTTCTCAATAACCCATACTCTCCTTTCACTTCTTGGCAGGAAAACGTGCAGCTGCTGTGTCGCCTTTCTACTTCTCAGTTCCACATGCATGAATGTGATTATTGTGTTGATGCTCTTCATCCTTGTTTTCTCCACGAATCAAGAAACTGATTTTGGAGTGTTCTGGTCTAAAATTAGGAATGGGCTTATTGTTCGCAGGTTATGCGAATGAGTGAAAACATATTGTAGATACAAGGGGGACATGTTAGTTTTCTTGTCTTACCAGAATACTCCTTGGTGATGAATTCAAGGAACCTTAAAGTGCTTTGAAGCTGACCTGTCTAGGCTTCTAAGGAACTTTAAGAGGGAGATATGGTATTTTTTTGTGTGTGTGTTTTGTGTCTGTGCCATTTTGAAATGTTAGTCAAACCAATATAGAATGATAGTCCATACTACTCCCACACTAGCATGTTTAAGCATACACTGGTTTTAAGCCTCCAGGTCATGTTGTACTTGGTAGAAGTATAGGCATATAATTATTTGTCCTAACAAAAGAAACTTGAAATTCTTCTTTTTTTCCCCCGGTTAGATTAATACATATATAATGTTTCTATGACAGTGAATAGGGTATATAACAGAAACATCTGGGGTATACTTTATAGTCACAATATGTTAGTGTGAATCATATAACATTTAGAGGTCACCAACAAATGCTGCATAATAGAGATGCAACCATGTGTGACTTTTACTGCCTCCTATGCCTGCAGATACTCCACGACCTCCAGATGTGACTGACACAGATCCAGAAACTCGTGTTACTAGTTCCACCACCACAGAGGCCATTAAACCACTGTCTTCCCTATCCACCATCATCATAGGAGTGGTGGGTGGCCTTTTGGTGCTCATCATTGTCATCTGCATAGTCATCGTCATTTTCTTCCTACTCTCCAAGCGAAACTTAATATGTCCTCGGTTCAGACTTAGTTCCACGAGCAGGAAAGACTCACTTGATTTCAGTGGGGACCCCTACTACCAGGAATTATCCCAACCAAACCTGCCTCCTATTCCTGCTCAGTTCCCCTGACAGAGCCTGGAGATACAGGCCTATGCATCTGTCAATGAAATGAAACAGTTAAATGGGTTTGTCGAGATGAGGGAGACAAGTAATGGAGCAAATTTTCAACGTCAACAGTCGCGTCTCCCGCTGTCCTCACAGATAAGCTCCCATTTTTGGAAAGAAATCCGATTTACGAATCCTCTGACAACTTTGCTGATGCCGATGACAGTTACAGAAACAGATCTGCTGATGACAACCAACTAAACATTTACACACTCTCATCTCGCATGGTCACACCTGCTGTTTCTGAGCGCCTCCACTCACCCAGCATCACCGAGGAATGTATATACACAGTGAAGCCGACTTAAAACCATCAGCATTTTCATCACATACTTCTAATAAATCGTCGTTAGCAGAGTCGGAGGTGCTGCCTTGTTTTTCAATTTATGATGACTCTGAACCACTCCTCCGATCGGAGGGGCCGAAAGAGATTTCCCTGGAAAATGTGTGGGAGGTGAGGAACTTGGGAGTGGGCCAGTTTGGGCAGGTGGTGCTTGTTGAGACTGTGGGACTGAGTCTGAAAGACTTGCACTTGGATGATACTGATGACAACAAAGACATTATTCTCCAGGTAGCCATGAAGAGACTCAAAACTTCGGCAGATCAGCATATCAAAGAAGCTTTCGAGAAAGAGATCAAGTTCATGTCAAGACTTCACTGCAGAAATGTTGTTCACCTCTTGGCCATCTGTCCAAGCAACAACCCATTTATTATCATGGAGTACATGCCAAATGGAGACTTAAACCAGTTCATCAAGAGTCACGAGATTGCAAGAGATGAAGATAACTCCAGCAATGGGAACGCTCTCACTTGCTCTTACCTTACCTTCATCTCACTCCAGATAGCCAGTGGGATGAAGTACTTGGCTTCCTTCCGATTCATCCACAGAGATCTTGCCACCAGAAACTGTTTAGTTGGAAATAATTTAGAGATCAAGATTGCCAACTTTGGCATTAGCCGTAACTTGTACAGCACCTACTACTACAGGATCAGTAGTCGAGCCATGCTGCCCATCAGGTGGATGGCAAATGAATGAAGTTTTCAGAAAAGACTGATATTTGGGCATTTGGAGTGACCATGTAGGAAGTGTTCACCTTTGTCAGAGAGCAGCCATACCAGAACATGACACAGGAAGTGATTGATGATGCCATCAAAGGGCCGGACAGAATATTGCCGCCAGAGCCAGACTGTTGACCTGCGGAGGTCTACGAGGTGATGAAAATGTGTTGGATTGACAAACCGGCCAACAGAGCTAGGTTTAATAAGGTTCACTGACTCTTAGAGGCTATTTTTGAGAATAGTGTATGTGACTAGCTAAGATGTTTATCTCTTTGTTTGTGTTGTGCATTTATACATACAGTATTGTATGTTTTTATCATGCACCTTTTGTCATGTGTTATGATGACGGAGCTTAATATATATTTTTTGGCAAACCTGAGTTACCTGATGTTGCTATTGTTTGCTGATGAGGCAGTGTGTGGTGCAGAGCTGTTTGCTTTTATCAGCAGAAGTATATATCTTGTCCCATCTTCCCTACATTGACCCTGATCACAACATTGCACTTGTAGTGCCAACCCTATATCTGCCTTAGTTTGGCTGTTTCTGGGGCTGGAACTTGGCCCGAGGGTCCAAAATTTTCCTGGGCTTGAGAGGTTTCCAATATGTGCGACATGTAGTTATGGATAAGTCAAGTGTCCAGTTTGGATGCAGACAAATACTTTCAGCATTGTTGTTCATAATCTACCAGGTTGATTCGAGGGGGCTTTGAAGTGACACCCACCCTAGATTCACCCTGATCTCTACAGCACTGCCCTTCAGTTCTAATCCTATATGGCATCGTTTGTACTTTTCTTGGGTCAAGAGATTGCCCGTATACCTGTGGGTGGGCTCAACATAAACTACAATGCAAACAGACTCTTTACTTTATTGGGAAGTGTAGGAGCACTCGCTGTTTTAAAACCGACAAAAACAATCAAGCAATTATGCCATATATCACTTACAGCTTCTTAGTATCCTAAATGGTAGATTTGGCCAATTTTAGCGCCTAAAATACTTAAAGCATATATACCTTGAATAGAGGAATGAACATGCAGTCCCCCCCCCTACACACACACACCCCAAAAAATACGTCAGATTACTTTTGCATCATGTAGCTATATATTTTTGCATCATGTATATATTTTTGCATCATGTATTTTTTAATCATGTATTGGTCATCATGTATTGGTCATCATGTATTGGTGTATCCATCTATTATTTAACGGGGGACAAGAGAGTTTTCATCTTCTGCTAATTTATATCTCAGCTAAAACTCACTTAGACAACTTCTTAATATGATTTTGACCCCAAAACACTTCTTGAATCCTTCTTGAAGGTTATAAACTGCATCCAAAAATTCATTTTCAACATCTTGTATTTCTACATACAATATGTCCATTCACTACCAGAGGACTCCAAATTTCAGAAGGTGCTTTGAATTCTTCATGAAGGTAGTACGTTTCTAGAGCAATAATCCATTTATTCCCACTCAAAATCATTAAAAGGTCTTCAACAATGCCAGTAGTGGATAGTGCAATATCGAGTCAAGCTGAGCCGAGTCAGCAAGCAGCTGCACTTTTTCTTGCCTGAAGTGATCAGTTATTTCCTCAGAAGTTGTGACAACAGTTACAGCACATACTTAAAAGAGCTACTGCACTATGTCTGTATATACTTAATATGAAGCTTAAAAGGTAGTTGCCAATAATCAAGTAACTTTGGTCTGACTGTCTCAAGGAACCACTTGTTGGAGATAGAAAGTTTCCTGCTCAGCTCCAAGACTTGCAAAAAAATTCGGTTATAGCTGATGCTTTACCATCTCTACACTAGAAAGCGCTCTACTCTCTCACCCACCAGCATGCACCATGGTGGCTTGTCTCAAAAGCAAGAAGCAACTATATACAAACTATACACATATATACACTAATTGGATCTAGAGTTTGTGGTAGTGTTATAATTTTATAAATCCTGATGTATCACAATCTGCTTACCAAATTCACTGAATATCTTATTTTCGGATAATTTAACTACACAATTTGTTACTTTGACCATAGCATTTCTAAATGCAACTATGTAGATTGCGTGCATACTTGCTCTGTTACCCGGGTTGGCGAAGATCTCAGCCATTCTTGAGTTGTTGTGTTTAGTCGCAGACAAACAAATGAAACAATAGTCCGCTATGCGCATCTTAGTGAGGAGGGGGGAAATGTCGTCAACAAGTTGTTTTTGTACCTCTGAATTCTGTAATTTACATGAGGTAGTACAGAGCATAGTTGGATGCGCTATGTTGCGCTGTGTGCATTTCCACCAGCCCACATTCAATAGCTTGTGGGCACACCAGAAAGTACACCCTCTGAGCAAGTGCATGCTCTCACTGGATCAGAAGAAGCAGTGACTTTTCTTAAGCCAACTCTTGCCATGTAGTTCACAGTCACCAGGTGCAGGTTTCTGTAACTTAAACTCTTATGCAATTTGTTTCCTTGCAGAAGAACTATTAGAAAGCACCATTACCTGATGTCTACTTGATGCTTGGTGTAGCTGGAGCCACTATGAATCAGATACTAATTCCTATATATGGCAAGGATATATATGAATTGTCTAGAATTTTGTGGATGCACTGGCTAAGCCGCTAAGAGATAATTGTTTGGACATAAAAGTATGTTGTGGACATAAGGGAATTATTCAGTGCACTCCTCCATAATTTGAGATGTGTATAATATATATATAATATATAGGTCTAGGGTGAACATTACCATAGTGGGTGAACTCAGCAAGTGGACCAAGTTGTTCTATGTCATTACCTAGATATCCTTTAAGTCTGCCATCAATGCCAGTTGCCTTGTGGATTTATGAATCTTGTTGACTTGAGCATGAAGTTTTGCCATTCAGCTATTGTATCTGCAATCTTGAGCCATCTTTACGGTCCAGTACAAAGCATAGGGATTAGGAAAGTGAAGATTGGAGGTTATAAACTAGCAAAATTGCTGTGCTGGAACTAATGTGATTGATGAACCCACAACCAGTTGGTTACCCTTGCATGCAAATACCCCGTCAAGTGCAAATACTATGTCAGTTTCTCGGGATCATTTCCATCATAACGATTCAAGGTGAGGCTTCATAATCAGTTTAGACCATATAAATCTTGTTACTATGCTTCTGCCATTTTTGCCAGCAGATTACCATACGTCTCCTACTCCTCTGCAGGGTTGATTAGTTGAATTGTTGTGAAACACTTTAGTTGATTGTACAATGGTTTGACTAATCCAATCTCTTGGATACATCCTGTTGCATTTTAAGTCCCTCCATTGTGGTTTTGATAGCCATGCCTGCCATGGCTAATCTGGCACGACAGACCCTTTACCTAATATCTGGGGATCTATGGGTCAAAGGACATTCCCAACCTAATATGTAGGTGATTTTTGTGGCAAAAAAGAGATCTCTGTGAGTGGATGATTATAAAAATGGGTATAGGGTTAGTGGTTAGCAAATAGATTGAAACAACAGGAGTCAAGGAAGTGTAACTGAACAATAGCAACCAACTTCAAACTATTTGCATTTCTTTTACATAAAGTTTCTGGTTTGTTTAACTCTCTCACCATCATTATAATTATACACATATGAAAGAATGTATTAAAGTCACTATACACCAACTGTATGTGATGGGATACAATTGAACACGGTGGTTACGATTATATTGACCACAAATATGTATATTATTGTGATAATAATTTCTACGGGGTGCAGATCATGCATTAAGTCCTAAACTGCACATGATACATAAATGACTGTAAGGAAGTTATTTTAGTGCATAGATGAATTATGACTGTGCCCAGTTCTGAGAAATTTTGACTAATACTTTATAAGTCACTAGGAATTGTGTCAAATTCTCTACATTTTACATTAAAAAAGATTGAAATTCATCTTCCATAAAATATTAATTCCACAGCCCTAGCCAGTGTTATCCATCCCTATCTCCTAAAATTATTCCATTTTTTCATTCCCAAATCGATATTCTTCACTTGTGGATTATACCACATCCCTAGCTAGCCAGCTCCAGCCCTAGTCCTTAGTCCAGCCCAAGTTTGCTATTCTCATCTTTAAAACAAACAAAACAAACAAACTGCTGCCTATACATTCAATATTAAATTCTATAGCCCATTTATGCTATCGCATCTTTATCTTTGAAAGCAATCAAGTTCGTCACTCGTGACCATTTCAAGTCAGGAGTGCCTAGAATAGCATCTGCTAAGTACATAGTTCTGGAGTTATCGTGTGCAACAAGTCGAAGTAAAGGCTGACCCAAAATAGCAACAATAACAAGATATTATATCTGTTAACTTTGTGCAGCAATAAGAAAAACAAAACAAGCAAGAAAAAGGAGAAAGCCCACTTGTGAGAGGGTCGACTTGAGACTGATGCTCAGCAGGTATAATTGTTGACATTGCAACTGTCGAACTGGCCTCTAAATACACACA
Organism: Cladorhizidae sp. MBARI D1340-BT2; assembly: GCA_028752905.1. Taxonomy (NCBI): domain Eukaryota; kingdom Metazoa; phylum Porifera; class Demospongiae; order Poecilosclerida; family Cladorhizidae; species Cladorhizidae sp. MBARI D1340-BT2. Next base: position 6,827,899 of record JAQNBH010000016.1, on the reverse strand, counting down.
TACATATTCTGAGAGACAGACAAATAGCTACTCATTTGGTTGAAGTCATCCCACAGAATTCCCAATATATGTAGGGGGGAATGAATTAAAATGGGGGGAAGGAGGTGGGGAAGGGGGAGGGAGTAAATTCAAAGAAAAAGTTGGGAGGTGGGGGTAAAGTGAATTACTCCAGAAATGATCGAACATGAACCTTGTTTGTTGTAAGTTACCTAGGAAATTACTAACATGTATATATAATTAACACATGTATATACAAAGATACTAGATACTGCTACATGTTTTTTTGTTTTTTTAAGAACTCCACCATTAACTGCTATCTCAAGAGTAAGCTTCCCAGTGAACCGATTATGATTTGTTTGTGGTGAATGTGCAGGTGCAGCTGTATCATCGACTCATTATTGCACATAACACACAAGCACATTTATTGTGGTAATGATCCTTTACAATTTTTGGTAAATCATCAATATTCTTCTAATAGTATTAAGTTGTGTGTGTTTATTTGTGTGTGGGGGGGGGGGGGGGGGGAACTGAAGCATGAGTTTTCCCTTTTTTATGCTTTTGGTATCTACCATTTGCAATAGGAGACAAAGCAATACAGGGAGTGCTCTTGTACTTCCCAATAGAAAAACATCAACAACAACAAAATGAGTAGAAGTATGGCAAATTAATATTGCATTCGCTTGTCAAAAATTGCATCCTTGTAGGAACAAAAAACTATATGCTACAAGACTTCCTCAGTCACTCAACAATTCGGCTAGATAACTCTAGCCTTCCAAGAATAATGAGATGCTAAGACTCATGTGAGGTTGGTAGCTAGCTATTCAACACATGATGTGAACTATATACACCCTGGCACACACATCCAGCACGTGAACCAGATGTGGCCAAATTAAACCATTTATAATAATAATAATAGTAATAATAATAGTAGCAGTAGTAGTAGTAGTAGGAGTAGGAGTAGTAGTAGTAGTAGTAGTAGTTGGAGTAGTAGTAGTAGTAGTAATAGTAGTTGGAGTAGTAGTAATAGGGTTGTAGTAGTAGTAGTAGTAGTAGTAGTAGTAGGGGTTTTTTTGGTTAAATGGATCGTATGGAATTAAATTAGAATGAAATACGAATAAACTATTTACGAAATAAGGCCAATTTTGGTGGCTGTAATATTTGAGGTGATATATAATTTTCTTGGCAGTTTTGCATCCCTGCTCCAGCACTGGTTACTGCTCCCGCGGTGATGCCTCCTGCACAGTAAGTGGAGAGGGTAGATTCAAGTGGGAGTGGACAGGACCATAACCCTCCGGTCAAAGCATACTCTCTGACTACACCAGAACCAGTACTTTCCTCTACACTGGCATCAAGAGCAAAGTAGCTTGGCTAGGGTGACAGTTAGCTGCAAAGTAGTTTGGCTACAATGACAGTTGGTTGCAAAGTAGCTTGGCAATGATAACAACAGTGACCACCAAGTTTTTTGGACATACAACAATCCATGAATCCGTATCGGAACCTGAGACAGATAAAAAATCTGCGACTCTCCTTGAAGTTTTGGGGCATTAGGCAACCATGCTAATAAATGATAATGCAACCCACTCGGTGTATGTTGTAGTGCAGCATTTTGTGGCTCATGCAGAGCACAGCAGAGAACTGGATATGATGCTCGTCACTTGGTGAGTAAAGGGTTAAAATTAGTAAAAGTTGAACGAAGGCAAGAACTCACAATGAGCAGGGAGTCATGTGTCCTCGCAGCCCTCAGCTGTTGAGACAGACTGCAGGTTGTTGCTTGAAGAAAGTCGAATGTTACAGTTCTAGTTGATCCTTCATTCATGGCATGAAAAAGTGCAAACATTAAACACTCACACACACGTGCATGCACACACACACACACACGCATGCACACATACACACACATGGAAATCTAGATAAGAAACATGTCTACGTAAGCAAATTAGCAACATGTCATCATCACTATCAGAAAATACAATATATCCTCGGTTAGATCACACCCTTGTTTAGACTCCTCCCTCAATTAGGCTGCGCATAGTAAAATGGTGCACGTGCTAGATAAGAATGTGCATGCCCACCTATAATTGCATTGCATGCTACAAGTGAACGATGAAGAACTTTATGAAAATATACCATCATATTTAGTGTGAATCTGTGAGCTGAATGGCTTGGAAGCCACTGCAAGTCCGGGCTGGTAATAGCTAGTGCAGCACCTGCTCTCACCGATTGAGACAGCCCAACTATAAAATGAAGACATGAGAGGTTGTCTTTGCTTCAAACAAGGCTGACCTTGAAAGAATAGTAGATCTTGAAGGAATAGTAATACCTTGAGGGAATAGTAGACTTTGAATAGCCACACCAAGTTATTGTTACCTCATCAAAATCTTGCGAATGCAACCATAGTACGTACATCTCTGCAGCGCATGAATTAATGAAATGCTTATATTCTAGCCGAGGATATCCACACTCATATTCTAGCCGAGTATATACACACTCATATTCTAGCCTAGGATATACATGCTCGCGTTCTAGCTGAGGATATACGCTCTCGTCAGCCTAGGATATACATGCTCCAATTCTAGCCAGGATATCCACACTCATTTTCTAGCCAAGAATATATGCGCTCATAAGCTCGTGTTCCAGCCGAGGATATACACTCTCGTATTCTAGCCTAGGATATATGAGCTTGTATTCTAGCCTAGGATATACATGCTCATATTCTAGCAGATGGTACTGCACTCATGTTCTAGCTGAGGATATCCATGCTTATATTCTAGCTGAGGATATACGTGCTCGTGTTCTAGCCGAGGATATATGCACTCATATTCTAGCTGAGGATACTGCGCTCGTGTTCTAACCTATGATACCTGTCTCATATTCTAGCCAAGAATATACGTGCTCATACTCTAGCTGAGGATTATAGTGTAGTTCCTCCTTACTCTACCCTGTTCCTTGTAGCCTTCAGTTCCTCACTCAGTCCAGTTCCACACCTGATCCACAGCCAGAGCTATGGCAACCTTCCTGAAAGCATTTTTTTGCCAGAGCTCTTCCAGTTAACATCTGCTGCAGCCATCCCAAATCTTACATCTCCAGCTAACTTTATCCCTGTATCAGCTAACAATACCAAACCCAAAGTCTACAGCTACTTTTTCCCTGTAGCAGTCAGCACCCCAAACTCAAAGTCTCAGCCAGCTTTTCCCCTGCAGCTGCCAATCCACCACCCCAAATCCAAAATCTCCAGCTAGCGTTCCCTCATGGCACCATCATACAGTGGCAACTGTCTGGTGGCCTGAATAATAAACAATGACAAATATGTGCAAAGAATTTCAACGGGACATTGAGACAGAATGCTCAACATTCCGGCAATGCTAAACAACAAGCTCCGATGGTCATTTGTCTTTGCCTGATAAAGTCAATTTGAAGCTGATCCAGTAGTGCCTTGTTTCTCCAACCAATAGCATCTCACCAACAATTAAAGTGTATTAAATAATAAGGGAATCAATAACTAGAAGTTCTAGCTTTTACCTTGATCATACTATTATATGTCTAGCTTTTACCTTGATCACACTATTATGTGTCTAGCTTTTACCTTGATCATACTATTATGTGTCTAGCTTTTACCTTTATCATACTATTATGTGTCTAGCTTTTACTTTGACCATACTATTATATATCTAGCTTTTACCTTGATCATACTATTATGTGTCTAGCTTTTACCTTGATCATACTTTATGTCTAGCTTTTACCTTGATCATACTATTATATGTCTAGATTTTACCTTGATCATATAATTATATGTCTAGTTTTTACCTTCATCATACTATTATATGTCTAGATTTTACCTTGATCATACTATTATATGTCTAGCTTTTACCTTGATCATACTATTATATGTCTAGATTTTACCTTGATCATACTATTATATGTCTAGCTTTTAACTTGATCCATTATTATGTGTATAGCTTTTACCTTGATCATACTTTATGTAGCTTTTACCTTGATCATACTATTATATATCTAGCTTTTACCTGATCATACTATTATATATCTAGCTTTTATCTTGATCATACTATTATATATCTAGCTTTTACCTTGATCATACTATTAGGGGTCAAGTTTTACTATGATCATATATACTTTATGTCTAGCTTTTACCTTGATCATACTATTATGTGTCTAGCTTTTACCTTGATCATACTATTATATGTCTAGATTTTACCTTGATCATACTATTATATGTCTAGCTTCTACCTTGATCATACTATTATATATCTAGCTTTTAACTTGATCATACTATTATGTGTCTAGCTTTACCTTGATCAAACTTTATGTCTAGTTTTACTTTGATCATACTAATATATATCTAGCTTTTACCTTGATCATACTATTATGGGTCTAGCTTTTACCTTTTGTCTAGTTTTACCTTGATAACACTATTATATGGCTAGCTTTTACCTTGATCATACTATTATATATCTAGCTTTTACCTTGATCATACTATTATATATCTAGCTTTTACCTTGATCATACTATTATATATCTAGCTTTTACCTGATCATACTATTGTGTCTAGTTTTACTATGATCATATATACTTTATGTCTAGCTTTTACCTTGATCATACTATTGTGTCTAGCTTTTCATACTATTATATGTCTAGATTTTACCTTGATCATACTACATGTATTATATGTCTAGCTTCTACTTTGATCATACCATTATATATCTAACTTTTACCTTGATCATACTATTATGTGTCTAGCTTTTACCTTGTTCAAACTTTATGTCTAGTTTTACTTTGATCATACTAATATATATCTAGCTTTTACCTTGATCATACTATTATTTGTCTAGCTTTTACCTTGATCATACTATTATGTGTCTATGATCACACTATTATGTGTCTATCTTTTACCTTGATCATACTATTATATGTATAGCTTTTACCTTGATCATACTATTATATGTCTAGCTTTTACCTTGATCATACTATTATGTGTCTAGCTTTTACCTTGATCATACTGTTATATGTCTAGCTTTTACTTTGATAATACTTTTTATATGTCCACCTTTTACCTTGATCATACTATTATGTGTCTAGCTTTTACCTTGATCATACTATTATGTGTCTAGCTTTTAACTTGATCATACTATTATGTGTCTAGCTTTTACCTTGATCATACTATTATGTGTCTAGCTTTTACCTTGATCAAACTATTGTGTCTAGTTTTTACCTTGATCATACTATTATATGTCTTGCTTTTACCTTGATCATACTATTATATGTCTAGCTTTTACCTTGATCACACTATTATGTGTCTAGCTTTTACTTTGATCATACTATTATATGTCAGCTTTTACCTTGATCATACCATTATGTGTCTAGCTTTTACCTTGATCATACTACTATTATGTGTCTAGCTTTTATCTTGATCATACTTTTATGTGTCTAGCTTTTAACCTTGATCATACTACTATTATATGTCTAGCTTTTACCTTGATCATACTATTGTGTCTAGCTTTTACCTTGATCATACTTTATGTCTAGCTTTTACCTTTGATCATACTATTATATGTCTAGATTTTACCTTGATCATACTATTATATATCTAGCTTTTACCTTGATCATACTATTATATATCTAGCTTTTACATTGATCATACTATTATATATCTAGCTTTTACCTTGATCATACTATTATGTGTCTAGTTTTACTATGATCATATATACTTTATGTCTAGCTTTTAACTGGATCATCTATTATGTGTCTAGCTTTTACCTTGATCAAACTTTATGTCTAGTTTTACTTTGATCATACTATTATATATCTAGCTTTTACCTTGATCATACTATTATGTGTCTAGCTTTTACCTTGATCAAACTTTATGTCTACTTATAACTTGATCATACTATTATATTTTAGCTTTTACCTTGATTATACTATTATAATATGTCTAGCATTTACCTTGATCATACTATTATGTGTCTAGCTTTCACTTTGATAATACATTTTATATGTCCACCTTTTACCTTGATCATACTATTATGTGTCTAGCCTTTACCTTGATCATACTATTATGTGTCTAGCTTTTACCTTGATCATACTTTATGTCTAGCTTTTACCTTTGATCATACTATTATATGTCTAGATTTTACCTTGATCATACTATTATATATCTAGCTTTTACCTTGATCATACTATTATATATCTAGCTTTTACATTGATCATACTATTATATATCTAGCTTTTACCTTGATCATACTATTATGTGTCTAGTTTTACTATGATCATATATACTTTATGTCTAGCTTTTACCTTGATCATACTATTATGTGTCTAGCTTTTACCTTGATCATACTATTATATGTCTAGATTTTACCTTGATCATACTATTATGTGTCTAGCTTTTACCTTGATCAAACTTTATGTGTACTTATACCTTGATCGTACTATTATATTTCTAGCTTTTACCTTGATTATACTATTATAATATGTCTAGCATTTACCTTGATCATACTATTATGTGTCTAGCTTTTACCTTGATCATACTATTATATGTCAAGCTTTTACTTTGATCATACTGGTAGGTGTCCAGGGACACCGTGAACATTCCCCATGTAGATATCCCAGGATGTATAAAATACTCCGACATCTCGGTGATAATGCTGAGATCTAGCAGTTGCAATCTCTGTCAGCGTATCCCAGGATACCCAAAGATGTTAGCACATCTCCGGTATCCTGGGATACTTTGACAGTGTTTTGTAGCCACCCTATTCCAGCAATATCCCAGGATAACTATGGAATATCCACAGTATTCTTGGACATGGATGAGTGGGTGGAGGCATAAATCAAATGACTCTTCCTGCATACATCATGTGACTGTTCCTGCATAGATCAAGTGACTGGGTCTGCATAGATCACATGTATGTTCCCATCATGTGACTGTTCCTGCAAAGATCACATGACTGTTCCTGCATAGATCACATGATTGTTTCTGCTAAGTTTATTGTCTTCAGTCATTTCTATGAGTTCTCTTGCTTGTAACTGATCGAGTAAAAGTGGCCATTGACTTTGCCAGCTAGCTCATGTTAGGTGGCAAGTGAGACTTCGCTAGAACATGGACGGGATATTTAATGCTGCCTAACATGGGGCTTTGTGTGTAGCTTGTTTTTATCAGCCCATGGTTTCATTTATGAGGGAGGGGGCAGTGGTGCCCCTCCCCCCTCCCACCTAGAAATTATATTATGTCACATTTTAAGATCTTAACTATCATGCCATCTAGATTCCTCCATCCATCCCTCTCCTCTTAGACAACTTTCTAAACGAAAAACTGAAACCTACTCACACATCAGTGAGGGTACTAGCACGTTAAATGGAAAAATTAAACGATGCCCCCAAATGCAGTGGCTTCTTGGCTTCCTAAATGTTCGTTTTGATTTTTCTAAAAGACTCCCACCATGTCTTGTCTTGAATCATTTTGCTAAGATGGCACATTGGCAGCCCCCCCCCCCCCCCTCCAAAAAAATATATATGGAAAACTTTGGAATTCATCTTCAAGCCTCTTCTTCAGTAGACCCTTTATTATCTGAATGCTCTGAACTCGGTAGACATGGTAATGATCTTCCACAGGAAAATTAGTTGGGGTGGCAGGCTTGAGATTTGCATGTGAAAACCAAATCAGTTTGGCAGGGCCAGCAAAAGGACGAGCGTAGTTGAGTCGTAGTTATCTATTTTTGTCAACAAAAGGGAACAAAGCACTGTAACTAGTTACAGAAGACTAAAGACTGGTCGACACAAACAGCGAACGACGCAAACAGTGAATGACGCAAACAGCATTACATCGCGTCCTCAAGTCCTAAAGCATCTTGTGAACCGTATGCTTCCGTACGCATTCTAGCTTTAGGATGAGACACATCGTCACATTTGGATAGACTCGAGTTCTATTTTTGCATTCAGGTGTGAAGCGTCCTCATTTGTCCAGCCAATCAGATTGCTTCTTTATCGCATGTGATTTTGTCAACTTGCACATTATTTAGAAAGCTACACTAAACAGAGTTTCTAGGCAACAAAAGTTCCTCGTAGTCATCATTGCTCACAGAGCTGTTGTCAAAGTAGGATTCTCAAGTATTTGCCATTTTGAATAAAGAGGTCAAAAGTCAAAATTCCATTCACAATACGCGTCTTGGAACAACATTGTGAACCATGATGTGGCAGAATGCTACTTTTGAGAATGCTTGAGGATGCGACGCAACGCAGAAAAAAGGATTATGAACCAGCCTTAAGCTAAACTAGCACACTTGATAGTCGTGCTAAAGCCGAGTAACTTGGAAGTCCTCCATATTATAATCTCTGCCTCATTCAGAAAAGGGAGGAAGTCACTCCAGTCAGTGGACCATTGCTAAGAGAGAAGGCAGCAGATTTCCATGAAAAGTTACATGGATGAGAATCAGAAGCACCACCATTTACTGGCAATGCAAGCTGGCTACTGATGAGACAGACCACTAATGCTGAATCCTCTCAGACATTACTGATAGTCCCAAAAGGAGAGTGTGGCATGCATGAAGAGGCATGATAACTTGAAGCAAACAACTTACTTTAGTACAGAACCTAGTTGTGATCAACAATAGCTTATACACAAATACATATTTGAATGAGTGTAGGACAGCATGGAAGCTGTTAAGGACACAGATGCTTCTCGTAGGCCAGGAATTAAGCTTATAAACTTAGAATTTTTACTCTCTTGACATTTCGTTGAGCCTTCATCAGGAAAGCTACTCGCATCCCGATGCCCTGCAAATAAAAATCATATCAGTAATTACAAACGACTGATTGAGTACTTTAATTATGTTTAGGCCCCTATTTTTTAGGTCACCTCCACATCCCTGTTATTAGATTTCGGGCTTTTTGTACAACCAAACTTTTTGCATATCTGAACTATGCTGGATCCCATTGCAATTGGATATGTGAGGGTCTACTGTATCTCTGGTTTTTCTCACTCACGTGAGATGGGTACAATACATATAGGTCCATTTATAGACCTTTCGGTAGCACAGAATTTCAAATATTCCAACGCACTGTATGCGATATATAGCAGAATAAAGCAGTTGGTAAGGATCACCCAGTAAGTTTGTCAATGGCCCTTCAGGCTAATCCATGTGCAGTATTATTTCATGATGCAATGCAGCTAGCTCATGTGCTGCGTATTCCAATCTGTTTGATTGAAAGAACTGAGTATTCAATTGACCAAAGGAGGCTGTAGCTGACTCTCAACCGAAGTATCTGTTGTTTGGTTACTAAGTCCAAAGGAGGTTGTGGCCAATCCTATGTGGGTACAGTCAACAATAGCCACAAGAACAAGGCATGTACAGATATGTTTAGTATGCAACAACAATAAGTGTTTTTAAAAGCCCTGGGAACCCTGAAGATCCGACTTGACTTTGTAGAACAACATGAGTGTAGACACTAAACAAACAAATGAACAAACAACTTGAAGCAAGAACAAAATTCACTATGACCTGTTAAGAAACAGGGTTTTCTGACGATCCCTTACCACATAAATCACTCTGCTTGCTTTAACTGGTAAGGGGTCATCAAAATGAACTACTTTTTACCCACATGTATTTTATTTATTTGTTGTTGTTGTTGTTGTTGTTATTATTTTAATTATTATTATTATTTTAACCAACACAGCTGCTCATTTAAAAAAAAAATTGTGACTAAACACAGTGAAATGATAATTGAGAAATCTAGGCAGTTTTTTTTTGCAAGATAATAACTTTTTTTTTACCACACCAACAGCTAAACTTATCCTTCAGTTACAGATCTGTGGCAGTGATAAGTCCAGGCAATAGCTCTAGAGGACAAATTAAGCCTTGCAGTGTTCTAGGTCGATGCACTTGCCCTTTGTGAAGGGAGCATTATTATGCTGGGTCTGAGCAAATTAGGCACACTTTCTTCATCTGCTGTGCTTTGTTCTGCTTTTCATTGATTTACATAACGAATTGTATATAAGACATAACTAGTGATTGGCCAGGAAAAGTCTTGGAAGCTCCAAAAGTCACACACCCAAACAAAGTATATGGCTTCATCTTCTAACAACACATTTGGAGTGCAATCTATTAGTAGCACTTGTCAGAGGGGAACTGGTTCATGCCATAGCTAGTGGGCAACACAATCAAACCTTTCAGGACATGAACTTGAGGCATAATAGTAAACAAAAACACTGTTTGTTTGTTTTGTTGTTTTTGGTAACTTGTACATTTTTATTTGCCATGGATGCATTGCATTTTTTTCGTTTATTTAAATTAAAAAAATCCCTGGTGAAGATTGAATTTTTTGGTTTGAAACGTTGGCACTAAAACCATTGACATTAAAATTATATGTTCTTGTCAGATGTCCCAGCATGAATAAGCCAACATGCACATGGACACACTAAAACCTGATCTATGGTCTTTGCTTTTCTCTACGGGAAGGAGCAATAAAAGAGGAGTTGTGTGTGATAGAGAACCCAACAAATATAAAGAGAGGCAAGGTGTAGCAGTGGTAAGTAATGGAACCGTGCTTCATTGGACATGGACGACCGAGGAAGATCTTGAAAGTTTGTCCTCTGTTCCCACGAAGAGGAGTGTCCACACCAAGTAGAAGAATGATACTTGGACCACATACCCCAAACAACCCAAGAGACAGAAGTGGAGCAGACTGCAGCAAAGGATCGCAACAACGAAGACTGGACTTGACACGTATTCCTATTTCTTACCATAAAATGTCCGCTGTGAAATATTATTCACCTAATTAAATTTAACGCAATTCACAACAAATGAAACCTATTTAACAACTAATATCCAATGCATATGGTAACCTTCTAGTGTATATACAGATCCTCCTGTCATCCTCAAGGAAGAGAGTACAAACATAGTGATGCCATACTCTGGCACTCGCTGCTACACTAGGATATTGCACAGCAGTACATGTGTGTATATATATACAGTTCTTTCTGCTTATCGTGTATCAGACTTAAGTCAACTGTCACAAATAGGAGTGGCATGCCCTAAATAAGACATGTGTATGCACACACCTATGAGAATATGGTCGTCAAGTCACCTTTCCTAATAATGCGTTGTACAGTATTTATGAATAAAGGAACAAACAAAAACCTGAACTCCTGACTACAAGCTTCACCTACTCAATAAAACATCTTGCAGTGAACAAGATATTTTATGTGCCACACTCGAGAACACGACCCTTCTTCACACATGCTCAGCACCACCCACAATGGTTCACTCTAGTTCTGGTGGAGGCTAATATGGAATTGGGCTCAAGTGTGAATGCTGACTGTTGTCAGCTGAGAAACATGTAAAATAGTATTAAACTTTCTCCATAAACAAATAACTTTAGGAAAGATGCTCTAGCCTTCTTCAGGTAAAATCAGACAGATGTCCTCACCCTCGTTCGTCTCATTATTCGGAAGAAGACTAAAGCATCTAGCCAGATGTCGAATGTTTAAGCTGATTATCTACCATGTCAGTTGAGAGTTCATAGAGTACTATTGTATGCACCTGTTGTTGGTTGCTGGCAGATCTTACTCAGCAGCAGCCATTTAAACTGATGGCATCACTGAAGTCAAAGGTAATTAACAAGGTACATATATCATCTGAATGATTTATGAGACTAAGCGTCACATCTCGACACCCCTCATCATCTGAGTGGAGATCTTCGTTCCCTGTGATATAGTGTGGCAGTGGACTACCGACAGAAGCTAGCCTTACATAAGGCAAACCAATGCCCATGGATGGCTTGTTGTAGAAGAACAGGCGCACATGTCGAATGGTAACTGCTGGACCATAGCACAGTGTGACACTCACACTCTGTGAAGATTTGCTCCAGGCGAAGAATTGTTCTCTGCTGAGGCTTGGTTGGAATCCTAGATCATCATCGAAGATGACCGAATTACTAGAACATGACAACTCACTGACCATGCTTGGGATTTCTTGGCACACACTTGTGTTGGGAGTACCATTGTTAGTCAAGGGATTCACTCCAGAAGGTGTTTGGTTAATTTGAGAGTTCCTGTGAAGTAGTAAAACACAGGGTGAGTATGTACCTGCTAACCAAGTGTGCACTCTTCTCCCTCCACTAGTGCAAGTAAAGGTGCAGTGACTTACCTGGAGGATCACACAGCATGGCACTGACACATCTCATGTTAGATGAAGCAACAAACAAGACCACTACACACCACCACACACCCATCTGCACAGGAGAAGAACAGAACAATCAGGAAGATCGATCTTAATTGGCAAGAGAGGTGAGCCACATAATGAGCAGTGGAACAGGCAAGTTTACAGCTAAAGCTAAACCTACATGAGCCGACAATTATTTGGGATGGTAGCTAGCAAGTGATGAAATGCCACAGCAAAGGATGACAGTGCAGGCACAGTAACCCAACAATAAACTTTGAAGTAGAGTAAATCAGACCCCTTTTTAAAAAACTGGTCATGCCAAAACCTGACTAGTGTGATCAGTAGGCAGGTTAATAGAACTGTGATTTACAGCTGTAAAGAATGCCCAAGGTTTATCCGGCCAATGTTCAACTAGCATTTGGAAAAACACACACCCAAAAGCTGATTAAAAGATAAATCTTCAGTAGCTCCGCCCCCGTCTGTCTCACTGCTTACCTTCCTACAACACATATATACAACTTCTTTCTATTTTATCATCCTTCATTCTAAATGTCTAAATACATGTGATGTTATCTGCACTACAAAACATGAAAGGGCTCGGGTGCATGTAAATATATTAAAGAACTGGTCATCATACCTACTTGTGCACACAATGCCCTCATTAGATGGCCACCCCTTATCATAATTTGATTGCCTACCTAATAGTAATATTTTGCCACCTAATCTGGTGTTTATATTGCCAAATAAGTATAAACATTTAAAAATAAGTAAGTCAGCCCCCACAATGTCAAGTATCCCATAAGCTAAGGTACATTTTCCCTCCTATTAGAGAGGTGGTCACCTAACACATATTTATCCTGTTCTGGATAACCTCCTTCTCATCTTCCTACAACCTGTGGCAAGTTAGAAGAGATTGGACTCAATTAAAAATGCTGAGGTGAGTGGCTGGTGAGCATGGCCACAAAAGCCATCCTTTTCCCAGAATGTAACCTGAACAACTCTGACAGGATGGGGCAACTCTAGGAAGAACATAGAATTGGCCAGACATCTTTGAGAGGAAAACAGGATGAAAGATTCAGAAAAGCATTGTCTTGCTGCCACTGCCAGTGTCCTGGGGCAAAGCATGTGAGGTCAGGCAAATTTCCGGTCACTTCATGACCTAATCTCATGAGCAGACTATCTGCTAATATATAACACCAACACGAATGGTGAAGGACTGAGATTTGCGAGACTTTTCCCCCCTAGGGTATTGTAACAAGGATAGGTGGATGAGATACTGTAGGCACATAAACTCAAACCGTGACTTCAAGTTACCGCTATTACAAGCTAGCTAGATACGACTGGTCCCAATAACCATTACTCTACACGACTAGCTAGATATTGCAGCAAACTTTGCTATAGCTTTTACAGTATTTGATGTTGCAGTAAGAACCTACTGACAGTATAGTGTCTGCCACCATAGCAGTATTATATATATATATTATATAATAATAATAAAATAATGAATATAGGATAAAAAACAACAACAACAAAAAATAAAACAAGCTGTTGAGGTGCACTTGAGAGGAAGCTGTTTTATTTGTTATCCCAAGGGCCATCAGCAGTACACTCAACGGATGGCCTACCCCATTGTTGTTGCCCTTGAGACTCCTAGAGATGTCCATAAAAAAGAGAGCATGGGACACATTCAAAGAGCAATCGTTTTTCTGTTCAGGGATGACACACAGCAGGATCATAAGACTGACATCCAGAGATTTTGTTTCTGACATCGAGAATGGTCTCTTCCCGCTGTTTCTGGAAGTCATTCTTCAGAGGGAAGCTGCAATGGTATCTCAACTATGTTGGAATCAATCAGAATTGCTTCACTCTTAGAAAAGAGCTGCTCCAGGATGTACTAGCCATAGTTGCTTGCTCACAGAGCCATACTTGCTTGCTCACAGAGCCATAGTTGTTTCCTCACAGAGCCATAGTTGCATTCTCACAGAGCCATAGTTGCTTGCTCACAGAGCCATAGTTGCTTGCTCACAGAGCCATAGTTGCTTCCTCACAGAGATATAGTTGCTTGCTGTCAGAGCAATAGTTGCTTCCTCATAAGTTGAGCTATAGTTGTTCATTCACTGAGCCATAGTTGTTTGCTCTACGTCAGCCATGACTTAAAGTGAGCCTTGCATGCTTAAGAGCATTTGCTTGCTCTTCTAGGGCTGAACTTATTGTCGAGTAGCTATCTATGACTTGATATTTCAATCAGTCTCTATTACTGGATTTGTGATAAAACATTTAGAACTCGATTTGTGAGCCAGCACATATCGTCTTTTAATGAGGGAGTACTATGGAGTGTAAAAGAGCAATGGTTGTAGATGCTGGCTCACATCTATTGATGGACTTATTGAGTGAGCAATTATGGCTCCATGAGAGTAATAATCATAGGTGCCGGTTCATTTCTGGTTGATTTCTACTTAGGATCGTCACATAATTATTATAATATATATACTTAACAGCATTTCTGAATGCCCCAGACACTTAGTGTGAGCACTCCTTCAGAAATCCCAAAGATTATCAACTTCAAAGTTATAACAGTACACAATGGACACATTATCAAACTATTAACACCATTATTATGAGCTAGATTGTTATAGAAGTCAGTCTGTCAGACATTCCAACTGTCTGATAAAGGTTCTGACAGTTAGAACCACCATGCCTGCCCCATATACTACACCTACCCCATGCATTAGGCCAACCTAAAGCCTGTACCTGCTGCATTCATGCACTGGCACATCAAAAGAGGAAGCTAACCTCCCATTGCAGAAGGATTCATACATTAAAGAGTTCTGGAGTACTGGAAGCCCAAGCAGTCCACCAAGCCTCCACTTTCCTAGTACTCCATCTTTCATCACTTAAGGGCTTGTCTAGTTCCTCAGGATCACCCAATCTCCCAAAATCTACGAGTTCTTCGGGATGGAACTCCCAAACTAATCCAATGTAAACCCAGCTAGGTGCCATCAATAGTGTAAAAATTGTTAAAGTGGAGTTTGGGAAAGACACCCGAAGGCTAAGCTGTACATACAGCCCCAGCTTCTATCAAACAAATGGCACTTCTGCAGAGAGAGATCCATGTGGCTCTCAATCAAGTACACTCAGAGCTTCTCAAAAGGCTCAAGAAGTGCACAAGAGAAGGGTTGGGTTGGGTGGTCAAACATGTCATCCTGCTGTGGCTCAATATCGTATTACATTAGCCATTATTGAAGCTCCTATGGTCCTACCTACTAACACCCATAGTAGTGAAAACCAATAAGGACAACCACTACCTTGGTACACAAAATAACATTTGGAGTTACACTGAGAAAGCTACTTGACTATAAAACAATTATTTTAATATGACAAAAATAGAAACAAGACATAAATGCTTTATTTAGAATATATATATTGGATTGACTTGTCAAAAAGGAAATGAAATACAGGGGCGGACCCAGGGGGGTGGGGAGTTTGGGGGTTGAAGCCCCCCCACCCCCTTCAAGTTAATGATATTCATTATAATTTTTTTCCTTCTAGTATCTGTTTTTAGCCTATAATATTTATGAGGCAACAGGTAAAATACAACAGGCATTAGCAACTGAACACCTGATCAACACTTATATAACACAAAATGAGAAAATGAGGAGTACATGTGTTTGAGGTAATAATATAGGCCAGACCTTCTGCTTCTAACCTTCAAACTACTGTGTCAGTTGCAAAAGCAAGCATATTTTTTATCTGTGAGTCTTGCACCAGTTGAGTCAGATCATGTCTAAAAGTGCCTTTATCTCAAGAGAACCTCCTGTAAAGCGAATGGCCAAGACCATAGATCTACGCCTAGCAAGAAGTAAGCTATAGCTAAGTTTATTACCTATGAGACAGAGTGGTGTAACATGACCACAATGATTTATTGTTTATTTTAGTTCTGGAACCTCACTAAGACCTGGTGGCAGTTCCAGTAGTGACTCTCAGCTTCATACATCCCATTCAGTCTGGAGAGGTGCTGATTCTTTATCGAAGATGATAAGTTTAACTCTCTCGTCGCTTATGCTAAAAGCAGTGCAGTTGTGTCGGTGAGTAGCAGTAAGGATAGTAATGGCATGTGTACCAATTCTATTGTTGATGTTGAAAAGAGTGGTACAGAGGAAATAGTAGTGTTTTGCTTCAGTTGTTGATGTTGAAGAGAGTGGTATAGGAGGAAGCAGTGGTGTTTGGCTTCAGTTGTTGATGTTGAAGAGAGTATATAGGAGGAAGCAGTGGTGTTTTGGTTTCAGATTCAAATGAAATTCATCCTGATGTACATTCGGGAGACTTAGGTGAGGTAGACTAGTACGACTAAAATCCCTGAGAAACCTCAGCAATAATGAGGAATTTATTTCTTCTCAAAAACCATTTTTATTCCAACCAAAGGATTTCAATTCCCCACACGTACCTTCAAAGCTCAGAAACAGCAGTTTAATAAAAAAGTTGGCTGGACAAGTACAAAGGCCTAACATATTCTCGGTCACAAGATGGTGGATTTTGCTTGTTTAACTATTTGGGTAATTTGAAGCATCCATAAAAGAATTAGGGATTCTGGTCAATAGGCCTCTGACAAATTTTAAGAATGCAATTGAGAAGTTAAATGATCATATTTTTCTTTCCAAGAGTAGGAAGTCTGTCAGGAAAGTCCCCCTGTTAGGTATCCATGAGAGTCCTAACTTATGGGGTTCCTGCAACACTTAGTCCTTACTGGCAATTCTCCCAATTCACCATTCTTGACTAGACCAACTAGTTACCACACTTGAGTGTCTCAACCTTACTCTCTACTATAGAGCTCGTGGAAAAGCCCTGTATGTAGCACATACAATCAATTCATGGTTTTAGATCACAGTACATTTGTCAGAATCAATCTTACTAAGAGTCTGCTAGTTCTCCATATATTACATAATTAGCCTCTTTTTATATTCTATTCCCAGTCAGAGGTCAGAGTCACTTATCTGTTTGCTGAAGAAGAATCTTCCATTCCTCATTATATTCCATTGTGACTAATATTTCATTAGTTGTGGTTTCTTAATAATCATTTACTTGTAACTTGTACTTGTGGTAAGCTCTGTGTAGGTTCTTGGTTTCTGTGATGACTTCCATCAGGGGTGCTTTCCTGAAAAAGTTCCATCAGCTAGCAGTGAAGGAGAACAGAGTGGCTTCCATTGATCAACAAATTAGTTCAAGCCACTTGAAATTATTGCTGAAAATCATTTAAAGCTCCGTTCCATTGCTTCAACTGTCATTTTGTGTGGGAGACAAGCATTTGCTTTTACAAGACATCATAAAGATGGGTCTCAAATAGAATCTGAAAACTCAGTGAGATACGGCAACTTCCTATCCTTGTTGATTTTTCGCATCAATGCTGGTGATGAAGTTCTCAGAGAACATCTGCGTACATGTGATCGTAGTGCAATGTACACCAGTAAAGATATACAAAATCAATTGAATATTATTCGCAATAAAATTTTACCAAAAATCAGAGAAGCTAAGTTCTATTCTGTTATAGCTGATGAGGTAACTAATTCAGCCAATGATGAGCAACTCTCCATAGTATTGGATTTGTTGATGGTTACACTCCACAAAAAAAGTTCCTTGGTTTTTATGAGTGTACGTCTGGTGTCACAAGTGAGGCTATAGCTAGTGATCTGCTACAGCAGCTGAGTACATGGCAGTTGGAAGTACAATTTCTTCGAGGCCAAGCTTATGATGGAGCACATGCTATGGCAGGGAAGTCTAAAGGAGCAGCTGCACATATCACCAAACAATATCCAAAGGCAGTATATACCCATTGTGCTGCACACAGATTGAATCTTTGTGTAGTAAAATGTTGCAGTGTTCGAGAAGTAAATAATATGATGCAAACTGCTGATGAAGTATCACGCTTCTTTGGAAACTCACCTAAGAGACAGCTAGAACTTGAAGCATGGATTGATAACATCATGGATGGTGAGACACCAAAAAAAATTGAAAGAGGTGTGCCGAACCAGATGGATAGAGCATCATGAAGCCTTCCAAAAAAATTCTGACTTGCTATTGCCTGTCTAGAGGCTATTGCTAACAGTTCAGCAACCGAGTGGAATCAAGATTCCCAATCTGATGCTCAATCACTCCAACTGGCTCTGCCTCATTTTTATTTTTATTGTGGCTTTGGAAGCTACACATAGCATTTTAGCTTATACTCGAGGGCTGAGTGTGAAGCTTCAGGGCCTTTATGTGAATGTAGCATATGCCTATCGTGAAGTAAAGATGTTCTTCATGGGTCAAGGTCAAATGTGAATTCATTTCATAGTCAAATCTACACAAGAGCTCTTAAAATGGCTGGAAGTGTTGGTGTGGAGGAGTCCTGACCACATCTAGCTAAAATACAGCAACATCATCCAAATATCCAGACACAGAATTGCAGTGATTATTTTTGTCTAAATCTCACAATTCCCTTGCTGGTCCACCTGATAACTGAACTTGACACCAGGTTTGATTAAACTTCATCTCATATTGCTGAGTTCATGCTATTACTTCCTTCAGCAAACACTAGTGGAGCATCCACAGTGACACACTCATTTGATTATCTTTTGGGGTTCTATGAAGATGATTACCACCAAAGAAAACATGCCCTGCAGTGTTTACCACAATGAACTCTGATCCAGGTAGTAGTGTTAGTGATGCTATTATCAATGATCATCTATCAATTGATCCAGACACCCCAATCACTTCAAGTGAAGTTCTCAGCAGTAATCTATCCAGAGATCCAACCCAACCACTTCAAGCAATGAAGTATTGACTTGGGAGCAATGATCACAGCAGCATGTGGTTGTTTGAGAAAACTGGGGGAAAGTGTTGATGATACCCAGAGATTCCAATACCTCGCTTCGCTCACTGCACCAGTTCTTTCTGATACACTTCACTCTCATCGAGTGACTGAGCAGGGAAAATCCTGGACAGTGTTCTTTCCAGCATCACTGGCTTAAAAAGTTTCCATGTTTGTCTTACAGTCAGGTGCTTGAAGGGGGAATTTGTCGCTATTGTGTCCTTTTTCCAGATCAACCCAATAGAGGAGGTTGTCAAGGGTCAAAACCTGGTTTGCTAGTGCTTTCAGTGTACCCAAACCCCTACATCAAGGCCCTAGGAAAAGATGGTATTCTTATTTGTAATGAGCAGAGCTCTATGCATTGTCAAGCTGTAGAATGGGCAGATCTCTTCGGGCATAATTATTGCAGTCCTGTAAATAGCAGGCTTTTGAAACAACAAAAAAACATGCAGAGAAAAACAGAGAAATTCTTCGCTAAATATTACACAGTGTCGAGTTTTTAGCTAAGCAGGGCTTACCTTTTAGAGGTCATAGGGAAGACAAAGTTGATTTTTCAGACTGCTCTGTTAATAGGGGAAACTTTGTAGCCACATTGTAACTCCTTGGAAAAGGATGCTACTCTATAAGAGCATCTTCTTCTTTGTGATAAAAATGCAAAGTATACAAACAAAATGACATTATTCATGTGTATGCTTGTAAATTACGTGAAAAGTTAAGCAATGAACTGAAAGCAAACAACTTACCTTTTACCATCATAGCAGATGAAGTGACTGACCCTCATGGAAACCAGGAAATCATTTCTGTGTGTGTTCTTGTTGATCTAACTACTCCACAAAAGCCTCATATTAAGGAGTACCTAATTAATCTCATTAATGTTGAGAGAGCAAATGCCTCTACAATTGCAGAAAAAATCTTGGGATCCATTTGACACCCTTCCATCTCCTTAAATGCTCGTAACACTCGTGGTCAGGCTTATGATGGGAGCAGCTGTGAAGTCTTCTGCAATAGCTGGTGTCCAAGCAAAGATCAAGCAAATTTCTCCTCTGGCTTTGTATACTCACACTCCCTTAACCTTTCTATTGCAGCTTCATGCAAAGTCCAAGAAGTAAGGAACTTCATTGGCATGATTAATGAGTCGTATTTGTTTTGGAACAACAGTCCTAAGAGACAAAGCCTTTCTTTAGCGAGCTTTGGATGTATATTTGCCAGCATCTCAACATTCTAAGCTTCCTTGTCTTTGTAAGATGCATTGGGTGGAGCGCCATACTTGTTTTGAAATCTTTTTGGAGATTTATGAATGTTTTGTGACCTTTTTGGATGCTATTATTTCACACAGTGAGTATCAACATTTGCTTTTGGATGACAAAAGCTGGAATTGGGACAGAAAAACAAAAGTGAAAGCTCAAGGATTGAAGTCTTCGCTTTCTTTTTTTCAATCCATTGCTGTATTTATTGTCACAAAAAAATGTTCTTGATGAAGTGAAGCCACTGGCTTCAAAATTCAAAATTACAGAAACAAGATCATGATGTAGTCAATGCTTACAAGATGGTAGATTCCAGTATTGAAAATATCAGGACTACTAGAGATAACATTGTCAGCTCCTGGTGCAATTCTGAGATCCTTCCACTTGCTGATGGCATAGATGTTTCTGAATGTGTTCCCAGAAAGACGAGCCTTCAGCGGAACCATACTAATGTCCCAAGTTATAGCCGCACTATAAAAGAGCAATTATCATCCCTCTCTTGGACTCTCTCCTGGACCAAATCAAGGACAGATTTTCAGAAGATCAGTGTCATACTAATGGCATGCTCCATCTTGTACCCTCTATTATAACAAGAAGTACTTCTGTGACAGATTATGTTGACCAGTGTGTGTTTGAAAGTTTACTTCATTTGGAAGTTGACCTTCCGCTTCCAATGTCACTGGGAAATGAGCTTAGAAGGTGGAATGTTCTCTGGCATAGCAAGAAACATGAATTTGATTCTTCTGATATGGAAACTCATCTACCAGATAATCTGCTTCTAGCTCTTAGTGCTTGTAATAAAGAATCGTTCCCTAATATTCACTGCCTCCTAGTAATTGCTTCCACGCTACCCATTTCTAGTGCTGAGGCAAGTTGTTGGTGTAATATTAGGTTGCTATACAGGGTGCAAAGTTTGGAATTGCTAGCAACGTGGTGCAGCTCCTGTTTGATTCAGCACCGCCAGAGATATGCGCCCCATACAATCAGAGACAGCGAATCTCTGCCACAACGACGAGCTGTTGTTGCCAGAATGAAAGACGCAGGTACAGGCAACACCGAGTGCCGCACCATTCCTAGCAATGGTGGCCTTCTAGCAACATTCATGCCAGGACCACTCACTCCAATTTAACAGATCAGTCCTCAACAGGGATCACCACCAAAATTTAACAGATCAGTTCTCGACCCACACCTAACCCGTCCATTAAATTTTGCAAAAATTAAGTCTTTGTGTAGTCCTGCTAACACATATGACAGACCAACAAACCTCGCATGAAAACATGACCTCCTTGGCGGAGGTAATTACAGCCTCAATCACAACTTAGACCACCATGAACAACGATGCTATCCAAGTGAGTTTTAGCTGAGATATGAGCTTTTTTTTTCCTCATGTTTCTGCGTCGGCCATCTAGATAAGTAAAGTGCAGACCCAGTGTCTTCTCAAACTGAAGATAAGCCTTCCTGCCCATGACAAAGCGTAAGGCGCACTCTACAAAAAAGGATTTGGATGGAGTACAGTTCTAAGCCACACAAGTACTACTGAGGGTCACAATGATATTTATTTATGAAACCTTACAACCTCTCTGGGAAGCAGGACTGTGTGACATCACACATCTGAAACCACAGGTGTGAAAACAAACGTGTTTCTATAATGACAGGTGTATTTGTGTTTGTGGTTGTACGACGACAGCTCATGGCATTGTCTTGGGGAGTTATTGGTAGTATGCACTAAAGGATACGAGTTTCCCTTCCCCTCTCTCCCTCCCTCTCTCCAGCTAGGGTGCCCCAAACAAACAAGAATGTTGACTATTGGTCCAAGAGGTTTGATGTTTCTCTGTGCGTAATACTGGCATGCATACAACCTAAACACATGTGGGAGCAGCAGCATGTGCTGTTACATGCCCTATGACAACATGTGCTAGTTATAACATGCACTTGACAACATGTGCTGTAACATGCACTGCGACAACATGTGCTGTAACATGCACTTGACTACATGTGCTGTAATATGCACTTGACTACATGTACTGTAACATGCGCTTGACAACATGTGCTATAATATGCACTTGACAAATGTGCTGTAACATGCACTGTGACAACATGGGCTATGACATGATCAGCTACAGTTTTAGGGTGCTAATTAAACACAACTCCATGAGGTCATTCACACAAGTGATCAAAAGAAACTCGCACACTAACAACTTTACAAGCTATATTTGTGCATACACAGACATTTGAGTTCTATTAGCAACCCCACTAAAAATACTCACATAGAAACTACAGCATCAAGGACAGGTGGCCTTCTTTGTAGAAAGGCTGAGTTAGCAAGCATGCTCTAGACCCCCATTGCTCATTAGGTTACTACTGATGTTGTCTACTTTTGTTCCTGTACGAGCCAAGAAAGCAACAGCTTCTACTTCCACATTAAAATTTGATACCTTCCACACGCCTTCCTTATTTCAAGGCCTTGGGAAATCTCCTAATCTAATAAGCTACTCAGCTTAGTAGGGAAGGCTTCATCTGTGATTGTGAAGCACTATGAAAGTTGGTTCTAACCAGTTAGTCTGTACCATGAAGCTTAGGCTGTTATCTTTGATTGCGTACATACACCGGCAAGTCTTGAAGCAAGTTACCGGTTAGTTAGCTCTTGATTGCTTTATTTACATGGTGGTTTAGATTAAAACAACTCAGATGTACATAAAGCTACCTGTGAGCTGTACTGTAGCTCCAAACCCTACCATTATAGCCTTCTCTAGACACGTAATAACCCTACAAGCTGCCTAATAGACAATGGCACTAAATGGTGTTACATGGAGCCTTTAATCATGGAGCCAATAATAATAGGCAAGGGATGCCAAGTGTTAATGGAGGCATGTTCAAGTTGTAGCTTTGAATTAGTTAGGGCATGTGGTTTTGGTACTCCTCAGATCATCACTTATACATTACATGTGTGTGTATCTTACTATAAAGGGGAGGTTTCTGCTACTCAAGTCTTGATCCTGGTTGGAATAATTCAACATCTTACCATTTTGCCTGTTCACTACACAGAAACTGGTGGTGGTAACATATGTGTGTAGGGATCCCCAGCGAGTCTCTGGGATGATTTTAAGTTTAAATTAAAAAATCCGTGATTTTTCAATATAATTATTTTAACTTGACAGAAGTCAGCTCTATTAGATAAGCAGACTCCATGAGGTTGTGCTGAGGGAGACGGAGAGTCAGAGATGAGGGGTAAGAGAAAAGGAATGAGTTGTGGCCCGAGCTAGATCCTGGGGTCCTGAACCCCTATTGGGGACCAGTCATCGGGGAAAGGCAATATTATTCCCCGACAGAATGGGCCGATTTTATGACGAAGATTGAGAGAGTACATTTTTTGCAGCATTGCCGACAATCCAATCACTAACTTGCTCCTGCAAATACCACTGGAGCAGCCCTCCAGGAGGGGAGGAGAAATGAAATTCCCCTCTTACACCCTTTCCACCTTTGTTCTTTGGATCTTCGATGGGAGTTTATTGACGCCCTGTCGGGGTAGTACTGGTGCCACCCCTGGAGACAGGAAGAGAGAATCCACAGTGGAATTTCCTGTAAACTACACTAGCGACATTAGTGCTGACACAGCGCAAGCATCTTGCTAGTGAGGCTGCCTCTAACCCTCCTCTATTAGAAGAACACTGCAACTGCTGAAATAGCGGAATTTACAAAGGGAAGTGTTGTCAATGGGTTTCGACAATATCCGTAATAGAAGCTAGGTCTGACGTTGTTTAGAGGCAATAGGATGACACGCCAGCTCGAAAGACTCCTGCAACTGAGTAGAAATTGCTATATATGTTTGAGTTGCATTCATACCCGGCCATTTCCCCCTCACATGAGTGTTGGCGTTCACAACAAACCCTATTAGTGCATTAGAGAAAATATCACCCCCACAAACAAACTCTGCACTTAATTAAAGCTCCAGAACTGAGATAATTCTATGGCAACAGTAGTTAATGAAGCTGCTGATTCACTGTCAATAATATCTCCAAACAGCTAGTGATGTTATTATTTTAAAAAAATTGTGAGGAGGAATTATTGAAAAATAAATGTACACATTTACAACTAGAGCAATATATAAAATCATCCGAAGTAGCCTATTCTACATATTATACATACACAGGTCAACAATCTTTTATCATGTGACGCATCGGGGGTGGAGGGGAAGGCGGAGGTGTGAAGCATCAGTTGTCTCACAGCGCTCCTATTAGTCACATGTGCACTTTTTGGGGGTTGCACTTTATGACTTTGATATTGTGAGAAAGTCAAAAAGAGCAGCAGATTCCACTATGGACAACAGTGAGATTCTCCTATGGACAACAGTGAGATTCCCCTATGGACAACAGTGAGATTCCCCTATGGACAACAGTGAGATTCCCCTATGGACAACAGTGAGATTCCCCTATGGACAACAGTGAGATTCTCCTATGGAGATTCCCCTATGGACAACAGTAAGATTCCCCTATGGACAACAGTGAGATTCCCCTATGGATAACAGTGAGATTCCCCTATGGACAACAGTGAGATTCCCCTATGGACAACAGTGAGATTCCCCTATGGACAACAGTGAGATTCCCCTATGGACAACAGTGAGATTCCCCTATGGACAACAGTGAGATTCCCCTATGGACAACAGTGAGATTCCACTATGGACAACAGTGAGATTCTCCTATGGACAACAGTGAGATTCTCCTATGGACAACAGTGAGATTCCCCTATGGACAACAGTGAGATTCCCCTATGGACAACAGTGAGATTCCCCTATGGACAACAGTAAGATTCCACTATGGACAACAGTGAGATTCTCTATGGACAACAGTGAGATTCCCCTGTGGACAACAGTGAGATTCCCCTATGGACAACAGTGAGATTCTCCTATGGACAACAGTGAGATTCCCCTATGGACAACAGTAAGATTCCCCTATGGACAACAGTGAGATTCCACTATGGACAACAGTGAGATTCTCCTACGAAGAAGAGTGAGATTCCCCTATTGACAACATTGAGATTCCCCTATTGACAACATTGAGATTCCCCTATGGACAACAGTGAGATTCTCCTATGGACAAGAGTGAGATTCTCCTATTGACAACAGTGAGATTCTCCTCTGGACAACAGTGAGATTCTCCTATGGACAACATTGAGATTCCCCTATTGACAACATTGAGATTCCCCTATGGACAAGAGTGAGATTCTCCTATGGAGATTCTCCTATGGACAACAGTGAGATTCTCCTATGGACAAGAGTGAGATTCCCCTATTGACAAGAGTGAGATTCCCCTACGGGTAACAGTGAGAAGCAGAAAGGTGCCTGTTTAACACATGCAAGCACGCACGCACACACACACACACACCACACACACACACACATGTAGAGTTATAAACAGTCCTTTAAGCTTCAGTTATCCCAAATGTTTTTTTAAATCACAATATGTCAAGTAACTGATTGAAGTCTTACATGAGCCTTCTAGTTCACAGACCATTACCATGTACTAAAATAAACTGGAAGGCACAGGCACACACCCCTGCCCTGCCTTACTGGATTGCCAGAGCCAACAGACCTCACGGTTATTGTGGATAGCAATGTATATAACTCCATCAAGACTTCCAAGATACTTTCAACAGAAACACAATATCATTTTGTATTCTTGATGGCGGCGAGACTTAGTTTCTTGGCATGACTTCTGTGGCATGGAGGTGGTGCAGGGCGAAACTACAGTTACAAACTAAGTACGTGGTTAAGCGTCTGGTAGAAATGAATTTTCCAACCGGATGCTTGACCACATACATACTTACGTTTTAGCGCCTAATGACGTAGAATAGAGTAGAGAACTTGGCAATCTGGAGATATTTATGTGGCAAAATCAGGCATTCAGGTTTTGAGGTTCCCCCACTTGGCTATAATTATACCTATGAAAAATATTTTAGTATGATAAGAGAGCACAGAGAAAGACCTATCTTTTCAGCTATATATCAAGTCCATAACATAAAGTTTGCAGAATCTATGGAGCAACGGTAACCACAAGTTTTTGTAAAAAATATATTTAAAACATGGAGAAGAACCCCCTTAACACCAGAACAGGACTTCTGGAAGCACGTCACATGACCAGATGGTGGGAAATTGCCGTGATCCATAGACCATGCTGAAAGGGCATCATCCACAAAAGAGTCAGGGAGTGAAATAAAGTGAGGTGGCAGGATAGCTTGGACCAGGTCATGAGTGGTAACAGCTGAGGCCAAGAAAGCAGAGGGAGCAGCTCACTCCTGATTCAAAGACCCCCTACCCCAACAGGGAGAGTGGCCTGCAACCGTGAATGGACAGCCTCAGAAAAATTAATGTTAGTAATAATGGCTCACAATTAACTTGAGACTCTCGTCATAATCTATCTTGTTAGGAGAGAGAAAATATGGAGAAGTCCTGAGTGTGTACAGCATCTCAAGGATAAAAACGAATTATAGCAGGATTAAGGGATCTTGAGCAGAGATAAATCTGAGCCTGTCCCCCATGACCTCTGGGGCACTGATTTTGTTGCTGAGAACAGCTGAGATGAAATCCAAGCTACCCAGGGGAGAACCCAGGAGAGAGGCATCAGAGGGATCAACCACGTCAGCTCCTTGGAGAGAGCATAAGCTGGTCGTTGACCTGACCTTGTAGCATGATTGCTGAAATTCATCTGGTCTCTGTAAGTCTTGAGACAGCTGATGCAAAACTGTTCCTACTCTCCATTTCATACATATACAAGAGGGAGTAAAATTCAATATATCAGTCTAGATTTGTACCCCATTCCTTAATCATTGAGGGTGAACTTCATTAGAATGTTTTCCACACCATTAGGTCTGGGAGCAATGAATCAATTGGGGAAGCATTAGAGCAGATGTCTTTTCTCAGAAACTGAATGTAAATGTGGGAGAGCAAGTCTATAATTTAATCTTGATAGTGCTAGGCCTGTTAAGGCCACCACATATACTATAGCACAGTGTGAGACTATGTAACAGTAACTAATCAGCAGTACAATAGTATCACATCTAAGTGTGTCCTATTAAATGACTATATATATACTAGAGGGGGGGAAAAACATGAATAATTCTTATTAGAGCAAAATAATGATTACAAAGAGCACAATGAATTAGAAAGAATTACAACGAGGATGCACTTTTTTCACTAGCCTATCTACGCTCATTCTCTGAAATTTCCATACAATTAACACTTTCTTTTCTGCTTCTCTCCTCCAGCCTCCTCCGGCTGAGGTCCCCTCTTACTCCCTGCAAATGTATTACTACCTCTAACAGTTTCCTCACAATGTTCTCTTGAATTCTCTCCAAAATTCTTGCAGCCTGTCTTCCCTCCTGTCCACCACACTTCAGGTGCATGTTCTAGGCAGTCTAGCTAGCTAGTTTGGCCGCGGACCACAGATAGTATACAGCTAGCTCCAAAGTTCCCAACTGCAGCATCACGAAGACACGAGTGAATGCAATGCTCACTCACATAGTTAATTTGTTGTTCTGATTAACATCATGGCCTAGGCCAGTGACTCCCATATTAGTTTACCTCTGTCCATCTCCATCCTCTCCATTCACCCTCCTCATATAAACAATTCTTGCCGTCCATTTCCCTGCCTTTTCCTTCATCTTCTCCAAATGAACACGTGACTTCCTCTCATCCCCCTATCAAACCACACACCAAGATATTGGAAGGCTTCCACATTCTCCATCTCTCCTCACTCTCCTCCACTACACTTTCTGCAAATCATTGACTTACTCCTCTCAAAATTAAACCTAAATCTCCATACTCCCAGTTATTATTATTAATATTAAGCCGATAATAGTAATAAATAAAACAAACAACGAAATAAATCATCAAACAAACATGCATATATACAGGATCCTGATACATATATATATATATATACATAAATAGATACTGGATATAGATAGGCCTGGATGTAGGCCTCGATCTGACCCAAATTCCAGAGGGAAAATATCGATCCGAGAATCGCCACAATTACCGGCCAATTTCAATTGTCTGGGCGTGCTAGATTACTGCGAGTTCCGCTGGTCTAGGATCTACGCGAGTTTGACCAGATTATCTCCCATCCATTTGCGTGTGTAAGAGTCTGGCTGCGAGACTATCCGCTGATAGTGTGACTTTGGATTTTCGTGGCATTCTTCCAACTGTACTTGGAGTATTTTTTACCACTACAATACTTACGGTCTCGTGATTCCAAGAACGTGAGGTACTGTAGTTGTAACGTGTTTATGGTAGTTCTAGTTTTCATAAATTGCCAGTGTGATCTTGGATCGTCCTTGGCATTCTTCCAACAGTACTTGGTGTGTTTCTTACGAATACCGTGTGTAATTCAAAGAACGTGATAAACTACCAACTTGCCAATATTGTGAGCGTGATTTTTAGATAATAGTTCACTAAGTTCACCTGTAGTATATTACAGTACTTGCACTGAAATTAGCACCAGTGGCTAGAGGAAGCCCTACTGCATACAACATATTTATTCATTAGGTGCTATATAGCACTTGGCAATCTGGAGGAAAATGTGGCACAGAACAGAACAAAATATTAAGGACCTACATGCCTGGGACTGAATATTTACTACCCAAACCCCAGTGCTTAACACATAGCATCAGTAATAGTCACGAGCAGGCACCTGTATTTTCATACCAAAGCCAAGTGAAAATATGCAGTGCAAGTGAAATGACTCGCTATATTCCACTTATTCTTGAGATATATATACTCACTATACTTCATATAAGGGTCATTGTGTCGATTAATCGGTTTAGATGGACACAATCTATACAAGTTTTCTTGACTGTAATTATAGCTTTATTGCTATCAATAAATTACTTAGCTGATTTGTTATCCAAAAGAGGGCTAGGGCTATGGCTAGGGCTAGGGCTAGGGCTAGCCCAAAAGAATGTCTTGGACATAATTCTTGAAGCACTAGTTGAGGACTAAATAACCATAATGGAACATGGGAGAATATCTATGTAGGAAAATATTGGTGAGTATATCAAAGTTATATTATGTATATATAAATAGATGTTATCATATGGAATTAGATATATATCACTATAGTTAATGTCAGTAATATTATTTCATGTAAAAATAAAATCCTGATAAGATCATCAGCCCCCACCCCCCCTCTGCCCCCCATAGAAGTGAACCTTCATACCAATTGCCACACACCATCCGCTCCTCCTCCCAACCACTTCCTACATCCCACATCAAAATTGTATATATAGAATTCTTTAATCTTGGTCAAAAAAAAGGTTGCACAATCAGCATTCTAACTTTAAGTAGCTAATGCTCTAAGTTTGTCTCTGATGGTTCTCATTGTGTGAGCAAGCTTAGGCCGGTAAAAACTGCCATGGCTATCCTGGCTATATTGTTTATGCAGTATCTAAATGTTATATTGAAAAGACAATAATGCTAGCTAACCTATGCTGTTGTGACTGTGGATACATTTTTAAGCTGGTGAGGAATTGGGTTTTCACCTGTGGACCAAGCCTAGACCAGTAGTGGCTGTTATACAAGACCATTCCTAGTAGCTGTGGCATATTGAGAGGCAGGTAGCTCAGCTAACCCAATCTCTGGTATGTTAGTAGACTGTCCAAGTTAGCTGCTTTACTCAGTAACAGTATCCTAATAGATAACCACATGATAGAAAAATTATTTTTACAAAAACCTTATCAATAATCAACTTGAAATTGTACTCTCTCGACATTTCGACAAGATGCTCTAGACTTCATTAGCTTCCTGTATTAGTTGCAGTTTCAAACTGTCCCCCTTGTAGCAGTTGTAGATCTAGGGCCAAGATATCTAATAGATGTCATAGTAGAGTTGAGTGGTTGCCTTTAGGCTTGCAATTACAATTTTGATTGCAACGACATCTTGAATGCTGTTCATCACAAAAGTGCTGAAGGTGTGCTAAACAGCAACCTTCAAGCATTTCTCTATCTGTTCTTCACCCCTCCCCCCTCCCCCACCCCCAACATAACTGCATACAATAAGTCCATTCATAAAAAAACACTCTACTACCACAATACTCCAAATGTTCCAATGCAGGTTCATCACTCATTATTATATACTTGGCAGCAATAAAAATGCTTTCCTGACAGTGAGATTGTCGATGAAGGAATCGAACTATTCACATGCTATCAGAATTGGGTAAAGGGTTTCATTTACATTTTTCTCAACCTATGCTAGCCTATGAAGCTGAATGAATCTGAACTGAGCAGTCAATTCATTTGCTAACTTTTTTCAAACAAATAAAATGCAAAAGCTAGCAACTATACATCAATATGTGCATGTGTAAGTTAGCAATACAATGGATCTGCTATATTTCGTTAGTTCTGAACCCTCCTGTTGCAATAAAACTCTTGCCACCAAGCCCTTAAAGGTGGGTGGGCAATCCCTGGCTTCTCTATAACAAAACAATAAGGTACGGCATGTACAAACTTGTGTAGTGTACTACAATTAAATACGTGGGATAAAGTGTTACATAGTCATCTCCGCTTGTTGGTTTGCTGTTGTTTGGTTTTCCTAAAATGTTGAAAGAAAAACATACAACTAAAATAAACAAAGAGTGGATTTACCTGTCAACAAGGAAGGGAAACCAGAGTGCTTGCAGATTACAACCAGTTAGGTGACCCTTGACCATTTAAAAGCAGGTTTACCAATCGATATCCTGTTTTTAAATGCAGCATAATATTAGCATATGCATTGACTTTCTCAATAGTCAACTTGAATTTACTCACTCGACATTTTGGCTACATGCTCTAGCCTTCAAAGCCTTCATTATTCCAGATGCAGGCTAGAGCATCTAGTCGAAATGTTGAGTAAGTAAATTAAAGTTGTTTGTTGAGAAATTATTGCATCTACATTATATCAACTGAGAGTCTGTTGAAATGTACAAGATTTTGAATGGTAAAAAGTTGTCCAACTGGTTGTGGTCAACATAGGTACAGTCTTTATATGTTTTGCTTTTTAAGTTACATATTTTTTCTTGTTTAAAAGTGTTTTTTAATGTTTGTTTTTGTTTCTAATTAAAAAGTTGAGGGGAGAGGACTGCATCATGTCCAAGTTCTACAAAGTCCAACTCAGAGCTTCTGGTATTCCAGAACTTTTTAAATCTTTTTCTGTTCTGTTTCTTCTTTATTCTGCACCACACAAATCAGCACTTGCCTTGGTAAGCTATAGCAGACTTCAAGATCTTTAAAAACTACACCCATTTCGACATTCCGAAAGCATCAACAACCCTGGAAGAAAAAAATTCTAGCACTACTTGGGAATCAAAACACTTTTCTGAGCCTTTTGTCCAAATTTCTCTCAAAGAGAATTTTTTTTTTAATCTCAGATGAATTGAGGAAAATACAGTAAGAGTTAAGAAGAATTCAAACACCATATTCATTGGTAGAGAATCAGCTCAGCCTTCTTTGGACTTGGTAACATTTGCCCAGTAGTAGTAAAAACTCCACAAACCAAACTATGAAGCTGGAAGTATTAGCTTGATTGTTTCATCGATGATCTTGTCCACCGGATATATATATAATCCAACGTTATTCTGCTATATATCAACAAACAATGTAGATGCATTTTGATGCTAATAATGAATGGACCTGTTGAAGCAAGTTATTTCAGGGAGAAAATTATTTCAGGGAGAAAACAGATCAAGTCTTGTCAAAAATGAAATGATTTACCAATGTAGATCCCAAGCATAGCTATGTAGGACCCTTTACCTATTAAAATAGTGAGCAATGCAGGTTAAAAAAATGGTATGATATTGGTCTTCATTATATTAATAGGAGAATGATGCTATGAATGTTTTTATCTAGATTACTTATTCCAGGGATGAATCATAGGATTTAAAAAGGGGGGGTTATATGCAACACATTGTCCGGAAAGCCGCCACATGTGCCAAATAATAAGATGCATGCTAAAGCTTGGCAGAATTTAGAAACACAATGAAGTATTATATATAGACTCAGAATATTATGAAGGTAAAGTACAAAAATTATTGAGTTACAGCAACATCCGTCAGGGATGGCATTGAGCAAATTCCTCGACAACTTCTTCAGGAGTAAGGTCTATATCATGATGATGGTAGAGTATTGCTAACCCATTCAGTCTTTCTTTGCCTATGGTGCTACGGAGTAGTGTTTTTATCAATCTTAGCATGCTAATAGATCGTTCACATTCGCAGCTGGTAAGGCCATGATATGTGCAGGAGTACGTATATGTCAGGGGGAAAATCATTATGTTGTAGGGATTTAGGGGTGTGTCAGACATTAACTCCTATATGTATGACATACTCCGTGAACGACCAGGAAGCCTTCAGAGTTGAATACGGGAGTACTGATTGGTTGAACAAGTCCATTCCCACGCAGGGGTAAAGAGTAACTATGAGAAACGGAACAGTTGAGTTTTGAGCGAGTGACAGAGATAGCGAGTTTTAGACGTATAGCGTAAACTGACATACATATTGGTTTGAGACCAGTTATTTATGTTTAGATTGTATTTAATTGATAAAGTATTTAAACCTACACTACAGTTCTTAATTATACTCTTCGTGAGTGGGAATGCTGATTTCGGCTAAGACAGAGTTTTTTTGTTTAGGCGTCGCAGGATACTAGACTACTTAGTGATAGTAGAAATATTTGCATGACAGTGGTGGCAGCGGTGGGATTCTCTTAGTGACAGAGAACCATGACAACAGTTTAGCTAGTCTGAAATAGTTCATGGCAAACAACTCAGGCTAGGTCTAGAGAGTTTGTGAAACCAAACCCGGTCAGCTAGGCTAATATTGTTTTCGTGATTTTTTGGTAAATTTGAAAAAATATTATTTTTAGTGTGTTGAGGTTGTCATGTCAGAAGAACGACAGCATAGAGAATCTCGTCATCTTCAGAACACCAATCCAGAGGCTCTTCCCCCTCTAGAGTCTATATCTGACACAAATGAAACCTTAGATCAGATTATGGCTCAATGGTTCCAAATGGATCAACGGAGAACAGAGAGGGAGGAACAGAGGCGTGAGGAGGATAGACGACAATTAGCCCAGCAACAAGAAAGGTTGTTTCAACATCTGGTCGAGTTCCACAGACCATCAGTGGTTGAGCCACCTCCACCCACTCCTAAACTAACTCTGCAGAAATTTCAGGAGGGCGTGGATGACATGGGTGCTTTTCTGAAAACGTTTGAAGTCACGGCACAGGCAAGACAATGGCCAGAAGAACAATGGCCTGTATTCCTCCAAAGCTCACTATCCGGAGCAGGGATGATGGCTATATCAACCCTAAGCTCAACAGAACAGAATGACTATCAGATCATTAAAAACACTCTACTAGCAACGTACCAAATCACTACAGAAATGTACAGAAATAGGGTTTTGAGAAGACTTTTGATGGAAGCAACCCTGATGCCTGGTTAAGGGGGCATCAACAAAATTTCCATCAGTGGATCAGCTCATCCGAAAAAGGGGCTTAGACTTTGATGCTGATGATGGAAGTAGCTGATGGAAGTAACCGTGAAAAAACTACCGCGGTGGCTGTAGATACAAATGAGAAATTTAGATCCTAGCACTTACAAGGAGTGGAGTGAGGCAATTGTGATGAATTTAGGAAATCAAAGGAGAGAACCAGATGTACCCAGACAATCTGATAGAAGAACAAATTTAGACCAAGAGAGAGCTCAGAGAGTGACACTCCTACTCGCCTACGAGTACCAAATTCAAGACGACTAGAAGTAAACTGATCCCCATCAACAAGTAGAGATTCTAGCAGACTCCCTCCCGAGATCTAAGCCAGATCAAGTGTTTTCATTGTGGCAAGAAGGACCACCTAAGCAGGGATTGTAGAGTGAAACTTGAAAAGGTTCATCTCACAAGCACCCCTGATGGAAGTAAGACTTTGCCTAAATGGACCCGTAGGGTGGTCAACGATAGATCCATTCTTGCCGCTCTAGACACAGGCTGCTCAAAATCAATATAGTCTACCCCAGATGCATTCGAAAATCAGATTTCCTTGTTTGGAAGATACCTTGTTGCCAGCTCTAACAAGAAATGGTTTCCAGCAGCCAAGATCCAGCTGCAAGTGGAGGAAAAGTGCATTGAGTTAGCAGTAGGAGTACCTCCCCACATAGGAATCGACATGTTAATGGGATGAGATGTTCCTCATTTTCAGAGGTTTCTGAAAGAGGAGCTGGACCTGAAGCAGAGTCAACCCCAGTTCAAGAAAAGAGAGGAGGCAACACTGGCAACGTGAGGAAGTGGTGATGATCACAACCAGCACAAGCAGAAACAAAGCCAACTCAGGCAGAAAGAAGAACAGCAACAAGAGGATGACAACCCAGTTATTCAACCAGTGGAACTAGAAGATGAGCTAGAAGAAGGTGTTGACATGGAAAGTATTACTACAACCCTAGACCAGAACTCAGAAGAAGATGAATCAATTTTTGAGACAGTATCTCCGGAGAAATTAAGACTACTACAAAAACAAGTTCCAACCCTAAATAAAATCAGAGAAAAAGCTAAAGAGGAAAACAGTCTTTTCTTTTGGGAGAATGAATTACTGATGAGGCAGCCCTATCACCAGAATGGGAAAGAGCTCATTATCGTTCCCAAGGCTGCCCGTACCCGAATTCTACAAATGGCCCATAACTCTCCCGTGGCAGGACATTTTGGCCAGGACAGAACTCTTGAAGCTATCAGGACCAGGATGGATTGTAGGAATAATGTATATATCATGCCCTGTGTGTCAGAGAGCTGGACCAGCAGTAGCAGTCAGAGCACCATTGTATTCCCTACCTATAATGGAAGCACCCTTTCAACGCATTGCCATGGACATATTTGGGAACAACTGCTGGGAATAAATATGTCCTTGTTATAATGGATTATATGACCAACTAGCCAGAGGCTTTTCCTCTATATAATATGACAGCAGAAACAACTGTTTAATTGAATTGACCTCTAGACTTGGGGTACCTCAAGAGATATTAACTGACAATGGCACTAACTTTGTGTCAAAGACCGTTAAACAGTTATGTGAGATGACAGGGATCCATCAGATCAGGACCTCCCCATACCACCCCCAAACGGATGGTATGGTGGAGAGGTTTAACTCAACAATGAAGAGGCTTCTGAAGAAACTGACCTCCACTCATGGAAAAGCAAGGGACAAATGCCTACCTTTCTTATGGGAACACAGGGGGACTGTGCACAGCACAACAGGAGATTCTCTCCATTCCACCTGCTCATTAGATTTAACTAAAGGATACTACCAGGTACCTATGATAGAGTCTAGTAAAGAAAAAACAGCTTTTGTCACTCCATGGGGCAAGTATCAATTTATTACCATGCCCTTCGGCCTTGTGTCAGCCCCAACAACTTTCCAGAGGTTAATGGACCAAGTGTTTGAAAGTTTATGCACTTTTGCAACTGCCTATTTAGACGACATCCTTATACATAGTTTGTCCTGGGATGATCATATAAAACATTTGATTTACCAAGATCAGAGAGGCAGGGTTATGCATTAAAGAATGAGTGTGTGTATCTGGGACACATTGTTGGAGAAGGAAGGGTGAAACCAATGGAATGCAAGATTCAAGCAGTGCAATCTTTATGGAAGCCACAGACCAAGAAGGAAGTGCGATCTTTTTGGGGACTATGCGTGTATTACCGTCGTTTCATTCCTAATTTTGCAACCATAGCCACTCCCCTCACTGAACTTACAAGAAAGAATATGCCAAAGGACAATAGTATGTGAATCAGTCATTCAAAAAATTGAAAGATGCTTTGACAAAATACCCAGTGTTGAACAGTTTATTCTGCAGACAGATGCCTCTGCAACAGGCATTGGCTATGTCCTAAGCCAAAAAGATGAACATAGAAATGAACATCCCATCGCTTTCGGTTCAAGGAAGTTATTACCAAGGGAGCAAAGATATTCTGCTATCGAGCATGAAGCTCTAGCTATAGTTTCAGGAATTAATAAATTTCGAGTGTACTTAGATTGAATGAAGTTTCTAATCTAAACAGATCACGACCCTCTCACCAAACTCACTGGTATGAAAGATAGTCATGGACGTTTGGAACGATGGGCTTTGCCTACAATTTCACAGTAAAACACAAAGAAGGGATAGCCAACAGAAATGCTGATGGGCTTTCTCGAGAACATGGTTCTCAAGTTAAGGAAGGGGATATGTCAGACCTTGACTCCTATATGTATGACAAAGATTATTACTCCATGAACGACCAGGAAGCCTTCAGAATCGAATACGGGAGTACTGATTGGTTGCACAAGTCCGTTCCCATGCAGGGGTAAAGAGTAACTATGAGAAATGGAACAGTTGAGTTTTGAGTGAGTACAGAGATAGCGAGTTTTAGACGTATAGCGTAAACTGAGCTAGTTTAGTTTTGAGACATATACATATTGGTTTGAGACTAGTGTATGCTATTTAGATGGTTAATGTCATATGATATTTAGCCACAGCAGGATGACATGTTTGACCACCCACCCCAACCCTTCTCTCGGCACTTCTTGAGCCTTTTGAGAAGCTCTGAGTGTACCTGATTGAGAGCCACATGGATGTCTGTCTGCAGAAGTGCCATTGGTTTGATGGAAGTTGGGACTGTCTGTACTGCTTAGTCTTCAGGTGTCTTTTCCCAAACTCCACTTTCACAATTGTTACACCACTGGGGGCGCCTAGCTCTTATGTGGGTTTATATTGGATAAGTTGGTGAGTTCCATCCAAAAGGACTCGTAGATTTTGGGAGAGTGGGTGCTCCTGAGGTACTAGCATTTTACAAACCCTTAAGTGATGTAAGATACCTTATCATCAAAGTACTAGGAAAGTGGGGCTCTTATTGCAGTGCTTGGGCTTCCACTACTCCAGAACTCTTTAATATATGAATCCTTCTCCAAGTGCAATAGGAGGTTAGCTTTCTCTTTTGATGAGCCAGTGCATGAATGCAGCAGGTACCAGACTTTGGGGTTGGCCTAGTGCATGGGGTTGGTGTAGGTTATGTGGCAGGCATGGTGGTTCTAACTATCAGAGAACCTTTATCAGAGAGTTGGCATGTCTGACAGAGATGAACTCTGACTCTATAACAATCTAGCTCATAATAATGGTGTTAATAGTTTGATAATGTGTCCATTGTGTATTGCTATAACTTTGAAGTTCATAATCTTTGGGATTTCTGAAGGAGTGCTCACACTAAGTACCTGGAGCATTCAGAAATGCTGATTATATTGTTTATGTGACAATCCTAAGTAGAAATCAAATATTATTCCAGAAATGAACCAGCACCTATGATTATTACTCTCATGGAGCCATAATTGCTCACTCAATAAGTCCATCAATAGATGTGAGCCAGCAGCATCTACAACCATTGCTCTTTTACACTCCATAGTACTCCCTCATTAAAATGCCATATGTGCTGGCTCACAAATCGAGTTCTAAATGTTTTATCACTAATCCAGCAATAGAGACTGACTGAAATACCAAGTCATAGCTACTTGACAATAAGTTCAGCCCTAGAAGTTGGCTTACAAGAGCAAGCAAATCCTCTTAATCAAGCAAGGCTCACTTTAAGTCATGGCTGACATAGAGCAAATAACTATGGCTCAGTGACTGAACAACTATAGCTCAATATGACCAAGCAACTATTGCTCTGTCAGCAAGCAACTATATCTCTATAAGGAAGCAACTATGGCTCTGTGAGGAAACAACTATGGCTCTGTGAGTAAGAAATTATGGCTCTGTTAGCAAGCAACTATGGCTCTGAGGAAGCAACTATGGTTCTGTGAGAAAACAACAATGGCTCTGTGAGCAAGCAACTATGACTCTGTGAGGAAGCAACTATGGCTCTGTGAGCAAGCAAGTTTCAGCCAGTATTCTAGCCTGATTCTTCTTGGTGTTTCAGCCAGGCGTTCTAGACTGATCTAGCCAATTCTTCTTGGTATTTCAAGGGGGAGGGGGGGGGGTAAAACCTGAAAAACTGGCATTTAATCTTGCATAGCTGACAACACTGGGTATAGTTGGAAACGTGGTGGAGGTAATCTCTCTCCCTGTCCTGGGGTAGGTCATCCATTGAATATACTGCAGATGGCCCTTGAGATAACAAATAAAACAATTTCCTCTCAAGTGCACCCCAACAGCTAATTTTTTAAATTTTATTTATATACTATATTCATTATTATAATATATATAACTGCTATGGTGGCAGACACTATACTGTCAGTAGATTCTTACTGTAACATCAAATACTGTAAAAGCTATAGAGGTAGATAGTCTTATTCAGCAATTTTGCAGCAGGGACCAGCTAGTGGTGTAGAGTAGATGGTTGTTGGGACCAGGAGTATCTAGCTAGCTAGTATAGCGGTAACTTGAAGTCATGGTTTGCATTTATTTGCCTACAGTGTCTCATCCACCTGTCTTTGTTACAATAGCCTAGGGGGGAAAGTCTCGCAAGCTCAGACCTTCACCATTCGTGTTGGTTTTACAAATCGGCAAATAGTCTGCTCACGAGATTTGGTCATGAAACAATGGGAGTGTCCGGAAATTGGCCTGACTTC
Source organism: Cladorhizidae sp. MBARI D1340-BT2 (assembly GCA_028752905.1). Classification (NCBI taxonomy): domain Eukaryota; kingdom Metazoa; phylum Porifera; class Demospongiae; order Poecilosclerida; family Cladorhizidae; species Cladorhizidae sp. MBARI D1340-BT2. The sequence goes on along the minus strand of JAQNBH010000016.1, from coordinate 6,789,031 downwards.
ACATGCTTTGCCCAGGACACTGGCAGTGGCAGCATGACAATGCTTTTCTGAAGCTATCATCCTGTTTTCCTCTCAAAGATTTCAAAAAATCATTTCTGGCCAATTCTATGTTCTTCCAAGAGTTGCCCCATCCTGTCAGAGTTGTTCAGGATACATTCTGGGAAAAGAATGGCTTTTGTAACCATGCTCACCAGCCCCTTGCCTCAGCATTTTTAGGTGAGTTGAATCTCTTCTAACTTGCCGTAGATTGTAGGAAGGTGTGCACTAGAAAGATGAGGAGGTTATACAGTACAGGATAAATATGTGGTAGGAGACCACCTCTCTAATAGGAGGGAAAATTTACGTCAGCTTATGGGATACTTGACATTGTGGGGGCTGACTTACTTATTTTTTAAATGTTTATACTTATTTGGCAATATAAACAACAGATTAAGTGGCAAAATATTACTATTAGGAATTATGAGATACAGGGTGGCCATCTAATAAGGGCATTGTGTACACAAGTGGGTATGATGACCATTTTTTTAATATACTTACATGCACATGGGCCCTTTCATGTTTGAAGTGCAGATAACAATACACATTTAGAATAAAGGATGATAAAATAGAAAGAAGTTGTATATATGTGTTGCAGGAAGGTAAGCAGTGAGACAGACAGGGACGAAGCTACTGAAGATTTAGCTTTTAATCAGCTTTTGGGTGTGTGTTTTTCCAAATGCTAGTTGAACATTGGCTGGATAAACCTTGGGTATTCTTTACAGCTGTAAATCACAGTTCTATTAACCTACCTACTGATCGACTCGTCAGGTTTTGGCATGACCAGTTTTTGTTGATAAACAAAAAGGGGTCTGATTTACACTAATTCAAAGATTATTGTTGGGTTACTGTGGGAGAGAACACCCCCCCCCCTCCTGTACTGTGTACTGTTCTCCTTTGCTGTGGCATTCCATCACTTGCTAGCTACCACTCCAAAGAATGGTCTGCTCACGTACACGTAGATAGCTTTAAACTTGCCTGTTCCACTGCTCATTATGTGGCTCACCTCTCTTGCCAATTAAGATTTTTTATTTATTATTTCTTCCTGATTGTTCTGTTCTTCTCCTGTGCAGATGGGTGTGTGGTGGTGTGCAGTGGTCTTGTTTGTTGCTTCATCTAACATGAGATGTGTCAGTGCTGATCCTCCAGGTAGGTTTCTACACCTTTACTTGCACTAGTGGAGGGAGAAGAGTGCGGCATTTGATTAGCAGGTATACTCACCCTGACTTCACAAGGGTTTCGCTCTTTATGAAATTAACCCAACACCTTCTGGAGTGAATCCCTTGACTAACAATGGTACTCCCCACACAAGTGTGTGTCTAGAAATTGCAGGCATGGTCGGTAGGTGGTCATGTTCTCGTACTTCGGTCATCTTCGATGGTGATCTAGAATTCCAACCAAGCCCCAGCGGTGCACCATTCTTTGCCTGGAGCAGATCTTCACAGAGTGTGAGTGTCTCGCTGTGCTATGGTCTAGCAGTTACCATTCGACATGTGCGCCTGTTCTTCTACAACAAGCCATCCATGGGCATTGGTTTTCCTGATGTAAGGCTAACTTCTGCTGGTACAGCACTTCCACGCTATATCACAGGGAACAAGGATCTCCACTCAGATGATAATGTATGTCGAGATGTGACGCTTAGTCTCATAAATCATTCAGGTGGTGTATTTTCCTTGATAATTACCTTTGACTTCAGCGATGCCATCAGTGTCAACTGGCTGCTGCTGAGTGAAGTACAGATCTGCCAGTAGCTCTATGAACTCTCAACTGACATGGAAGATATCCAGCTTAAACATTCGACATGTGGCTAGATGCTCTAGTCTTCTTCAGAATAGTGAGATGGGTGAGACTAAGGTGAGGACAACTATCTCATTTTTCCTGGAGAAGGCTAGAGCATCTAAATTCTTACCAAAATGTTGATTGCTTATGGAGAGTGTTTAATGCTATTTTACATGGTTCTTCTCAGCTGACAAAATACTGTTCTTATTGCATCAGATGATGGCTACGACTTAACAGTCAGCATTAACACTTGAGCCCAATTCCATATTAACCTCCACCAGAACTAGAGTGAACAATTGTGGGTGGTGCTGAGCATGTGTGAAGCAGGGTCATGTGTGAGGCATGTAAAGTATTCTTGTTTGCTGTGTAAGAGTTTTTATTGAGTAGGTGGAGCTAATGGTCAGGAGTTCAGTTTTGTTTTTTATTCAAGTGCACTATACAAATCATTATTGGGAAAGGTGACTTGACGACCATATTCTCATAAGTGTGTGCATACACATGCCAGCCTGTTCTTATTTAAAGCATGCCACTCCCATTTGTGACCCGTGACATAATTTTGAACATAGACAGGCAAAAATTTCTTAGGGAAAGAAAAGCGACCATTTGCGAATTTAAAAGGGAAAATATCTAAAAGCGAGCAAGACAAAAGTAGACCAGGTAGAGAGTATTAAACACTATGCAGGAGGCAATCTGTTGCAATCAATGCTTAATCAAACTTGATTCAGGTTCAGTGAGAATTTCATCCTTGGTAAGAGAAGCCATTTCAACACATATTGGCATCATCTCATGATCTAGCAGCTCCTTATAAGGAAGTTTATGTGTTTGAGCATGCCGCATCAATTGCATATCATTAGTTGTTAAATAGATTTCATTTGTTGTGAAGTTCTGTGAAATTTAATTAGGAGAATAATATTTCACAATTCACAGCAGACATTTTATGGTAAGAAATAGGAACATGTGTCAAGTCCAGTCTTCATTGTTATGATCCTTTGCTCCACATCTGTCTCACGGGTTGTTTGGGGTATGTGGTCGCAGTATCTTCTACTTGGTATGGACACTCCTTGTCTCGGGAACGTATGACAAACTTTCAAGATCTTCCTCCATCCATGTCCAATGAAGCATGGTTCCATTACTTACCACTGCTACACCTTGCCTCTCTTTATCACTGTTGGGTTCTCTATCGCACACAAGTCCTCTCTTATTGCTGTATATGAGGCATCCTCTCACACAACAAGGCTTGACAACCCATCCCTTAATACCTTCTCCAGCTGTGCAAGATGTTGCATTTAGCACTCACAATAAATAGAAAAATTCAATGTGAAATACATTTTGTTAAATGGATGATATGAAATGAAATTAGAATGAAATACGAATAAACTATTGACAAAATAAGGCCAATTTTGGTGGCTGTAATAATTGAGGTCATATCTATTTATCTTGGCAGTTTTGCATCCCTCAGTTGCTCCAGCGCTGGTAACTGCTCCCTCGCTGGTGCGTAGTGCCAGTGATGTGAGCACTAACCTCTATCTCTCCTGCATAGTAAGTGGAGAGGGTAGGTTCAAGTGGGAGTGGACAGGACCATCACCCTCCGGTCAAAGCATACTCTCTGACTACACCAGGACCAGTACTATCCTCTTCACTGTCATCAAGATCAAAGTAACTTGGCTAGGATGACAGTTAGCTGCAAAGTAGCTTGGCTACAATGACATTAATTGCAGCAATGATAGCAACAGTGACCACCAAGTTTTTTGGACATACAATCTGCTAGTGGTGAATCCGTATCAGAACCTGAGACAGATTAAAAATCTGCGACTCTCCTTGAAGTTTTGGGGCATTAGGCAACCATGCTAATAAATGATAATGCAACCCACTCGGTGTATGTTGTAGTGCAGCATTTTGTGGCTCATGCAGAGCACAGCAGAGAACTGGATATGATGCTCGTCACTTGGTGAGTAAAGGGTTAAAATTAGTAAAAGTTGAACGAAGGCAAGAACTCACAATGAGCAGGGAGTCATGTGTCCTCGCAGCCCTCAGCTGTTGAGACAGACTGCAGGTTGTTGCTTGAAGAAAGTCGAATGTTACAGTTCTAGTTGATCCTTCATTCATGGCATGAAAAAGTGCAAACATTAAACACTCACACACACGTGCATGCACACACACACACACACGCATGCACACATACACACACATGGAAATCTAGATAAGAAACATGTCTACGTAAGCAAATTAGCAACATGTCATCATCACTATCAGAAAATACAATATATCCTCGGTTAGATCACACCCTTGTTTAGACTCCTCCCTCAATTAGGCTGCGCATAGTAAAATGGTGCACGTGCTAGATAAGAATGTGCATGCCCACCTATAATTGCATTGCATGCTACAAGTGAACGATGAAGAACTTTATGAAAATATACCATCATATTTAGTGTGAATCTGTGAGCTGAATGGCTTGGAAGCCACTGCAAGTCCGGGCTGGTAATAGCTAGTGCAGCACCTGCTCTCACCGATTGAGACAGCCCAACTATAAAATGAAGACATGAGAGGTTGTCTTTGCTTCAAACAAGGCTGACCTTGAAAGAATAGTAGATCTTGAAGGAATAGTAATACCTTGAGGGAATAGTAGACTTTGAATAGCCACACCAAGTTATTGTTACCTCATCAAAATCTTGCGAATGCAACCATAGTACGTACATCTCTGCAGCGCATGAATTAATGAAATGCTTATATTCTAGCCGAGGATATCCACACTCATATTCTAGCCGAGTATATACACACTCATATTCTAGCCTAGGATATACATGCTCGCGTTCTAGCTGAGGATATACGCTCTCGTCAGCCTAGGATATACATGCTCCAATTCTAGCCAGGATATCCACACTCATTTTCTAGCCAAGAATATATGCGCTCATAAGCTCGTGTTCCAGCCGAGGATATACACTCTCGTATTCTAGCCTAGGATATATGAGCTTGTATTCTAGCCTAGGATATACATGCTCATATTCTAGCAGATGGTACTGCACTCATGTTCTAGCTGAGGATATCCATGCTTATATTCTAGCTGAGGATATACGTGCTCGTGTTCTAGCCGAGGATATATGCACTCATATTCTAGCTGAGGATACTGCGCTCGTGTTCTAACCTATGATACCTGTCTCATATTCTAGCCAAGAATATACGTGCTCATACTCTAGCTGAGGATTATAGTGTAGTTCCTCCTTACTCTACCCTGTTCCTTGTAGCCTTCAGTTCCTCACTCAGTCCAGTTCCACACCTGATCCACAGCCAGAGCTATGGCAACCTTCCTGAAAGCATTTTTTTGCCAGAGCTCTTCCAGTTAACATCTGCTGCAGCCATCCCAAATCTTACATCTCCAGCTAACTTTATCCCTGTATCAGCTAACAATACCAAACCCAAAGTCTACAGCTACTTTTTCCCTGTAGCAGTCAGCACCCCAAACTCAAAGTCTCAGCCAGCTTTTCCCCTGCAGCTGCCAATCCACCACCCCAAATCCAAAATCTCCAGCTAGCGTTCCCTCATGGCACCATCATACAGTGGCAACTGTCTGGTGGCCTGAATAATAAACAATGACAAATATGTGCAAAGAATTTCAACGGGACATTGAGACAGAATGCTCAACATTCCGGCAATGCTAAACAACAAGCTCCGATGGTAATTTGTCTTTGCCTGATAAAGTCAATTTGAAGCTGATCCAGTAGTGCCTTGTTTCTCCAACCAATAGCATCTCACCAACAATTAAAGTGTATTAAATAATAAGGGAATCAATAACTAGAAGTTCTAGCTTTTACCTTGATCATACTATTATATGTCTAGCTTTTACCTTGATCACACTATTATGTGTCTAGCTTTTACCTTGATCATACTATTATGTGTCTAGCTTTTACCTTTATCATACTATTATGTGTCTAGCTTTTACTTTGACCATACTATTATATATCTAGCTTTTACCTTGATCATACTATTATGTGTCTAGCTTTTACCTTGATCATACTTTATGTCTAGCTTTTACCTTGATCATACTATTATATGTCTAGATTTTACCTTGATCATATAATTATATGTCTAGTTTTTACCTTCATCATACTATTATATGTCTAGATTTTACCTTGATCATACTATTATATGTCTAGCTTTTACCTTGATCATACTATTATATGTCTAGATTTTACCTTGATCATACTATTATATGTCTAGCTTTTAACTTGATCCATTATTATGTGTATAGCTTTTACCTTGATCATACTTTATGTAGCTTTTACCTTGATCATACTATTATATATCTAGCTTTTACCTGATCATACTATTATATATCTAGCTTTTATCTTGATCATACTATTATATATCTAGCTTTTACCTTGATCATACTATTAGGGGTCAAGTTTTACTATGATCATATATACTTTATGTCTAGCTTTTACCTTGATCATACTATTATGTGTCTAGCTTTTACCTTGATCATACTATTATATGTCTAGATTTTACCTTGATCATACTATTATATGTCTAGCTTCTACCTTGATCATACTATTATATATCTAGCTTTTAACTTGATCATACTATTATGTGTCTAGCTTTACCTTGATCAAACTTTATGTCTAGTTTTACTTTGATCATACTAATATATATCTAGCTTTTACCTTGATCATACTATTATGGGTCTAGCTTTTACCTTTTGTCTAGTTTTACCTTGATAACACTATTATATGGCTAGCTTTTACCTTGATCATACTATTATATATCTAGCTTTTACCTTGATCATACTATTATATATCTAGCTTTTACCTTGATCATACTATTATATATCTAGCTTTTACCTGATCATACTATTGTGTCTAGTTTTACTATGATCATATATACTTTATGTCTAGCTTTTACCTTGATCATACTATTGTGTCTAGCTTTTCATACTATTATATGTCTAGATTTTACCTTGATCATACTACATGTATTATATGTCTAGCTTCTACTTTGATCATACCATTATATATCTAACTTTTACCTTGATCATACTATTATGTGTCTAGCTTTTACCTTGTTCAAACTTTATGTCTAGTTTTACTTTGATCATACTAATATATATCTAGCTTTTACCTTGATCATACTATTATTTGTCTAGCTTTTACCTTGATCATACTATTATGTGTCTATGATCACACTATTATGTGTCTATCTTTTACCTTGATCATACTATTATATGTATAGCTTTTACCTTGATCATACTATTATATGTCTAGCTTTTTACCTTGATCATACTATTATGTGTCTAGCTTTTACTTTGATCATACTATTATATGTCTAGCTTTTACCTTGATCATACCATTATGTGTCTAGCTTTTACCTTGATCATACTATTGTTTCTAGATTTTACCTTGATCATACTATTTGTGTCTAGCTTTTACCTTGATCATACTATTATGTGTCTAGCACCTTGGCTTTTACCTTGATCATACTATTATATGTCTAGCTTTTACCTTGATCATACTATTATATGTCTAGCTTTTACCTTGATCATACTATTATGTGTCTAGCTTTTACCTTGATCATACTATTGTGTCTAGCTTTACCTTGATCATACTATTATGTGTCTAGCTTTTACATTGATCATACTATTATGTGTCTAGCTTTTACCTTGATCATACTATTATATGTCTAGCTTTTATATTGATCATACTATTGTGTCTAGCTTTTACCTTGATCATACCATTGTGTCTAGCTTTTACCTTGATCATACTATTATGTGTCTAGCTTTTACCTTGATCATACCATTATGTGTCTAGCTTTTACCTTCATCGTACTATTGTGTCTAGCTTTTACCTTGATCATACTATTGTGTCTAACTTTTACCTTGATCATACTATTATGTGTCTAGCTTTTACCTTGATCATACTATTATATGTCTAGCTTTTATATTGATCATACTATTGTGTCTAGCTTTTACCTTGATCATACCATTATGTGTCTAGCTTTTACCTTGATCATACTATTATGTGTCTAGCTTTTACCTTGATCATACTATTGTGTCTAGATTTTACCTTGATCATACTATTATGTGTCTAGCTTTTACCTTGATCATACTATTAAGTGTCTAGCTTTTACCTTGATCATACTGTGTGTCTAGCTTTTACCTTGATCATACTATTGTATCTAGCTTTTTCCTTGATCATACTATTATATGTCTAGCTTTTACCTTGATCATACTATTATGTGTCTAGCTTTTACCTTGATCATACTATTATGTGTCTAGCTTTTACCTTGATCATACTATTAGCTTTTACCTTGATCATACTATTATGTGTCAAGCTTTTACCTTGATCATACCATTGTGTCTAGCTTTTACCTTGATCATACTATTATCTGTCTAGCTTTTACCTTGATCATACTATTATGTGTCTAGCTTTTACCTTGATCATACTATTATGTGTCTAGCTTTTACCTTGATCATACCATTGTGTCTAGCTTTTACCTTGATCATACTATTATGCATCTACCTTTTACCTTGATCATACTATTATGTGTCTAGCTTTTACCTTGATCATACTATTTGTGTCTAGCTTTTACCTTGATCATACCATTATGTGTCTAGCTTTTACCTTGATCATACTATTATGTGTCTAGCTTTTACCTTGATCATACCATTATGTGTCTAGCTTTTACCTTCATCATACTATTATGTGTCTAGCTTTTACCTTGATCATACTATTGTGTCTAACTTTTACCTTGATCATACTATTATGTGTCTAGCTTTTACCTTGATCATACTATTATATGTCTAGCTTTTATATTGATCATACTATTGTGTCTAGCTTTTACCTTGATCATACCATTATGTGTCTAGCTTTTACCTTGATCATACTATTATGTGTCTAGCTTTTACCTTGATCATACTAGTGTCTAGCTTTTACCTTGAGCATACTATTATGTGTCTAGCTTTTACCTTGATCATACTATTAAGTGTCTAGCTTTTACCTTGATCATACTATTTGTGTCTAGCTTTTACCTTGATCATACTATTGTGTCTAGCTTTTTCCTTGATCATACTATTATATGTCTAGCTTTTACCTTGATCATACTATTATGTGTCTAGCTTTTACCTTGATGATACTATTATGTGTCTAGCTTTTACCTTGATCATACTATTAGCTTTTACCTTGATCATACTATTATGTGTCTAGCTTTTACCTTGATCATACCATTGTGTCTAGCTTTTACCTTGATCATACTATTATGTGTCTAGCTTTTACCTTGATCATACTATTATGTGTCTAGCTTTTACCTTGATCATACTATTATGTGTCTAGCTTTTACCTTGATCATACCATTGTGTCTAGCTTTTACCTTGATCATGCTATTATGTGTCTATCTTTTACCTTGATCATACTATTATGTGTCTAGCTTTTACCTTGATCATACTATTTGTGTCTAGCTTTTACCTTGATCATACTATTATGTGTCTAGCTTTTTCCTTGATCATACTATTATATGTCTAGCTTTTACCTTGATCATACTATTATATGTTTAGCTTTTTACCTTAATCATACTATTATGTGTCTAGCTTTTACTTTGATCATACTATTATATGTCTAGCTTTTACCTTGATCATACCATTATGTGTCTAGCTTTTACCTTGATCATACTATTGTTTCTAGATTTTACCTTGATCATACTATTTGTGTCTAGCTTTTACCTTGATCATACTATTATGTGTCTAGCACCTTGGCTTTTACCTTGATCATACTATTATATGTCTAGCTTTTACCTTGATCATACTATTATATGTCTAGCTTTTACCTTGATCATACTATTATGTGTCTAGCTTTTACCTTGATCATACTATTGTGTCTAGCTTTACCTTGATCATACTATTATGTGTCTAGCTTTTACATTGATCATACTATTATGTGTCTAGCTTTTACCTTGATCATACTATTATATGTCTAGCTTTTATATTGATCATACTATTGTGTCTAGCTTTTACCTTGATCATACCATTATGTGTCTAGCTTTTACCTTAATCATACTATGTGTCTAGCTTTTACCTTGATCATACCATTATGTGTCTAGCTTTTACCTTCATCGTACTATTGTGTCTAGCTTTTACCTTGATCATACTATTGTGTCTAACTTTTACCTTGATCATACTATTATGTGTCTAGCTTTTACCTTGATCATACTATTATATGTCTAGCTTTATATTGATCATACTATTGTGTCTAGCTTTTACCTTGATCATACCATTATGTGTCTAGCTTTTACCTTGATCATACTATTATGTGTCTAGCTTTAACCTTGATCATACTATTGTGTCTAGCTTTTACCTTGATCATACTATTATGTGTCTAGCTTTTACCTTGATCATACTATTAAGTGTCTAGCTTTTACCTTGATCATACTATTTGTGTCTAGCTTTTACCTTGATCATACTATTGTGTCTAGCTTTTTCCTTGATCATACTATTATATGTCTAGCTTTTACCTTGATCATACTATTATGTGTCTAGCTTTTACCTTGATCATACTATTATGTGTCTAGCTTTTACCTTGATCATACTATTAGCTTTTACCTTGATCATACTATTATGTGTCAAGCTTTTACCTTGATCATACCATTGTGTCTAGCTTTTACCTTGATCATACTATTATGTGTCTAGCTTTTACCTTGATCATACTATTATGTGTCTAGCTTTTACCTTGATCATACTATTATGTGTCTAGCTTTTACCTTGATCATACCATTGTGTCTAGCTTTTACCTTGATCATACTATTATGTGTCTAGCTTTTACCTTGATCATACTGTTATGTGTCTAGCTTTTACCTTGATCATACTATTTGTGTCTAGCTTTTACCTTGATCATACCATTATGTGTCTAGCTTTTACCTTGATCATACTATTATGTGTCTAGCTTTTACCTTGATCATACCATTATGTGTCTAGCTTTTACCTTCATCATACTATTATGTGTCTAGCTTTTACCTTGATCATACTATTGTGTCTAACTTTTACCTTGATCATACTATTATGTGTCTAGCTTTTACCTTGATCATACTATTATATGTCTAGCTTTTATATTGATCATACTATTGTGTCTAGCTTTTACCTTGATCATACCATTATGTGTCTAGCTTTTACCTTGATCATACTATTATGTGTCTAGCTTTTACCTTGATCATACTAGTGTCTAGTTTTTACCTTGAGCATACTATTATGTGTCTAGCTTTTACCTTGATCATACTATTAAGTGTCTAGCTTTTACCTTGATCATACTATTTGTGTCTAGCTTTTACCTTGATCATACTATTGTGTCTAGCTTTTTCCTTGATCATACTATTATATGTCTAGCTTTTACCTTGATCATACTATTATGTGTCTAGCTTTTACCTTGATCATACTATTATGTGTCTAGCTTTTACCTTGATCATACTATTAGCTTTTACCTTGATCATACTATTATGTGTCTAGCTTTTACCTTGATCATACCATTGTGTCTAGCTTTTACCTTGATCATACTATTATGTGTCTAGCTTTTACCTTGATCATACTATTATGTGTCTAGCTTTTACCTTGATCATACTATTATGTGTCTAGCTTTTACCTTGATCATACCATTGTGTCTAGCTTTTACCTTGATCATACTATTATGTGTCTATCTTTTACCTTGATCATACTATTATGTGTCTAGCTTTTACCTTGATCATACTATTTGTGTCTAGCTTTTACCTTGATCATACTATTATGTGTCTAGCTTTTTCCTTGATCATACTATTATATGTCTAGCTTTTACCTTGATCATACTAATGTGTCTAGCTTTTACCTTGATCATACTATTATGTGTCTAGCTTTTACCTTGATCATACTATTGTGTGTCTAGCTTTTACCTTGATCATACAGATACAAATCATATCTAATTACAAACGACTGATTGAGTACTTTAATTATGTTTAGGCATCCCTATTGTCCAGGTCACCTCACAGCTAATGTATCCCTGTTATTAGATTTTTTTTGATTTTTTGGGGCAAAACCAAACTTTTTGCATATCCAAACTATGCTGAGTCCCATTGCAATTGGATATGCGAGGGGCTACTGTATCTCTTGTTTTTCTCACTCACATGAGATGGGTACAATACATATTATAGGTCCATTTATAGAACTTTTAGTAGCTCAAGATTTCAAATGTTCCAACGCACTGTGTGCAGTATAAAGCGCAATATGGCAGTTGGTAAGTAGGTTTGTCAATGTCCCTTCAGGCTAATGCATGTGCATGGGAACCCTGAAGCTCCGACTTGACTTTGTAGAACAACATCAGTGTAGACACTAAGAACAAACAACTTGAAGCAAGAACAAAATTCACTATGAACTGTTACGATACAAGGTTTCCTGGCGACCCCTTACCACATAGATCAGCTGCTTGTTTGAATGGTAAGGGGTCATCAAGATGAACAACTTATGTGTATTTTATTTATTTATTGTTGTTGTTGTTATTATTATTCCAACATTCCAACAACATTCCAACACAGCTGCTCGTTTTTAAATCAGAAATATTTGTGACCAGATTTATGAAAACAGGACTAAACACAGTGAAATGATATATATTTTTTTGGCAAAAAAAATTTTTTTTACCACACCAACAGCTAAACTTATCCTTCAGTTACAGATCTGTGGCAGTGATAAGTCCAGGCGATAGTTCTAGAGGACAAATTAAGCCTTGCAGTGGTCTAGGTCGATGCACTTGCCCTTCGTGAAAGGAGCATTGTTATGCTGGCTTCAAGCTTGCAAATTAGCACACTTTCTTCATCTGCTGTGCTTTGTTCTGCTTTTCATTGATTTACATGATGAGTTGTATATAAGACATAACTAGTGGTGGGCCAGGAAAAGTCTCAAAAATGAAAGCTCTAAAAGTCACACACCCAAACAAAGTTAGATACAGCTTCATCTTGACCATGCCCAGCCTGACTGTGAAGTGCTTCAACTTCCAGCGTCCAAGAAGAGGTTCCTGCCAGATGGATTGTAAAGAGTGGCAAACTTAGATTTCTTGGATCTCTCTCTTCCTTTTCTGTGAGGAGTATGGACTCTGCAAATAAATGTTTGGGGTGGGTGTCTATAGCAACACTCTTGGTGGAGAGCCTTCATTTTCTGATTTGCACGATGAAAATGTGTGCACTTGCATGTTGGAGTTAAACTTGCTGCTTGAAGTAGCTATAGCAGACCATATCTGTAAGCTGTAAACGTAGGGACTTGCATACAGATGATAGCACAGGTGAACAAATATGATTTTTAGAGAAAAGGCACTGTTTTTATTTTAGCCATGTCTTATGTTGGGGTGTTCATCTCAACAAAAGTTGATCGAACAATCCCTGGGGAGATGGAGTTATATGTTGCATGTCCCTGGAATGTTCTAGTTATTAGGACCAGTGTTATCAGGATTATGACATATAGAAATATCACTATGTGTTTATTAATTTTTTTCAGTTTACCCAAAAAAGTACACTCTGTTATCCTCTGAGATTGTCTCAGCAAATGGATCAACACTAGATGGCCACTGCACTGATACTACTAACATTGGAAGTCCAGCAATGGTTGAATGTACTGAACCAGAAGCTAATAGTTTCCTGTTTGATAAAGTTATTCCCGTACTCACTGAGCTTGATGGTAATGGGTGGGCCAGTTCACTACTCACACTCAACACATCAGCTTCCTCTGCTAGCATCACTTTTGACTTCACTGATACACAAGGCTATACTGTAGTGGAGAGTGTTCAAGTGGTAATGTTCAACTGTCCACAGTGGGGAATAGGAACAATTGGTATCAGCATCTTAGCTGGAAATATATTTATGGGTACTATCAACTCAGCTACCACCAGTTCCTGTGACTCTCTAGTGAGAGTGTGCACAACTCAAATCAGTACTTCCCTAAAAATCATCACTCTGCAATTCAACCTAGACGCTAACTCTGACCTGGTCTATATCGCTGATGTGGCCTTCTTTGGTAGTCCTACTCAAGTGTGTGATCCTGATGCTATCCTCAATCCACCTACCACTCCGCCCACACCAATGATTACCTCGCCAATAATGACTACATCACCAATAGCGACAACTCCAATGGGGAACACAGCATCGACCACAAGTAAGTTTTTATTTTATTTGCTGCATACTCTTAATGCCTACTTCATATTTGTAGGAACAGTTACTTCTCCCTCACTTTTGTCTAAATATTTTGAGTCAAACTATTTGAATCACATTATGCCAGGGGGTTAGCTCCACCAGTTACGGAGTATTGTGGCAAACAATAGGCCCATATTGGGGGGTGGGTGCAGGTAATTTAAGGTGAGGAGCTAGGGTTGGAAAATATGGCCAGATTTATGAGCACTACATGTCTTCATCCTATACTAGAAAATCTGTGGAGTTGTTGGTTTGTTTGACTTTGGCATAGAAGGTTGCAGGTTCAATTTGGGAGGGACTTATTTTTTCCCCTCACTTCCCCCCCCCCCCCCCCCCCCCCCCCCCACCCCTACCTTCCACCCTTTATTTCCCTTTCTTTGTTCCTTTTTCCGTTCGCTTGTACTAAAGAGTTCTATCTCAGGCAGAATCACCTTTTTTCTTGTGTGTGTGGATTTAGAGGCCACTGGATGCCACACCATCTTGAAAACAGTCACACAACAGAGTGTGGATTCTCAGCCAGTATATATGACATAAACAAGACTTGTTGTGAGATTATAAATTTTTTGCTACATGTGGCTCAAGTTTGCGGCTGATTTTTTTCCTTATTACTTTTTTTTTACCCTATCCTAGGGGAACAACTCTTTTTCTAAGGAATTGCAGCTATAAGCAGTACAGTTGGTATGTAACTAAGGGCTAAATATGCCAAAACTAATTGGTTGGTTGGCATAATGATTTTTTAACCAAATTTATGGAGTGTTGTCAAGGGAAGCATTAGCACGGTGAGAACCCAGGAAATTATTTTTGCAGCTGTCTGCTTTGATAGATCATGTCTAACTTGAAGCCCTTTGAGATTCTGCCTTATTTGAAGCCAACCTCATGAGAATGTATCTCTGTCTCTCTCTCCCTCCTTTCTCTTCTCTCTTTCTGTCTCTCTCTCCCTCCTTCTCTTCTCTCTCTCACTCCTTCTTTTCTCTCTTTCTGTCTCTCTCTCTCGCCTTCTCTTCTCTCTTTCTGTCTCTCTCTCCCTCCTTCTCTTCTCTCTTCCTGTCTCTCTCTCCCTCCTTCTCTTCTCTCTTTCTGTCTCTCTCTCCCTCCTTCTCTTCTCTCTTTCTGTCTCTCTTTCTCCCTCCTCTCTCTCTCCCTTCAAGCGACCATGATACTTATCGCATGCTTAGGTCTACAGTATTTCAAATCCAAATGACTTTTCGAACTTATGAACTGAGATCCTCAACTTTGCAACTTCTACTAACCTAAGCATTTTGAAATAGGGTTTGAACCAATACCTAAACTGCTTACTCCTTGGTTAAGCATTGTGCTTTGAGTAGGTTGTACTAACATCACTAAATATGAGACTGCATGGTAACAATAGTTAAGAACACTTTAACTTGACCAGGCAAGCTGCCTGTGTTTGCGACAAGGTAAGTAAGTACTTATACAAGTAAAAACAAGGAAATGAAAATATAAATAAAAATAAAAGTAAAAAACAATATATTCCTCCATCAGTAATAGGGAACATGGTGTAGATAAACAT
This sequence comes from Cladorhizidae sp. MBARI D1340-BT2, assembly GCA_028752905.1. Lineage (NCBI taxonomy): Eukaryota > Metazoa > Porifera > Demospongiae > Poecilosclerida > Cladorhizidae > Cladorhizidae sp. MBARI D1340-BT2. Next base: position 6,773,511 of record JAQNBH010000016.1, on the reverse strand, counting down.
CTGCTAGGTGGTGGGTTACTTTTGGAGTTTTGCTTGAAGGATGCCCCTCTAATAACAAAATGCTGCATCACATTCTACAAAACAGTAATGACAGCAACAATAACTGAAACAACAGCAAAACTAGACATGCGGACTTGGATCTAGCTATATATAATAAAGAAGAAGAAACGTATGAGAAAACATGTGTGAAAAAATCTACTCTAGAGATGATGCTTGTACTGGAATTTCAGAAGTTCTGACTTGACACTCGATGGGTACAACTCACATCATTGCAATTGCATAACATGGCCACATTCTGACCACCACTCGAATATAATATTGTAAATGAAACAGACAATAATAATTTGAACAATTTTTTTTTTGCTTAAAACAAGCAAACTCTGTGGGATTGATTTGATAATAAAGAATGGAAGTAAGTCATTAGACCACAAACATTTGTATAAGTCTTTACCAAGATTGAAATAGTAAAGGGTCATCTAGCATACATGGGTATATACACTCGTTTCCTTTTGGGGTGGGGGGCAATTCAATTCATACTGTTATCGTTGCTTCTTTTGAATTTAAACTTTTCCTTGTCTGGAGTGTGTTAATTAACATTATAATAATTTGTGACATTAAAAGGGTTTGAAAAGTAGTGTTCAAAAATCATCATTCCAGTCAGATACTTTGGCATTTCACTATATTATAATATTTGGCCCTTGCCTTCAAGCTGTTTTGTACCTTTTGTTTTGGATTGCCTTTAGAGCTAAAGCTGGCTCAAGTTCCATCAGTAGGTAATGTTGTTTGTTTGACCTGATACCTGCAACATTGTTCTTTTTTCATATAATTGCCCTTGCTGTCACATCCTTCATGTGCTGTCACATCCTTCACACCCCTGCTGTCACATCCTTCACATATTATTTCTGAGACATTATTATTGGGATTCAGCTAGCTAGATAGCACCAAAATCTTGCTCTCTCTTTATAGTGCGTTAGAGTTTGATAATTGGACAAAATCTTAAAGAAAATGGCCAGTTGGTGCCACTGTGGCAACCACAAAATATCTGAGCTTGCTCAAAGATAATTATGTACGAAATATTGCTATGTATGACTTAATTAAGGATGAGTTTTTCAAGATAGAATTTGAACATGTAAATATTTATATAGTGATCTAAGCTACGTTTAATGCTGTTTTAAAGCCATAATTTGTCCCATTATAATTCCAGTATTTTTACACTACAAGTATACCTAACACTAGAGTAAGGAAATTACTGGAATGATGGTGAAAATGCAAAGTTCTGCTGATAATGAAAACTCTAATTGTAATACATGACTGTGGGTACCCACTGGAGGTTCATTATAAACTCGAGCCCTTATGGTGCATCAATGTTGCAGTGACATTGCGAACATGGAAAGCTTACACAATACAGAAATGTAAGAGAATCAAATCCAGCAACTACTCTGTTCCAACTAGAATCTACTGCACTGCCAGTTAAGGAGAATTGCATACTTGAGGACAGGTATTTGGTAAATCACCCAGGGACATTGACATAGGAAGAATGTTTAGAAACAGGTGGTAAGTCAGGTTAGAAGACTTGTATAACTAGCTAACTAGTTAGCTGGCTCATGTAGCAATAGTTTGGTAGCTGTGCTAGCTAGTAGTTGACATGGCAATTGTTACTAGCTCTGCATTGTAAGGGTTAATAGTGATGTAGCTAGTAGTGATAACTTTTCAGCTGATGCATAGCTAGAGCCATGAGACAACTTCTTGTCCACAATTGCCATAGTAATGTTTACCCCAGCTGAAGCTGGTCTTCATTGATGGGGGAATTGATCCCAAAGTTTAACAAAGTTTTGCCAAAGTGAACCATGCAGTGCAAGACAATGTATTAGCAGTGCAACACAATGCAATGGAATGGCTTATATCATAATATTGAAATTCCACATAAACACAAGTAATTAGCAGTCCATCACAGTTGCCTTCTTACTCGACCTTTCTTGGCTGATTCTTGGAAAAGATTTACTGCAAAGACCACACGAGCCTGTTTTGAATCTCTTCGGCTTCACAATGAATCACTCCTGTGTGGATAACATGACAGAATGGAGCTAATTCTGTGCCAGAACTGTATCTTTTATTCTAGTGATCACAATAGTAACAAAGATTGCATTCAAAGAACAAAACAACGAAGTTCTAGCAATAAACCTCAAATCACAAATTAGGTCAAGCATTAATGGTCACCTGATAAAACCTATGCTTCATCTGGTAAGGTGAAGGGAAAGACAAGTTTAATTTTCAGAATCTTTAAAATTACTACAAGTATCCCTCATAGATGTGGTCCCCCAACCTGGCTCTACTCCATCAGGTACCAAGTCAAATGAATTCAATGGTAAGTTTGAATAACTTTGAGTAGAAGTTAATAAACGTTTCTCTTTATTGAATGAAAACGTTTATATTCCCACAAATACAGGTGGGATGAACTTAACCGTATTATTTTTATATGGTGTGTGTTCCTTCCTTGTGAGACTGTTGGACAGTGCCCTGGAGTGGGCATAGTTCTAGTGCACATCAGATTGACAAAGAAGAAGAGCACGATGCAGCTTCCATCCAATACCTCCTTTCCCTTGTATGAGACCATAGATATTCCTGTGACTGTGATCCCCTAGAACTGCAATTAGAGCAAAATATATAATATGCACATGTGAAGTAATATTTATTGCAGAGTTTACTTCCTATCACACTTTGTTACTCTTGACTAGTGATTTATTTGATTATAAAGCCACATGTACTCTAATTTTGATATGAACATATTTATTACCATTGTCATAAATTCATGTCATGCACCAATTCATACTTCAGAATTTTTTTAAAGGTGTGCTTTATTATAGGCACTACTGACTTCACCAATATCTAGAAAAACTGCAGGGGCTGGGGCTGGGGAGGGAAATATATAATGTGTATATTTAACTGTATAATTCTCTAGGGATCGTCAGTCACCATCTCTACATTTATTAGGTAAGGTGGAACTCACTTGTCATTCTTCAGGAGGCTCTGTAGCACAATTACAGGTGAAATTAACTACTTAAAAGTTTTCCCAGACATGCCAGCTTCCAATAATAGGAATAATATAAAAAGCTGCTTTTAGTGGACATATAGCATGTTTAACCAAATATAACCATTTTAAATTTAATAAAAAAGCTGAAATCTATAGGACACATGAAAGTCAGAAAGCTACTATATTAGCAGATTTAATGGTTGGCAGCAAAGCCTCAGAAAACAGTTCATAGAAATAATACTTGCTAATTATGACTCTAGGTTGACTTTGTAAGTAGTTATGTCAAAGATTGGATCAATGGCATTTGAGATGTGTGAACCATTGGCTGAGAATCCTGTGTTGTATATGGAGGCAAACTAAATAATATGACATCATTATCCCTTGCAGATTTTGCACTGGATGACTCATAGTGTGAGCTGTGGCCATCCATAAGCTACAATAATGGCCTCCCTGCTACAGCAGCATATTTTACGAAGTGATCGTTGAGCAAATGACTAAAATGACTAAATAACTCTTGGTCCATCCACCCTTTGCCACATGTGCCATATCATGTACCTGGGATTTCCTTGTAGGTCCATTGGTAATTCAAGTAATTACCCTAAAAAATGACCATTGGTTGTATCTTGCCAAATGGCAACAGCCCAATATAGTTGTATGTCCATTCGGGTCAGACTCTTCAATGCACCTTTTGGGGGCCTAGTTTATCTCTAATATTAGCAGGCCGAGGCGTCCCACTTCATCTGTTTTGTAGATCTGAGCCGGTGGACTAGACAAGTTATGTTTTTGTAGAGTTTTATCCGAAAGATCACAGTATGTAACTATTACTTCTTTATTGTACATTCATGGGCAATAGCATCTCCATGTCGCAAAGATAAACTGTAGCTGTCTCAAAAGAAACCTGCACTGACAGCCATCTGTTACCACACAATCTTTTTCTAACGGATTCTTCTCCATAGCAACTATTTCAATAATGGCCTTCACTTCTCTCTTAGTTTTTCCATAACCATTTTTACAACCTCAATCAAATGTTGGGCAAGGGCCCCTTCTTTGTCCTCATTCAAGTACCTCCTCTGTCCAGGCTTGATGCTATAAGAATAAGGGTATAGTATTGTTTTAGTGAGGAACTAAACAGTAAGTTTAAAACTTCAGTTTAGCCCATTTAAATTGCTAGTTGTCTACTTTGTAAACAAAAATTAAACCTGAAACTAGCTAAAAGGTATTGCATGTACCATATTGTTTTGCGGTCGGCTAGTTACAACTCATGAAATGCATCGAATAAATGAGAAAAAGTTAAGGAAGACTTTCCATAAAACACCAGCACAGAGACTGCAATGGAGCAATAAGTCCATGGAGGGTGCAATAGAAGCAGTGTAGAAAGGAACTACAGCCATTAACACGGCTTCAAAGATCTATGGTTTGCCATGTACCACCAAAGGATTGTTTGAGTGGAAGAATTGACAAGCTCAAGCTTGATCCCATGCATATGCGTAAATTATTAAATATTTAAGGTTAGGCTTTGATATTGTACAGTTGACCAGGTCATAAATGGCAGCAGCTGAGGCCAAGAACGCAGAGGGAGAAAGCTGCACTACGCTCCTGATTCCAAGGCCCCAACCCCAACAGGGAGAGTGGCCCACAACCAAGAACAGATGTCCTCAGATATAGTAATACCGATCACAATTGCCGAGACTCTCGTCATAATCCATCATGGCAGGCGAGAGAAAACATGGAATAGTTCCGAGGGTGTACAACAGCTAAGGGATAGAAAATGAATTGCTCTTGAGATCCTGAGCAGAAACTAATCTCAGCCTGTCTTCCATGACCTCTAGGGCACTGATTTTGTCCGTGAGAACAGTTGAGACTTAATCCAAGCTACTCAGAGGAGAACTCAGGAGACTGGCAACAGAGGGATCAACCACATGAGCTCCTGGAAGAATGCACAAGGTGCTTCCTCTCGAAACTGATGGAAATTGATCTCAGACTTGAGGTTGTTCAAAATTAACCCAATCTCCTCAGTTTGTTTTGATGAGCTCAAGATCATGAATTATATCTTCTGTTGAGTCTACCAGAGTGATGTCATTGGCGATGAGGACGGGATCATGTCCACACAGATTCGGCTAGTAGAGCCATTCCAAGTGGGAATTGATGAGACTGGGATCAGTACATAAAATGATTGGAACAGTACTTTATAGCCAATGGCGTCGCGACAGATGAGAGAAAGCTGGCAGTGTTTCTTACTGTGATCGGGTCAAAAACATACTCATTGCTGAGTGGATTAATTGCTCCAGACAAACCTCCAGCAAAGTGACTCACTGACTTAAAGGCTATTTTGAAGGCTCACCTGAAACCGAAACTGTTGATAATAGCTGAGAGGTTCGAGTTCCACCAGCGGATATACTGAGACCATTGTTTCGTATATGGCTGAATTGAGAATGTTGGCAGACAAGTGTGAATTTGGGGCTTACCTGACAGAGGCATTGAGAGACAGACTAGTGGGTGAGCTACGTAGTGAAGCCATTCGGAGAAGCTTACTGACTGAAACCAACCTTACTCTGGAAAAAGCATATGCAACTGCCCACGGAATGGAGGTTGCTAGGCAGAGAGCTAGCGAGCTAAGGGGTTGTTTGGCTGTGCCATTGAATGAGAAATCCCAGGTTCAATACTTGCTGAAGCCTAGGAAATCCTCTGGGTGTTCCAGATCGACCAAATTGTCAGCTAGGCCAGCCAACAAGACAGATTGCTGGTGTTGTGGAAAGAGGGGCCATTCTCCAGACAGCTGTTTCTATAAAAGTCAACAACGCAGGGCTTGCCGTAAGACACATTGCAAGGATGTGTAGGAAATCACATCAAGCTAATGTTGTGCAGCAGAAAGATGAGCTCTCTGATGCTGAGCTAGACAATCCTCATCCAGATGAGTTGCCCCTCTCGATAGTAAAGCCAGTTACTAGCAGGGCAGGATTTAGAGTGGACCTAGTGGTAGATGGCAAGTTACTGGTAATGGAGTTGGATACTGGGGCTTCGGTATCCATAGTTCTCCAAGCACACCTGGGAGAGAGTTTTTCCAGGAGTGAGATTGGAGCCTTCTGATGTTAGGTGACCACATATTCAGGACAAAGCTTACCAGTGCTGGGAAAGAAAACAGTCAAGATCCAGTATGGAATGAAGGAGTTTTCCTTTCCCCTTCTTGTTGTAAAAGGCAGAAGAGCACCACTTTTTGGACGTAATTGGCTGGAATTCATCAAATTGACTGGGGATCCATTAAGATGTTATCTACCAAAGTGGATGATTTACTTACCAAACACAAAGAGAGGGACTTGGCACCATGACTGATGTTCAAGCCAGGCTAACTGTGAAGCCAGGGGCTACGCCCAAGTTTTTCCGTCCATGTTCGGTACCATATGCCCTCAAGGGTGCAATCGAACAAGAGTTGGAGAGGTTGGAGAGGCAGGGAATCGTTGAGCAGGTGAAGTACAGTAGCTGGGCTGCAACTGTAGTGCTGGTGTACCAAAGGCAGATGGTAACATATGCCTCTGTGATTATAAGGTGACCATTAATCCCATTTTGGAAGTGGACCAGTTTCCAGTACCAACGCCAGAGGACTTGTTTGCAACCATAGCAGTCGGAGAGAAATTTACTGAACTGGATTTGTCAAGAGCCTGCCAGTAGGTAGTACTGAGCCGTCGTCTCGTAAGTATGTAACAGTAAATACACACAGAGGACTTTATCAATATACCCGGTGGTGCCATTTGGAGTAGCTTCAGCCCCCACCCTATTTCAGAAAATAATGGAGACATTTTTACAGGGTATCCGGGGAGTTGTAGTCTATCTGGATGACATATTGATTACATGAGGTACTGAGGCTGAACACCTGAATAACATGCAAGAGGTCTTACAGAGGTTAGAAGAAAAGGGACTGATGCTGAAACGTGAGAAATGCTCTTTTCTCCAAGAGAAAGTTGATTATTTAGGGTATGGGATAGACAAAAATGGGCTGCATGCATTGCAGTCCAAAGTGTCTCCATTGTGAATGCAGCCGCAACCAAGAATGTGTACGATTTAAGAGCCTTTCTTGGGCTGGTGAATTATTATCGAAAGTTTATATGCCAGCTTTCCACGGTGGCACACTCCCTTAACCGATTATTAGGAAAAACAGTTACATGGAAGTGGAACCAAGAGTGTCAACAGGCTTTTCGGATATTAAAAAAAAATTGGCCTCGAGTGAAGTGTTGGGTTCATTATGACCAAAGTCTGCCAGTTAAGTTGGACTGTGATACCTCATCCTATGGCATCGGGGCAGTTTCAGCTCGTGTATATCCTGGCGGGTCGGAAAGACCAATAGCCTATGCCTCTAGAACCCTGAGCATGGCAGAGCGAAATTATGCTCAAATTGAGAAAGAAGGTCTAGCCTTGATTTTTGGTGTGAAGAAGTTTCACAAGTACCTGTATGGTTGGAGCTTTACTTTGGTAACAGACCATAAGCCCTTGATGGCAATATTGGGGTCTAAAAAGAATTTACCTGCCCTGGCTGCTGCTAGGCTTCGGAGGTGGGTTATTTTCTTGCTGAGTTATCAATATCAATTAGAATTCCATTCCACAGTTAAACACACCAATACCGATGTGTTTTCACGTCTTCCGCTGGGTAATACCACAGCTAAGGAAGAGGAGTTGGTGATGGTCACCACCATATTCACTCTACAACAGTTGGATTCATTACCAGTCACTGCGAAACAGTTGAAGGAGCAAACTGGAAGAGACCATGTTTTGAGCAAGGTACTAAGATAAACCCAGAGCGGGTGGCCCCAAGTTATTCTTAATGAGCTCATGCCTTTCCATCAGCGGCAATATGAGCTGGCTGTGGAAGCAGGATGCCTACTTTGGGGGGAAAAAGTGGTAGTTCCAGAGAAATATCAGCCCCAGGTTTTGGTGGAACTGCATGCCAGTCATCCGGGAGCATGAAACATCTAGCAAGGGCTCATGTGTGGTGGCCAGGGGTGAATGCAGATATTGAGAAGACTGTCAAGGCATGTGAGGCATGTCAGAGCACCCGAGATCGCCCTCTGCCTGTTGTTCTACATACCTGGCCATGGCCCACAGGTCCATTGGGAGAGTGTACACATTGACTACACGGGACCTTCATGGGTACCATGTTCCTCGTTGTGGTTGATGCCTATATACTCCAAGTGGCTTGAAGTTTTGCCCATATCTACTACCACTACTGAGAAAACTTGAGGACCTTATTTGCTTGGTATGTGGTGCCAAAGAAATTTGTGTCAATGGGCCTCAATTTACAGCCAGTAAATTCACAGAATGTATGGTGGCTAGCGGTATTGATCACACCAAAAGTGCCCCATAACACCCGGGGGAAGTGGAAAGGTTTGTCCAAATTTTCAATCATTCATTCAAAGCAGGGCACCAAGACCAGGGAACACTATTGAAAAAGTTATCCCAGTTTCTACCAATGTACAGAATTACACCTCACACTACAACCGGAGTGCCCCCAACAGAGTTGTTTCTTAAGCGACAGACACGTACAAAACTGGACCTCCTAAAACCTTCTACAAGGGATCATGTGAGTGACCACCAAATGGTGCAGAAAAGGTGCCATGATCATCTTGCCAGGAAGTGCACACTTGAGAGTGGAGAGGGAGTACTGGTCCTGAACCTTCGAGATGGTCCAAAATGGCTTCCAGGGAGGATCATTGAACAGCTTGGGCCAGTATTGTACGCAGTGCGAGTAAAGGGACAGGCCTGGAGACGTCATGTAGACCAGCTGCTGAGCTATGCAGGACCTATTCCAGAGGAGCCAGTACCAGAGGAGGAGAAGGCTGAATTCTTCCCAGCACCGGCCATCCCAAGTGCAGAAGGGAAAACGGAAACATTTCCAGCTGCTCGGTCGACTCAAGGGTCGGGAGAAATTACAGCAAAGTCAATGGCAGAGGATATACCAGAGGCAACTACCTGAGAATTACCTCTGCCAATTCTACAGTGCAAGTATTATCCAAAGAGGAACCGAAATCCTCCTGACCGGTATGAACCTAGTTCTTTCTAAGAAGGGAAGAGTGTAATGTATTGACCTTGTTATTGTAATCATTATTCAATCTATTATTAGTGTGGATCATCAGAATACCTTATATGGTATTAGCATCCTATGTTGTAATTAGAATTTATGTGTATTTGTTGCGTTGACATTGGTCACGCGATGCTTAAAGTTGATTAGAAGAATAAAAGAGTTTCTGTCTTGCTGCTCTGGTTCTGACCCTATATAGTACATTATACCTGCTGACTCATCATGAAATTCAGTGGGATGGCTTAGACCACAATGAAATCAGTGTTCAAAATGGATAGCTAGTCTTATACATATGTGTATGTTTGGAAGCCACTGCATCCCATACCACCTTGACCTTTGAAAGCATTCCCACAATGCAGTGTTGCCATAATTTTTTGGGTAATTTCCAAATTACTCGCCTGTGTTATCAAAAAAAATTGGCAACAAAAATCCAAACAAAATCCAAACAACAATTTCATGAGAATAACATACTAAAGTTTGTTCATTGCAATGTTAAAAGTGAATTTAATGTAGAAATTCCTAGTCTGTTTCTGTGCTTTGTTTTGTTGAGACTAATGTGGCTGAATAAATGTTCGGTATCAATATTGACATGGGGTATAACTAGAATGGCTTTTGCGAGTTTTGCCAATGTGTAGCGATACTCAGTTTCCTAGCAGTCTTTGATTTGGCTGATTGCATGCCAATACTTATCCACCACTGTGATGGCTGTGACTTTAGGAGGTAATGTCGACGTGCAGAAATCCATAAATTCCTCTTGAAGGCTGGGTTTGTCACCAACTTGAACTACCTGAGGAACACACTCAGCTGCAGCAAGCACCTGACCAGCCATACTACTGTATTGTTGTAAGCCTGGTTGAAGCCATTTGAGCATGGAGAGCAACTTGTAACTCATAGGTAATCGTTTGACAGCTCCCTTGGCTGCAGCAATCCACCAAGCTTGGATAGTCTCCCTCAATTTTCTTGCATCTTAAGATGATAATCCATCCTCTTCTTCAAGGTATGATAGTGTGTTGTGACCTACGAAAAATTCGTGTAAAGGGAAATACTCTTCTGAGTTATCAATACACACTTGTGAAACATGTTCAAGCACACACATACTCAGAATATGAACCGCAACAGAAATTTTCGTATTAAGCCATCGAGCTCTTCGTAGAGAATATGAAAAATTGGTGATTGCTGCTGCATGTACCTGTTGAATTTATTAACAATTGGTAATGCAGAGCATAGAAAGAGCAAGTAAGAGGCTTTTCAAGTATTTTTGCTCTTCTCACTACTGCCTGCTTATCCTCAGTACTTCGAAAGTATGAGAGTGAGGCTTCATATTGCTCGATAAGACGATTTACACGAGCTTCAAGGCTGAGTCATCGTGTTTGGCATGCTTTTAACAACTTGTGTGGCTTGCATTCCACAAAACTCTGAAATTCTTCAAACTGTCGCAGCCTCCTTGGGCTCTTCTGGAAATAATAGTAGTCAGATCTTCCAATTAATCAGGCAAGACTTTGCAGGCCTCATTTGCTATTAGTGCTGTTATGTGACAATGACAATGAAGAGCAACTAAAGCTGGCTGCTTACATCGTAACCGTGACATCACTGAATTTTGTGCTCCCAACATTACATTGGCCCCATCTGTACCTAATCCGACAAGATTATCATAAAAGAGTGTAGTAGATTCTTGAAAATGCTCATTAAATAGCAGCTCTGCAGTTACCCTCTCTACATACTCTAGGGCAAAGAAGACACATTTCACCTGTCCTTGGGTGTTATCGAAGAATTGAAGCATAATAGCAGCTTGTTGTGTAACGGTAATATCAGTGTCTCATCAGTTTGGAGGCTGAAGTAGTTAGTCTCTCGAAATGCTGCAGAAATGGTTTTCCAACAACCCTGGGCAATAACTTCCAACACAGCTGTTGCTTTACGACTGCACATAAAGTCTTTAGCAATAGAAGAATCAGGAAACATCAACTTGAATAGTTTGGTACAATGATCTAATTGAAAGGCAAGATGGTGCTTTCCAAGGAAATATGCGAAGAGTATACTTCTGCACGGATTACAGACTCCTCTCTTATTGGCCCAAAGTAGGACTGTAGAGGCAGTACACTCACACAATCTTTTTCTGAGTGTTTGTGTAATTTCGTTTCCTGATGTCTCCTGTACACCTCTTCCAAGGTTTATATCACGAGAGCACTTCATACAGAAGGCAAAAGAAGATCCCTTTCTCGAAGTTGTGGCCCATGGAAAAGTCTTTGCATACTGTACGATAGACACACAATCGCTTTTTTGCAGACTTAGAAGACCTGATAGATGTAGAGATTTGACTGTCAATGTCAATTTGTGAAACATCATTATCAGAGTCAGAATCCATATCTGAAGAATCTTCTTCTGGTAACCTTGAAGTACTGGGTTCTGAAGATGCATTAGCTAACTCTCTCTGACACTGACTGTGAAAGATTCTAACTCTTGCATAAATCAGGCTTTACATACCCAACCAGATAGCTCATGCATGAGCATGCACATAGATCAAAGGGTTCTGGCTCTGCAGGCATATTCCAGCACAGACCTGGGTGAACACAGGATAGTGCAGGAATATTCCTGTACAGACCAGGTGACCACATAATAACACAGGACTGTGCAGGAATATTCCTGCACAGACCAAGTTGCCACATGAATATTCCTGCACAGACCAGGTGTCCACAAAATGACCACACTCAGCTAATACCACAGAAAGTGGTTTTGAAATAGGGTGCACATGGTTTGATATGCATGAAATGTTCTAATGATGAAAAATCCAAACATTTATTGATAAAATCCAAACAGAAAATTTAAAGGTCAAAAATCCAAACAGTTTGGTTAAAATCCAACACAATGGCAACAGTGACAATGGAGTGAGGCATGTCAGGGAAATTATATGGGTTTGTCTGTTTGCTTTGATACAGAAGGACTGCAGTTTGATGGTGGATGGAATTCTTCACCCCCCACCCTCCCCCCAACCCCCCAGTAATTGGTAATCAAAGTCCCCACTTTAAATGGTGGTCACATTTTTTAAACTTTTTTCTCTACCAACACCTAACTGCGCGCACCACCCATGCAGGTCGATTCGAATTTCCCATCATGGTGAGAACTTGCGTGTGTACCTGCAGAAGGTGGAGTATTGTTCGTCATATAAGGAAAGTTATCAAGAAAATACCTGTTTTCTATAATTATTTGAGTATTCTGTGAGACAGCTTTGACCCCCCCCCCCCCCCCCACATACACACACTTAGAGGGCATTGGATATCGCACAAGCTTGAGAGCGATCTCACAAGAGTGCAAGTATCGCTGCTAGATATAGATAACAGAAAACATCTAATATTCTTGTAACTTATCCTTATATGACGAACAATACTCCACCTTCTGCAGATACACACGCCAGTTCTCACCTTCACTATATTCACTCAATCCGAGGTACTGGTGTGTGGTTTACACGAAATGGTGTGGTTCCAGTCATGTGATATTTTTGCCAGTACCGAAAAGGTGTGGTTCCAGTCATGTGATATTTACGCCAGGTGCAGGGGTTAGGTTTTCACGAGGGGTGTGGTTTTCACGAAAAGCACACTGCCACAGCTACACTTAGCATATATAGCCAGCTAAGAGTTCTCAGTGCAAGTGGTGGAGGAGCAAAAACCTGAAGTCTGTTACTGCTCACTATTATGGAAGGGTGGTAGATGATTTAGATGGGGTCCTGGAAGCCCACAGAAGAAAAACGGTCAGTTCATATGGTACTAGATCTTCAGTGAAGAAAACGGTCCAGGAAAATGATGAAAATCAGCTTCCAGCTGGAAAACATGAGAAGGTATGTGCTGTAAAATAGTTATTTGTGTCATCTTAGCTAGAGCCAGGGTATTCTCACCACCAATTTCAAGATATAAATCTGCAGTCAGTGACATCATAAAACTTTATTGTTGGTACTGGTGCACCTCAATAAGTGTGCACATAATTATGATGAAAACAAGCCTGCTGCTTCTTCAACTGCAATGAACAGTTAGCTAAGTTGGCATTCTGGATTTCAGCTCCATTGCAACTGATACAAATCTAGTGTATGGAATTAACTGGACTCTGATTTTCTAGAGAATTGTTGTGCAAGGCTACATGCATCTAGGGCATATAATTATGATCATTTTTCATGCAATGATAATAGCTAATTTGTGTGTACTATAGGATTTTCGAACTTTCTGGAGCCACACAATTGAGAGGCACAATATCACTTTCAACAATGTACCTTTTGTTGTGACGGAAGTAAGGAAGTTGCACTGTCAATTTGGGAAGCAATGCTTAAAGGAAAAAAGAGCTACTTCAGATCATATGAAACTCCAAGGCACCCGTAAAATTGGTTGTCCTGCACATCTTAATATATACATGATTAAGCTATTTCCAGAATTTGGAATTACAGCTGAGCATGTAGCCAGGATGGGGGCTCGAAAGCTGAAGGAAAAGAAGAAGGAAGTAATAATGAAGTTAAGATCACTGATTGTGAACAGCAACAACCTAAAAACGCTTACGAAATACTTTGTCCTTTTGCCTACACAAGATGCTCATAATACATACCACAAGACTAGTTGTGAAATAGGATTTTCCCAAAAGATCCATCCAAAGTTAGTATGTAAAATTAGTTTCAGAAGGTGCAACTACTACACAAGAAGTAAAGAAGGCTCTAAAGAGGTATGTACACCACTTGCTATATATGCCCAGATCAACACATAGCAACAACCACTAGGACATACTTCCCAACTGAAACAGATATTCGTAACCACATATACTTAGCTCAAAAGGCATTGGAGATGTTCAAATTTGATCAGGATAATTTAAAGCTCAAGATTAATCAATGGATAACTTCAAATTTCATTTTCATGAATACAAAGACCCTGAAGCAACTTCGAATGAAGAAGACATTAAATTAGGGCCACCTCAACCTCTTCTTTGTGTCCACCGGGAACAGTGGCGGCAACAGCTACTAAAAATGTATGGAAATTCTATAACTCTCATGGATGCAACATATAAAACTACAAAATATGAGCTCCCAATGTTTTTTGTTTCCGTCAAGACAAATGTAGGGTATTCAGTGGTTGCTGACTTTATTATACAGTCAGAAACGACTGAACAAATTGCCGAAGCTCTGAAGATCTTAAGCATGGGGAATCCTGAGTGGACACCAAGATTCTCTTTATGGTAGATTATTCTGAAACAGAAATGAGCGCTATCAAAAATGTCTTCCCAGAATAAACTTACCTCTGCGATTTTCATAGGGAGCAGTGCTGGGAATGCTGGGTGAAAGAGAGAAAGCAGGCCTATCCTCATCAGATGCTGAAATGCTCCTTGCTCTGCTTCGAAGCTGTGCTTGGGCTCCTTTACCTACAGAGACAGGATGCTCATTGGATTATCACTATCAGGAGGAAGTCAACAAGTTGAAGAAATCAGCAATCTGGACAAAGAATCAGCAAGTCCGAGAGTGGTTAGAATCCAAGTGGTTCTCAATTCCTCAGGTAAAATATCTGTGGACATCTTTGAGCCACTATATAGTTGCACATGCATGTATGCTATGAATTGTATTTTGTTGACGCATACATGTGTCCATGCTGAGTGAATCTTGTGTGCATATCTTTGCACATGTAAAAATAATTATGACACTGTTTAAAATGGTGTATTCAATACCGCCATTGCCATGGCAACTTTTAAAGAGACCTTGTGAAAATTAAAGGTTTATAACATGCCTAGACAGCCTTAAATGTATTTTAATGCACACAAGGATGGTCAATAACACTCGACCGAATTAAGATGAGTGCATTACATTGATCATCGGAGTGTTCATACTAAAACCATGAAGCGCCAGTTAGGTATGTTGTAAATGTTTTAACTGGCATAACCTATAATAATTATCATTCTGCATTAATTTTATAGATGTGGACATGTGCTTTCCGTAGTCAAGAATACCATGCTGCCATCAACACCAATAATGGAGTTGAATCTTTAAATAAAGTTCTGAAGTACAGTTTTCTCCAACGTAGAATATGACCACTTTAGTTACACTCTTGATTGAATCATTTCTCCCAGAAACTCACCAAAAGTATCTGTATCATAACTACTCACTGTCAGGACAGTACAGAACATACAATTCATTTGTTCCAGACTATCTGAAAGGCAGACCCCATTCTGCTATTTTACACTGCTTAGACAAGCAAAGGCCTTAAAGTATTCTTCAGATGATGTCATTATGATGGACAAGCAAATGGGGGTTTTTTTAAGTCAAGGGTTATAAATACAAGACACACACTGTAGAATTAGGAGTACAGGCAAAGGCATATGCCTCAGTGCACATGTTTAGACTGGAAATAATGGAATTTACCGTGCAAGCATTTTTGGAATTTTTTTAATCCACTCTCAGTGGGATTGGAACATACTTCCACAAGAATATCTTAGCCCCTATCTTAAGATTGATAGCGAATCCCTTGGCAACCATTTTAGAGATGAAAGTCTAAGTGAGCAGAATGTGAATACCAGTGACAGTGTCCTTGCAAATGGGGAGGATGTTCTACAGGGAGATTCTGCGACATGTGATATCCCAAAGTACAAGGTATAATTATTATACTATAGTTATGTTGACTTGAACTTTCTGGTTAATTCATGCATGCAGACATTTGAGAAGGCGATGTACCAGGCTGGTGGAAGTGCAAGAATTAGCTTGAAAATTCTCGAGACACCGACGTATTCATGCACGGAGCCTAAGGACCTATGGGAATTGCATACTAGCATTGAGAAGTTAGTTACTGAATTTTGGACCAAGCTACCAAAACAGGATAGCTTAGTACCCAGACTACAAACTCGTACTGCTGTCAGGAGAAGAGCAAAAGCAATTCGCCACAAATGCCGAGCTTTACCAATGAGGGGACCAGGCAGATGTTCTCAGAAAGGTGTCACAGCACAATGATACAATTATATTTTTTATATTCATGTGTGTTGATCCTATAGGCTACACAAGTAAAGAAGGAAGAGTCACAGCCACTTCAATCGGAGGAACAACTTTCAATCAACAAAACTGAGAGTAGTCACCAAGGTATCATTATCTGCTATTTTGCAAATACATACAGTGGACTCCATCCAATCTGAAATGCAGCCACCGGCTCCTGTATTAAGGACACTGGAAGAAGTCTCTTTTTCCGTATTTCTATTGCAACCTAACCCCAGAAATATGGCCACCCCACTAATCATGCCACCTTTATTAATTGTCCCAAGGGTGCATGGCCGGATTAGAGGGAGTTCACTGTACACACCACATATTTAGACCCAGTTCACTTTACACTACATATTCAGGTACTAGTGGTACTATGGAAGATGAGGGGCTGTATGTAGACAATGATATCTCAGAGAAAGTTGCTCTTTTGAAAGGCAAGAGGTGCAAAAGATGCCACACATGTACTGGATGTACTCGACAGGACTTGTGGTGTGTGTGAAAATTGCAAGGACATGCGCAGTTAACCCACAACGCTATAGTCTTCCAGTATATCCACATATGTAATACACACCTTAGACCAGACCACTCCAACCATCTTAGAATAGCAACTTCATTTGGATCCCTAGCAACTACAGTAACATGTTAGAGTTACTTAGAAACCCACTAGAATATATGACTGTCCATGCACCCAGGGTAAAATTTCACATCCAGTTTGACAGGAATTAACTTAGATGGTCTAATACTGTTATGTATATTGTCTAATAGGGGAGTGCTATGGCGAGCTTTCTGGTTCTACATGGGCAAATTGGATCCTACGCAAGCAGATGGTAATTGCCAATACATGGCACTTTCGAAACAACTTATGAATGATCCGGAGCAACACAGCAATCTGCGAGCTACTTTAGTGCAATTTGTTGCTCAAAATATGGAATTGTTCAAATGATGGGTCACTTCCACTCCCAGGGACATCTTGCAGAAGACACCAGAGGCGAGACTGAAAGAACATCTAGACACAGCAAGCAGATTGGGATCATGGGGGACACAACTCGAGCTTGTTGCTGCCTAAACACTGTTTCAAGTGGACACCTATGTGGCTACTTATCCCTTAGTCATAGGTGAGAACAGATGGACCACATTCACACCGCTAAAAGGCTCCATACAGATTCCCACAGAGATGGCACAAAGTGGTTTTAAAAATCAATGGAGTGTAAGAGCTGGATAGAGATCGCATATGAAAATAATTGTCACTACAGTATTGTTCTGCCTCTTTTCAAAGAAAGAAAGTTGCTCGCCCCTCCACATCTCGTACAGAATACTTCCCAGACAGTAAATCTAACAGAGTAACCTTTTCATATTTTTTGGTTTTAGTATTTTGAGAAAAAGATGAATGTACAGGGTGGTGGGGAGAATTTTGCTAAGATTCAGTGAGTGATGACCAATATTAGCTGGGAGGAAGGTTTATTGTCCTGTACTAGCTGGGGACAAGACTAACTGTTGCCGGCCAGGCAAAATTATTGTGAAGGTGAGTGTCAGGAGAAGCTCACTCTCTTGCAGCTCCTGCGATGCCAACCTCTTGTTTACTGACCTAGTTGCTCCGCAACTCTTATCAATAAACCTAGCTTGACCAATACAATCTCCACCCTTCTGATAAGTCATAAAGGTAAAGAATAATAATAGCATAGAATCACAATTGTATAAATGATACAGTTCCTTTAATTCTCTTGTCTTTTCTCTTCTCTGTCTTTTTCTCTCTTTGCTGTTCTTCTCTTTTATAGATTCTATCACAGTTCACGTAGTGGTTTGTGGGCAGTCTGTCTTCTCTGATCTCTGTGGTTTTACACCTTCTGATATAGGTGAGTAATTAGGTGAGTGATTCCCACAGGTTGTTCCTCCTTTTCCAGAGGTGTCAGAGGCAGTTGTCAGGATGCTCCCTGACATTCCCCTTTCCTTAGGATGAGAGTCAAACTCTCGAGAATAACCATCTGCATTGCCATTTCGGGTGCCTGGCTTATGTGTGATTGTAAAGTCGAATGGTTGTAATGATAATGCCCACCTCGTGAGACGTCCATGCATATCCTTAAGATGACTCAGTCTTGTTAATGGGTTGTGATCTGTCTGAATCTCAAACCTCGAACCTTCCAGGTAGACTCGGTAGTGCTTTACCCCCTCAACAATCGCCCCTTTCGATTGTGGAGTATTGTTGTTCACGTTTTAGAAGCTTTCGAGATCCATAGGCTAACAGGTGCTTCTCCCCTTGTTTATCTTTCTGACTCAGCACGTATGCTATGCCTGTGGCTGAAGCATCTGTCTGCAGGATGAAAGGCATGTCCCATTTTGCGGTTATCAAAATAGGATAAGTAAATAGCATTTCTTTTAACTGAGTGAAAGCATTCTCCAAAGTATCATTCCATGTTATCTTAATAGGCATGTCTTTCCTTGTTAAGTTAGAGAGGTGCGTGGCAATTGTAGCAAAGCTAGGGATGAATCTCCTGTAGTGCCTTGCTAAGCCTAAAAAAGCTCTCACATCTTTCTTCGTAAGGGGTCTGGCAAAGGCTTGGACTGCTTTAATCTTAGCCTGCATAGGATGTACTTGTCCTTGACCCACCACATGTCCCAAATAGACACAACTCTTACAGGTAAACTTGCACTTGTTCCTCTTCACTGTTAGGCCTAAGTCTCGTAGTCTTGTGAAGACTTCATTCACATGCTTCATGTGTTCTTCCCAGCTGTTGCTGTGGATTAGGATGTCGTCCAAATATGCGGCCACGAAATGATGTATTCCCTGGAGAACTTGGTCCATCAATCGTTGAAA
This sequence comes from Cladorhizidae sp. MBARI D1340-BT2, assembly GCA_028752905.1. Classification (NCBI taxonomy): domain Eukaryota; kingdom Metazoa; phylum Porifera; class Demospongiae; order Poecilosclerida; family Cladorhizidae; species Cladorhizidae sp. MBARI D1340-BT2. The sequence goes on along the minus strand of JAQNBH010000016.1, from coordinate 6,754,619 downwards.
CATCGAAGGTGCAGCCACTAAACCGAACGGCATCATCTTAAACTCATATTTCCCCCATGGACTGATAAAAGCTGTCTTGGGCTGGCTCTCCTTATCAACGGGCACCTGCCAGTAGCCTTTGGTGTGGTCCAATGCTGTAATGTATTTGGCTCTCCCGACCTCGTCGATTAAATCTTCTACCCGAGGGATTGGGTAGGGATCAGCTTGTGTTACCAGATTCAACTTTTATAGTCTACACAAAGACGCTTACTTCCGTCCTTCTTTGGCACCGAAACGACGGGTGCTGACCAAGGACTTTTAGAGGGTGTAATAATGTCCTGTTTTAGCAGTGTCTTGATCTCTTTTTGGAGATACTCGTGACCAGTGTGTCGAAGTCTGTAAGGTGGAAGCCTAATTGGGCTGGCATCAGCCATGTTAATCACGTGGTGTATCAGGTGCATCCATCCTGGTTCATCACTGATCACATCCTTGAATGAGTCACGTAATTCATCCAGTTCCTTTTCCTGTGAGGGTGTCAGTATTGACCCTGTTGGTTGATGTTCTGATGTCACTTCGTCTTCCTCTTCTTCTGCAAGAAAACCGCAGCTTCCGGTGCATTCCACTTCTTCAGTCCATTGATGTGGAAGAGCCAGTGTCTTTCTGACCCTCTCACATATCAACATCGTAATTAGTTTCTGATAACTTCTTTGTTATTATGACAGGTCCTCTCCATTCATTCGCTAATTTGTTCTGTTTCCTGGGTTGAAACACAAGAACATGGTCACCCACACACAATATTTTACTCGCTGTCTTTTTATCATAGTGTTTCTTATGATTTCGTTTGGCTCGGTCTTCATTTGTTTGGGCCATTTCTCGGACAATGGTTATCTTTTCACGTAATAACCTTAGGTATTCGACAACCTCGATGTCGTTTTCTTCTTCCTTTTTCGTCCAGTGATCTGTAAGAGCATCCAATGGCATCCTCATTTTTCTCCCAGACGTCAACTCGTGTGGTAAGAATCCCGTGGATGCGTGAACCGTACCTCGGTAGGCCCATAAAATGTAAGGAAGGCATTGGTCCCATTCCTTCTGATTCTTTTGTGTCAGCTTCCGTAGTAGTGGCTTCATGGTAGAGTTGAACCTTTCAACCATGCCATCCGTTTGGGGGTGGTAGGGTGAAGTCCGAATCTGTTTGATTCCGTACAGAATTGTTTCATTGTTTTAGATATAAAATTGGTACCGTTGTCAGTTAGTATCTCCTCGGGTACCCCCAGTCGAGCTGTCATCTCAATTATACAGTTAATCATGGCTTCTGTGGTTGCATTCTTCAACGGAAATGCCTCCGGCCACTTTGTCGCATAGTCCATGACAACAAGGACGTATTTGTTTCCTGCGGAGGTCCGTGATAGTGGTTCAAAGATATCCATGGCTATCCTTCGGAATGGTGTTGATATCACTGGTAAGGGTCTGAGTGGTACTCGCACTAGCGATGCAGGTGCTGCACATTGACATACAGGACAGGATTGACAAACTTTCTTTATGTCACTTGCCAGGTGTGGCCAATCTACTCTTCGTCTAAGAGTCTCCAGCATTCGGACCCTGCTGTGGGCGAATTCTGTGCCATGCGTAGCAGCTCAGATCTACATTCTCGGGGAACCACAACTAAATTTTCATCCTGGTTCTGATAAGGCTTTCTCATTAACAGACCTTGCTCCCAGAAGAAGTCTCCTGTGTTCTTCTCAGCCTGCGCTCTCACATCCTTCAATGATGATGAATCGAGCAGTTGGAGTGAACCCAGTTGTGAGGGAGAAATCTTCTCCATGTCTGTTCGTTCTACTTCCTCATTGCTGGTGGTAGGTTGTGTTCTTTCAGTCTTGTCTGCAAACATATCATGAGAAAAGTTGAACAATTGACCCAACTCTACCTCAGGTTTGTCTCCACTGAACTCGTCTAGACCCTGGATCTCTGCTCCATCGATTTCTTGCTGTGTCGATGTTGTTTCCTCTTGTTTCTCTTTTTGCCGTATCTGGGCTCTCGTGGTCACCTTTGCCATATCAGAGGTTCTCGCTTCCTCTGTTGGCTGTGTCTCCTCATCGACATCATCCTGAAGCATCTCTCGTAGTAGCTTCCAGAAGTGTGGTACATCTTTTCCTAAGTGCATGTCCACGTTGATGTGAGGTGATACACCTACTGCCAGCTCGTGTGTCTTACCGTTTATTTGTAGCTCAATCCTCGTGGCGGGAAACCAAGTCTTTCGAGAACTAGCCGTGGTGTAGGGGATCTTCCACCTTAGCCGGTTTTTGCTGTCAATGCACCTTGGATGCACTATTGACTTCGAACAGCCCATGTCAAGCAATGCTACTACAGACTTACCAGCCATTCTTGTCCAAGTTGGTAAATTGGTTCGGATATAAGTACTGTGACCAAAGTTGATGTTTTCCATCTTTACCCGACAATCTTTTCGAAAGTGTCCCTTTTTTCAACACCTGAAGCATTCGATCTGTTTCAGGTCCCTAACAGGTGGAGAGTGGACACCTTTGTTTCTCTCTACCTCTGGATGTCTGGGTTCCAGTGGTCTGGGGCGGTTCTGAGTGTCCCTTGGCATCGGTCGAAAGCCTTCTCTCTGTTCAGATTTCTTAGGTATTCCCCCCCTTTGGCGCTGGCTGGACAAATAACGTCCCCCAGTTCCTCGTAGGTGTCGTGTTTCAGCCATCGCATCTGCCCCTCCAGCCACCCTGGAAGACTCTTCAGTGCGAGCTCATAAAGCATGGTATCTCGCTCTGTCTTGTCGGAGAAGTCCAACCACTGATGGAAGGACTGCTTGTATGTTCTGAACCATCCATCGGGGTTGGTTAGGTCGAACATTTGGTTGATACCCTGTCTCTGTAGGTTTCAGAGGTCACCTTGTAGACATTTAGAAGGGCTTCTTTGACTAGCCGATAGTCAGTCTGATCATGTGCTGGGAGAGCTGCCACTGCTGTCAACCCTTGCCCAGACAACGAACTCCTCAAGTAGTTCGCCCAATGTAGGGGTGGCCAACCATTCGCGCTGGCTGTCCACCTCGAACATTTTTAGGTAGGCACCCATGTCGTCGGTGTCTTCACTACACACACACACACACACAAACAGGTGCTCTCTCTCAGCCAAAATTCATTTTTAATCCTACACGGTGTCTTTAGCCTTATATATACATATACATATTGATATATATATACATACATAGAGATGAACATGTTCTCCTTATATAGGCCCTCCTTCTGCTCCAATGCAACTGATGGCTACTGGAAATGTGGCAGGTTCCCTGTGCCTAACTTAGTTTTTGGAATTCAATGAACTAACTTCACACTGATGGCCACTAACCTAAACTTGAGTGGGTGGGTCACTGTGATCTCCGATATAGAGGAGCAGGAATTCAAGTTCACTGTAGAAGTTGATTCATCGTGCGATATTTACAGTTTTCATGTGAGGACTACCAATGGAGCTGGAATTAGTGGTTCAAGTGAGCTATATTTCCAGGCAATTCCCTCCATTTCTGACCTGACCTTTATACAGAGATCGCTGAAGTATTCCATAGCCAAGACCACAGGTGGCATTCTTCTGAATGTCATGATCAATGTATATGCCATAACTAAGAGCAACGTTGCAGGTATCATGGTTATCTATTATTATTATATTTTTGGGGGAAGGTAACTTCAACATGTCCAGAATATCCAGTGACAGGTTAGGTTCTAATGGCCAAGGACTCTGAAGGAGGAAGTAACATCACGGGAGCTTTGACACATCCCACTGGTAATGACTTGCTACTCCTTCAAATTAGGATAAAAAATATTTCATCAGCATTGAGGCCACCAATGCTATAGGGAAGTCTGCAACTAGTCCAATACAAATTAGTAAGTTCATTTGGCTAGTCCACAGAATATATTTATTTCTTAATAAAGCATGTCATGTCAAGGCAACTGGTCAGTTCATTGTCCACAGAGAAAGGTCATGTTTATTGAAATTATTGATTAGTATTTGTTGAAAATGTTTGGTGTGTGTGTGTGTGTGTGTATATGTGTGTGGGTGTATGCATATGTGCTTTCCTCACAGTGACTACTGATGTGCAGGGAGTGAGTGTGTGTCTGGTGGAGGGCAGCACATACTCCATCCAATGCATCTACATCACTGTGATTGATAACACTAATGTGTGTAGCTATGTCCTGCTGGATGAGAAGAATGTGACCAATCTTACTGGCACTATTGTTGGGACCAACGCAATACAAATGGAGTTAGTCAAGACCTGGAGATTGTCCGTGCTTGATTTTCAGGAGAATTGAGTCATCTTCATCACCTCTGTATCACTGAAGTCTGTTGAAAACTGTTCAATTCAAGAAGGGGATTCACACAACCAGCATTTAGTTGCATTTGGAACAGTGCTCAATATCCCAGTGAGACAGCAAACTCCTTCTCCCCTCCCCCCCACCCAATGGGAATAGCTTCCTGAGTTACATCAGCACCCCTGGGGAACAGCTACACTCATGGGGGAACAGGTACACCCATGGGGGAACAGCTACACCCATGGGAAATAGCTATACCCCAGAGAAAACTGTAGTTGATTCTAGGGCAGTTAAGAAGTAAAGAGACTTGGATAACTATTGTTGCCATGGAAATTGTTGCTAGCAAGTGTGAAATACAGCTTTCCGATAGTGAACCACTTGAAGTACACATCAGTGCCTCCCAAATCAGCAAATAAATAAGCACAATGGCAATAATAATGTTGATGAGTGCTAGTTCTACTTTGTGTGTTGGGGTGGTGGGGGGTTGGGGGGGGGGGGTGGGGGGACATGAACATCTGCGTATTGTGTTAATAAACTAATAGTTCAGTTCAGTTAGATAACCCTATCAATATCAGGAGGCATGATTGGGATCCATGCAAGCATTCCCCCTCCAGAGGCAAATAGTAGTAAATAAATAGTACGCAAAGTTTGGTCTTAGGTTGCTGGAGTTTCAGCTCTACTTTACAATGACCTTCTCTTGAAATCTTCTCTCTCGACATTTTGACTAGATGCTCTAGCCTTCATCAGAGATGCTAAGATTCACATGAGGTTGTATACTGGTAGCTAGCTATCTGTCACATGATACAAACCACTGGCACACGCATCCAGCACATGAACCTGATGTGGCAAGACTAATAAAAAATAAATTCTAATTAAATGCCTGAATTGCTTCCTGAACAATTAAAAAAAGGAAATAAACAATCAAATAACACAAAACAACAATTAAAAAACACCTAAAAATAAAATTAAAATAAATACATTAAAAAATTAATATTAACACTGATAAGAATGCTAAGTGAATAGGGAAAAACATTATGGCTAGTCGTGATTTCAAGTTCAGGCTCTTGAGAGTGGCTCCCCAGCAGCCAGGCAAGTCCATTCCGCAGTCTCGATTGAACCGCTCACACTTTGGTGCTATGCTGATGTGCAATGTGTTCCTTCTGTCTTCTGGCCTGGTCTAAGATAGTGGCCTCCTCCCACAAAATATGATGTCCATTATCCCATGCATGTCCAGCAATTGTGGACTTCTCTTTAGCACACTTTCTACAGGAATCTTGATGTTCTTTTACTCTGTCTCCAATCTTCTGACGGTCTCCCCTATGTATTTTTTTCCACAGCTACAAGGGATGTGGTACCCAACACATGAATGCATATTAGCTTGTAAAACATTCTTCACTCTGCTCAGTTATCTCCTCAGAGTTCTTTCCGATCTGAAGACAACTTTGATTTTGAACTTCCTGCAGACCCTCCTGATGTGTTCACTCATCTCTGCTGCATAAGTAATCAATACCATATATAGATCTGTCTTTTTAGACTCCTCATTGCCTCTATCAGTATATTTATCTTCCTTTCTGTGTTTAGATATATCTGCAGACAAAAGGTTGATGGCTTGTGGATATCTATTCTCCTCTTTCTCAGTCAGTACTCTCCTGGCACTATCATACAAACTATTCACCACTCATCTTCTGACATGGATAGGATGATGTGATCTATAATCATGGTACTGGTTGGTGTGTATTGGTTGTCTGTAAACGGTTGAGTTAGCTTTCCAGCTTCCTTCCTATCCTTGGGGGCATTTATGGTTGTCTTGGAGTCGAGGATAGAGCCCCCCTATAAAGGAACTTGACCGTCCATTGCTAGGCTCCTGAATCTAATATTTCCTACAAGTTGTACTATGTTTTATAGGTACTATCTCACCTCAACTGCCACACACATGGCTATTGTACACCTGCCTGCTGATTTGAGCTTCCTAGCTTTAAATCTGTGGCCATGCATAAAGGGCACACACAGATAGTCAGACAAACACAGATTCTCTTTCATTTAGCAGAGGAGCCTGGCTTTGTCTGGGAAAAGGATAAATTATCCAGAAAAGGAGCACAAAATGAGAATGGGAACATGGTTCCTGCACCACTAAATTTTTAATGTTATGCTCCCAAACTCCTTTTATAACAAGCTACCTACAAATAACTGAATTATTTTGTTGAGCCTTGAGATAGACCATCACTAAGTAAATACAAATATATAAAAGAAATGAGTGACAATTACTTGAGGGAAAGGATTAATTCACTTTTAACAACCAAATATAATCAAATGAATTATTGAGACAAAGAGAGGGACAAAGAAAGTAGCTAACTACTTAAAGGGAAAAGATTGTCAGGACCAGTGAAAATGAGCCTGTTCTCTGTAAATATCACCAGTTCAGGAACTGTGGTTATTTATTTTTTAAATAGAGTTGGCCTAGAAGCCTCACTAGCAAACTGTTTGCATTAGGTGAAGCATACAACATAGCCAGCTAGTGTAATTATGTTGGTGTATGCTGCTGTGCTTTATTTATGTGTTATCATTATGAATGTGAAAAATACATGTGCATGTCTATCCCAAATGGTCGATATTCACAACTATTTTTGGAGATGATGGTTTCCAGTGCGTCTGGAGTTTAATGTTAACATAGTCTTTCCAAGTTTAAAAGTAAACTGCCCTCTTAGTTTGAGCTTCTTAGCCTTAAAGCTGTGGCTATGTATAAAGAACACACAGACAGACACACACACACCATGCACACACATGCACACACTTGCTTTATTTAACACTCTGCAGGTTGCCCATTATATTCTACATAACTTGCCACAAGAGGGGAAAAAGGTTTGTAAAAGGGTCATTCCATAAAACATGAGATGGTGTATCTGCAGCCCACTCATCCCTGGGACACTCCGTTGAGTTACATCCCTTGGCAAGTCCCTATATGTAACCAATCCCAAGCAATGCACACGATAATATTCACAACTGTATGGTTACAGCTCTGCCAAAGCAATGGGAGCAGCAACTCATAGAATGAACAAAGGGAAACATGCTCCCATGCCCAACAACATAGTATTCACCCACACACCTATTATATATATATATATATATATATGTATGTATATATATCGTATAGCTTTTCAGTGAATGAGTTCTTGGTATTGTATGCTATCATGGCAGAAGTATGTATCTCTTGACTCACCCTATCTCCAATAATATTTATAATTTCTTCAAAACTACAAGTTTACAGTACCAAAACTTTGAGGCACATTTGTTCCCGCTCTTTGGTGAATCATCTCAACAACTTACTGTCTTGAATTATAAGTTGAATGTTTCTTTCGATTTGCCAGCTACAGGTCTCTACCTCTGACTTTTCCTCTTTTATGAATAACTGTGTGCTCAAGGTTTACGTTAGCTAGTTAGTTATTGTAGAACAAGCTAATAACATTTAATAAATTATAAAAGAAGATAGAAAGGCCTACAATTAATACAGCTAGCACACTGTACTTCCATTATCTAATAAGTAGTACTGACAATAATAAATACATTTATTATTACAATAACCTTCTCGAGTTCCAACTAGAAGCTTTAGTCTTCATCAAGAATTCCTGATGAAGGTTGGAGCAACTAGTCGAAATGTCGAGAGAATACAATTTCAAGTTGATTATATTGTAATGTCATCAGAGAGTTAATTGAGAAAAACTAATTTATTATTAATTTTATTCTATATTTATTTTTGGCATTTATTTGTTTCTACAATAGCCGCCTTCATCAGAATAAATTGAGAGAGTAAAATTCAAGTTGATTACAGAGAAGGTCATTGTAATTTTGTTATTAAGAGTTCGTTTATAGATTTCATTTCTATATTATTACTGTTGTTGTTATTGTTGTTATTTTTATTCTTATTATTCTTGTTCTTATTATTATTATTATTAATATTAATATTATTATTAATGTTGTTATTATTATTATTATTATTATTATTATTATTGTTATTATTATTATTATTATTATTATTATTATTGATTATTATTATTATTATTATTATTATTATTATTATTATTATTATTATTATTATTATTATTATATTATTATTTATTATTATTGTTGTTATAGGCATGGAAGATGGCAAGTATTTGTTGAAACAATTCTCTCTGTATGTGCCCATCATCAAGTTACATTTAAAAATGCAGACTGCTATAGAACAGAAGCTTATGAGCTACATGTGCATATGGTATTTCCAGTAATCATGTAATTAACAGAAATAGTACAAGCACTTTGAGATGAATGCCACATAGTAGCCATGTTACCACAAACTCTCTTAGTTATTGCTTACATTTCAAGGCTCTGCCAACCAAGAGTACACCTTGCATATCTTAGACAGTTGTTATCTGAGATGGATCAATTCTGTATCAATTCCCACTAGTTCGCCGATCAAGAGCTGGAGTATGACTACCTAGATACCAGTATTGAGGGCCTGCATGATCCAAGATGTCATCTGACCTTGGCATGGCAAGCCAAGTATTTGTCAATGACTTTTCTAGCATATTCCTCTTTTACTGCTTTGGCAAAAGGAGGCATTGAAAAATGTGCCAGTCATTATTGAGTTGCATTGGACCTTGCCTCAGTGTTTCAGTTCCCCTTCTGGCATAAACACAGATAACAACATGTACTGATTGGTGATGAGTGAATGATTTCTCTGCCCTGGTCATCCTTAGTTGCACAGATACCATCATCTAAAACAAAAAAGAAACATTGAGATGATCGATTATTTTACACCATAGCCAGAGCCATATTATCATTCAGAGAGCCTGTAATTGAAGAGAATTTGAGAGTACAACACAAGCAGTTGATCGAGCAGGTTGTGTGTCCGGAGCACTTTCTTCCCTTGGTGGCAGTAAGGAGGGAACACTGGCTCTTTCATTAGAAGCTCATGGATCCCACACTTTCCAAGGTCTTCTCTTTGTTTTCTTTACTTCCATTGGACTACTGGAGGGCATGAATGGTGCCATCTGTGTTGGTGCACAAGACCACCCATAGGAGGCGGTGAAAGACTTCTCACACAGTCTCCTACATCTCCCAGTTCCAGCTTCCATGTGCAGTCTCCCATGACCAGCCATCTTCCTACTCTCCCCGGCTCCAGTCCCAAGAATTCACAAGAATGACCTCAGATGTGCAGCCATGAGTTTTATGAGTGTTAGTCTTGGCTTCATTGGAAATGTATTTACAGTGAGTGCGATTCATTACCACACGAGATGACAGCAGGTATTTATTATTGCTAAATATATTGTAATGATGGTCCACATAAACAAGTATCAATGCCAACACAGGGTCATACAAAATATGAATGCACAACATTACTAGAACTATAAAGAGTACAGAGGAAGTACAAAAATTATACATCTGATTGGTAGTGGCATGTGTGTCTGAAATGACAACCTATCTTATAGTAGAAGTGGGATAGTGATAATAATTATCTGAGGTCCTTTGTCAGATACTAATACAGTCCCTATGTACACGCATGTTGCACACTTAAGTACAAGTGGAACGCTTGCAGTTGACAAGTAGTCTTGCTTTTGGCCATGCCCATATGCAGTCTAGTAGGTAGGACACCAGGAAGTCGGCCAGAAGAACAACCAGCAACTTGGAACAAAACTAAAACAGAGAGAAAAAAATGATGTGCTCTAATTAGAGCGACAAAATCCGAGTTCTGAAAATAACAAAACTAGACGGGCCGTGTAGTCTGTATGTTTTCAAATTTTACATTTTTCTTGTTTCCATATTATTAGTCAGCCAGCTGTAGGCATGGCAATGTTTAGAGCTGCTCCTATCAGAGTTAAGTGTCTAAAGTCCAGTACACATTCTCTATTATTAACCCAGTCAGATCTCCAGACTGTTCTCTCTTACTTGTCCTCAAAACACGCCTGGACCATCTTGTCCTCAACACACACTTGCACAATTTTGCCCTTAACACACACATGCACCATCTTGTCCTCGACACAGCCTTCACTATCTTGTTCTCTGACACATGCCTCACCATCTTGTCCTCTGACATGTGCCTGCACCATCTTGTCCTCTGACACATGCCTGCACCATCTTGTCCTGACATGTCATTGTCATCTTAACTGCCCTCTATGTGACCACCATCTTCACTGATGGTGACAACAAAGTTTATAGGGCTGGGGACCTTGAGTACAAAATCCAACAGAGACTCCAACCCTAGGATGTAAAATTCAGTATTCTGAACTTAAGATTTCAGTATATACTTTTAGAACAGTTTCTGTACTTTGAGGGGATCATGCCATTATTGATCATATAAATAATGGAATATTGTGTTAGTGCAAAAAAAAGAGAGAATAAGATGCAAAAAATAAATAAGATATATAATACGATGTAACAAAAGTCAGTTATATTAATTTATTAGATTCCTCTCATGAGTAGAGGACTTTGCTTTGTCCAGAAAGCTTGGTTCAAAATCTGATCCCTCGCAGCACTTTTCAAGCGAGTTAAAATTTATGCCAATGAGAGAAGAAACAGTTTCAGGATTCAACCTTGATCGAAAATTAGTTTTTATTCTCCTCACTAAACTAAAAACTCTTTCACTCAGTATTGCTTGCAGGAGTATATAGATACTAATTGTAAACCTAATGTTTCATATTTGTATTCACCCATTGCTGACTTTATATTTTTTACATTTAGCCAAAATTCCCAATGGTGACAGCAGCTTTGTCAAAAGTAATTGGGAAAAAAATCGTAGATTTTATCGAACACTGCCAATGAAATGTCTTGTGATTGTGTGGGATCAAGAGGTCTCAGAACTTTCAGCACATCAGACTTGAAATCAAACTTGTCAAGCAATTTCCTTACAAAAGCTTGATAGAACCGTTTCACCCAAGAAAAAAAGTAGCTGAGTCTCCTTCATTTTATTGCAGGTCGATCACCAAAGCTTTTGTATTGTCTCTTATGAATATTTCTTCATCAGGGAGATGACTATCTCTTCTTTTCATTTTTGCTTCACTGTGGCTAGACATGGTTTCATTTAGAAAATTGTCCAAGGCGGGGGGGGGGGGGGGGGGCAACTGGAGGAATCTGGATTTTAAGAGGGGGCATGATGGTTAAAGATGCCATAAAGTTTCACAAACACCATCTTGGGGGTCGGGATGCTTGAATGTGTGTGTGTATGTGTTTGTGTGCAGGGTTTCATACAGGATTTTGATTTTGGCAGGGGGGTGGGGGGGGAACTCCAAAGTTTGGTGTTGACTTGGAGGGGGAGTGTATATCACATAATAACTAAGAAGGTCTTGGGGCATGCTCACCCAATTCTTTTTGATAGATGCTCTGAGATTGATCCTGAGGGATTGTGGGGATACTAATAGTCTGTTCTAAAAGGGAAGTCTACACAGCCAGACTCAGTTTTATTTGTGAAGGGGGGGGAGGGGGGGAATTTCATACTACTTTGTATGCACTATATTCCTTTATTAATGCGCTCTAATATAGACTTTTTGCCCCCCCCCTTTTCTAAAATCCTGGCTACGACCCTGCAAGGGATATTGGAAAGTGGAAGGAACTATTGAAATACAGCAAAGCCAGCAGGACTTACCACTGCTTACTTCCACAGATTTCTAGAAGAGCAAGTGGTGTAGCAGATCTGACCTCATTTCTCCAAGAGAAATACATGTACCATGCCCCATGTTCAATATTGAAATTCCAAACGAGTTTCATTGGGCCAATCTGTTGTTTTTATCTCATGGCAAGGTCGGGAGATAGATTTACAAATACATATGGTCACAAATGTTCCTCACATTTCAAGTGGATGTAGCTTCTATCAGGGACAAGCTCTGATATGGGGATATGGCTACTGGAAATTTTATTTTCGTGGACCTCTCTCAAGGCCGTATCTGTTGAAGGGTCAATCATGCAACCATTCCACGTCCTAGCTTTCAAACAGAGGTTCTTTGTAATGCTCATGTCAAAGTGCATTTCCAGATGAATTCGTCACACCCTTGGCATTGCATTTCTTGATACCATCTGCAAGAATGATGCTGTGCCTTTTAGAACGTTGGCCAATGAACGACATGCGTGTGCATTAATCCTTTTAAGTTTTAGTGTTTTCTGCTGGTGGTGCTGTAGAGTGGATGATGCTTGGTATAATTGCTGGAGTCCAACTGGTTGAGTGTCTAGGCCATGTCAGCTTCCCTAGATCTCCATAACTGGTATGACAGTACAGTGTAGAAGAGCTTTTCCGTCTCTCGATACATTTTACTATTATACCAATCAAACATCATGCACTTAGAGAATTCCAGGATGATCAACCCCATGTAAATCAGGATATTCAGCACTAAACTGATCTTGCACATATAATACATAGAGAGTTTCAGGATGAGTCATCCCCATCTAAACCATTATTGCACATATGAATAGCAGTCAAATTATCTTCAAAGATAGTGCTTTTAGCAAAGATGGGACTAGTGAAGCCAATGCAGCTTGTCTTCCTCACTTGTGTGCACCAGTTTTATATCCAGCAATACTGCAGAATTCTGTCTGGAATAGTGTTTATCTTGAATATTTGGCACCAACTTCTCCACATCTGTGGATGGTCCATTAGAACCTTTCAGTAATCTGACAGTCACTTGCTTTCAATTTTGATGCACATCAGGCAACTCCTTCACATAGATGAGGTACATCTCAGGCATGCAGCCTCTCTCTATATTGGTTAGTATTTTGACAATCCTTTCAAAATTCTCCTCCAGGACCTCCACCTTTTCCATGGCAAACTTTACTGTGGAAGATTCATCAACATTGCTCCATCATAGAGGTTGCTAAGTCATGGAAGAGAATGTGAGTAGTTGGCTTCTTAGGGGCATCTCCTTGGAAATTTGGGTGTTTATCCACATGAACCACTTGGACAACATGGAAATCCCAACCATAAATGTCCCTCTCCATGAAGATGTGCATGTCCACATCACATCTATCAAGGACTCAAGCTCAATGTACTTCAACAGCACTTCCCTTGCCTGTCCAATGTTCAAATAATAGTGCACTGCATCCATGCTGTAGACCTTCAGAAAGGTGTTCCAGAAAAAGAATTTCTCAAGGATGTTGGATAGGAGCAGGACAGATTTGCAAACATAGAAGTTATGGTAGTCAGGTGGTATAGGTCATAGAGTCTCTAGGTGATTCTTTGGGAGTGGGATGAAGGGTCCTCCTTAGAGCTGCCATAGGTGTTGGCCTAATGGCATTGGCCCATTATCTTCAAAGCATTATTCAATTTTGATCAATAACACCACGGTTAAAAAGGGATAGCCGACCCATGGCTATCATAAACAGCTCTCTGTGTGAAAGTTTTAACTGCATTTCCTCTACAAGGTCTAATGGAGTTTTCTAAAAAAATCCCAATGTTATAAATCTTTAATAGGTATGGAAAGAGCCATATGTCCTTTTACAATAGTGAGCAATGGATATGTCTCGCAAACAGCTCCCTGTGTCCTAGAAATTATAATTTCTGTGCAGGTGAAGTACTTGCTGGCGAGGAAAAGCTGAAAATCGGTCGTCAGCGTGTTATCTGAATGGGCAATGTGTGTGTAAATTTGGATGGGTCTTAGTAGTTCTGATAGGTTGCCTTTGTGTTGTATGGTGTTATGGTGTGTAATTAGCCTGTAGTATACCAAGTGGGGTGTTTTGGACTATATTTTCTGTTTGACACAGACGATAGGATCTGTGCAGTTCTAGTCAGAATGCTTGACACATCTTCATTGCATATGGAAAGCTTATTTTGGAGTGTCCAATCCAAAACCAGCAAGCTTATTGCAAACTCATTACTTGAGAGTGATGATCTCCCAACCTAAAAGGTTAAAGAACAAGAAATTCATTGCTGATGGAGAAAAAAATTGAAAATTGCAAATGGAGCTCGCAATTATCTTTAGGCCATTTATCAACTAGAAAAAATGCAAGGATCCCAAAAACTAGATTTAGAAATGCAAGGAGCACAACAACTAGAATAAGAAATGCAAGGAACCCAACAACTAGTATAAGAAATGCAAGGAGCCCAAGAACTAGAATTAGAAATGCTAGGAGCTCAACAACTAGAATAAGAAATGCAAGCAGCCCAACAACTAGAATAAGAAATGCAAGGATCCCAACAACTATATAAAAAATGCTAGGAGTCCAACAAATAGAATAAGAAACTCAAGGATCCCAACAACTAGAATAAGAAATGCTAGGAGCCCAACAACTAGAATAAGAAATGCAAGGAGCCCAACAACTAGAATAAGAAATGCTAGGAGCCCAACAACTAGAATAAGAAATGCAAGGATCCCAACAAATTGAATAGGAAATGAAAGGAGTCCAAAAACTAGAATAAGAAATGCAAGGAACAGAATAAGAAATGCAAGGCTCCTAACAACTACATAAGAAATGCAAGGAGCCCAACAACTAGAATAAGAAATGCAAGGCTCCCAACAACTACATAAGAAATGCAAGGCTCCCAACAACTAGAATAAGAAATGCAAGGCGCCCAACAACTAGAATAAGAAATGCAAGGAGCCTAACAACTAGAATAAGAAATGCAAGGAGCCCATAAGAAATGCAAGGAACACAACAACTAGAATAAGAAATGTAAGGAGGGCAACAACTAGAATAAGAATGCTATGAACCCAACAACTAGAATAAGAAATGCAAGGCTCCCAACAACTAGAATAAGAAATGCTAGGAGCCCAACAACTAGAATAAGAAATGCAAGGAGCCCAACAACTACAATAAGAAATGCAAGGAGCCCAACAACTAGAATAAGAAATGCAAGGAACACAACAACTAGAATAAGAAATGTAAGGAGGGCAACAACTAGAATAAGAATGCAATGAACCCAACAACTAGAATAAGAAATGCAAGGCTCCCAACAACTAGAATAAGAAATGCAAGGAGCCCAACAACTAGAATAAGAAATGCAAGGAGCCCAACAACTAGAATAAGAAATGCAAGGAGCCCAACAACTAGAATAAGAAATGCAAGGAACACAACAACTAGAATAAGAAATGTAAGGTGGGCAATAACTAGAATAAGAATGCAATGAACCCAACAACTAGAATAAGAAATGCAAGGCTCCCAACAACTAGAATTAGAAATGCAAGGATCCCAACAAATACATAAGAAATGCAAGGAGCCCAACAACTAGAATAAAAAATGCAAGGCTCCCAACAACTAGAATAAGAAATGCAAGGCTCCCAACAACTAGAATAAGAAATGCAAGGAGCCCAACAACTAGATTAAGAAATGCAAGGAGCCCAACAACTAGAATAAGAAATGCAAGGGGCACAACAACTAGAATAAGAAATGCAAGGAACAAAACAACTAGAATAAGAAATGTAAGGAGGGCAACAACTAGAATAAGAATGCAATGAACCCAATAACTAGAATAAGAAATGCAAGGCTCCCAACAACTAGAATTAGAAATGCAAGGATCCCAACAACTAGAATAAGAAATGCAACGAGCCCAACAACTAGAATAAGAAATGCAAGGATCCCAACAACTAGAATTAGAAATGCAAGGATCCCAACAACTAGAATAAGAAATGCAAGGAACCCTACAACTAGAATAAGAAATGATAGGAGCCCAACAACTAGAATAAGAAATGCAAGGAGCCCAACAACTAGAATAAGAAATGCAAGGAGCCCAACAACTTGAATAAGAAATGCAAGGAGCCCAACAACTAGAATTAGACATGAAAGGAGCCCAACAACTAGAATAAGAAATGCAAGGAAGCCAACAAATAGAATAAGAAATGCAAGGATCCCAACAACTAGAATAAGAAATGCAAGGAGGCCCACCAACTATAATAAGAAATGCTAGGAGCCCAACAACTAGAATAAGAAATGCAAGGATCCCAACAAATAGAATAGGAAATGAAAGGAGCCCAACAACTAGAATAAGAAATGCAAGGAACAGAATATGAAATGCAAGGCTCCCAACAACTACATAAGAAATGCAAGGAGCCCAACAACTAGAATTAGAAATGCAAGGCTCCCAACAACTACATAAGAAATGCAAGGCTCCCAACAACTAGAATAAGAAATGCAAGGAGCCCAACAACTAGAATAAGAAATGTAAGGAGGGCAACAACTAGAATAAGAATGCAATGAACCCAACAACTAGAATAAGAAATGCAAGGCTCCCAACAACTAGAATAAGAAATGCAACGAGCCCAACAACTAGAATAAGAAATGTAAGGAGACCAACAACTAGAATAAGAAATGTAAGGAGGGCAACAACTAGAATAAGAATGCAATGAACCCAACAACTAGAATAAGAAATGCAAGGCTCCCAACAACTAGAATAAGAAATGCAACGAGCCCAATAACTAAAATAAGAAATGCAAGGAGCACAACAACTAGAATAAGAAATGCAAGGAGCCCAACAACTAGAATAAGAAATGCAAGGAGCACAACAACTAGAATAAGAAATGTAAGGAGCACAACAACTAGAATAAGAAATGCAAGGATCCCAACAACTAAAATAAGAAATGCAAGGAGCACAACAACTAGAATTAGAAATGCAAGGAGCCCAACAACTAGAATAAGAAATGCAAGGATCCCAACAACTAGAATAAGAAATGCAAGGAGCCCAACAACTAGAATAAGAAATGCAAGGAGCCGAACTACTAGAATAAGAAATGCAAGGAGCCCAACAAATAGAATAAGAAATGCAAGGAGACCAACAACTAGAATAAGAAATGCAAGGAGCCAAACAACTAGAATAAGAAATGCAAGGAGCCCAACAACTAGAATAAGAAATGCTAGGAGCCCAACAACTAGAATAAGAAATGCAAGGATCCCAACAAATTGAATAGGAAATGAAAGGAGTCCAAAAACTAGAATAAGAAATGCAAGGAACAGAATAAGAAATGCAAGGCTCCTAACAACTACATAAGAAATGCAAGGAGCCCAACAACTAGAATAAGAAATGCAAGGCTCCCAACAACTACATAAGAAATGCAAGGCTCCCAACAACTAGAATAAGAAATGCAAGGCGCCCAACAACTAGAATAAGAAATGCAAGGAGCCTAACAACTAGAATAAGAAATGCAAGGAGCCCATAAGAAATGCAAGGAACACAACAACTAGAATAAGAAATGTAAGGAGGGCAACAACTAGAATAAGAATGCTATGAACCCAACAACTAGAATAAGAAATGCAAGGCTCCCAACAACTACAATAAGAAATGCTAGGAGCCCAACAACTAGAATAAGAAATGCAAGGAGCCCAACAATTACAATAAGAAATGCAAGGAGCCCAACAACTAGAATAAGAAATGCAAGGAACACAACAACTAGAATAAGAAATGTAAGGAGGGCAACAACTAGAATAAGAATGCAATGAACCCAACAACTAGAATAAGAAATGCAAGGCTACCAACAACTAGAATAAGAAATGCAAGGAGCCCAACAACTAGAATAAGAAATGCAAGGAGCCCAACAACTAGAATAAGAAATGCAAGGAGCCCAACAACTAGAATAAGAAATGCAAGGAACACAACAACTAGAATAAGAAATGTAAGGTGGGCAATAACTAGAATAAGAATGCAATGAACCCAACAACTAGAATAAGAAATGCAAGGCTCCCAACAACTAGAATTAGAAATGCAAGGATCCCAACAAATACATAAGAAATGCAAGGAGCCCAACAACTAGAATAAAAAATGCAAGGCTCCCAACAACTAGAATAAGAAATGCAAGGCTCCCAACAACTAGAATAAGAAATGCAAGGAGCCCAACAACTAGAATAAGAAATGCAAGGAGCCCAACAACTAGAATAAGAAATGCAAGGGGCACAACAACTAGAATAAGAAATGCAAGGAACAAAACAACTAGAATAAGAAATGTAAGGAGGGCAACAACTAGAATAAGAATGCAATGAACCCAATAACTAGAATAAGAAATGCAAGGCTCCCAACAACTAGAATTAGAAATGCAAGGATCCCAACAACTAGAATAAGAAATGCAACGAGCCCAACAACTAGAATAAGAAATGCAAGGATCCCAACAACTAGAATTAGAAATGCAACGATCCCAACAACTAGAATAAGAAATGCAAGGAACCCTACAACTAGAATAAGAAATGCTAGGAGCCCAACAACTAGAATAAGAAATGCAAGGAGCCCAACAACTAGAATAAGAAATGCAAGGAGCCCAACAACTTGAATAAGAAATGCAAGGAGCCCAACAACTAGAATTAGACATGAAAGGAGCCTAACAACTAGAATAAGAAATGCAAGGAAGCCAACAAATAGAATAAGAAATGCAAGGATCCCAACAACTAGAATAAGAAATGCAAGGAGGCCAACCAACTATAATAAGAAATGCTAGGAGCCCAACAACTAGAATAAGAAATGCAAGGATCCCAACAAATAGAATAGGAAATGAAAGGAGCCCAACAACTAGAATAAGAAATGCAAGGAACAGAATATGAAATGCAAGGCTCCCAACAACTACTGCAAGGAGCCCAACAACTAGAATTAGAAATGCAAGGCTCCCAACAACTACATAAGAAATGCAAGGCTCCCAACAACTAGAATAAGAAATGCAAGGAGCCCAACAACTAGAATAAGAAATGTAAGGAGGGCAACAACTAGAATAAGAATGCAATGAACTCAACAACTAGAATAAGAAATGCAAGGCTCCCAACAACTAGAATAAGAAATGCAACGAGCCTAACAACTAGAATAAGAAATGCAAGGAGACCAACAACTAGAATAAGAAATGTAAGGAGGGCAACAACTAGAATAAGAATGCAATGAACCCAACAACTAGAATAAGAAATGCAAGGCTCCCAACAACTAGAATAAGAAATGAAACGAGCCCAATAACTAAAATAAGAAATGCAAGGAGCACAACAACTAGAATAAGAAATGCAAGGAGCCCAACAACTAGAATAAGAAATGCAAGGAGCACAACAACTAGAATAAGAAATGTAAGGAGCCCAACAACTAGAATAAGAAATGCAAGGATCCCAACAAGTAAAATAAGAAATGCAAGGAGCACAACAACTAGAATTAGAAATGCAAGGAGCCCAACAACTAGAATAAGAAATGCAAGGATCCCAACAACTAGAATAAGAAATGCAAGGAGCCCAACAACTAGAATAAGAAATGCAAGGAGCCGAACTACTAGAATAAGAAATGCAAGGAGCCCAACAAATAGAATAAGAAATGCAAGGAGACCAACAACTAGAATAAGAAATGCAAGGAGCCCAGCAACTAGAATAAGAAATGCAATCAGCCCAACAACTACATAAGAAATGCAAGGAACCCAACAACTAGAATAAGTAATGCAAGGAACACAACAACTAGAATAAGAAATGCGAGGATCCCAACAACTAGAATAAGAAATGCTAGGAGCCCAACAACTAGAATAAGAAATGCAAGCAGCCCAACAACTAGAATAAGAAATGCAAGGAGCCCAACAACTAGAATAAGAAATGCAATGGTCCCAACAACTAGAATAAGAAATGCTAGGAGCCCAACAACTAGAATAAGAAATGCAAGCAGCCCAACAACTAGAATAAGAAATGCAAGGAGCCCAACAACTAGAATAAGATATGTAAGGAGCCCAACAAATAGAATAAGAAATGCAAGCAGCCCAACAACTAGAATAAGAAATGCAAGGAGCCTAACAACTAGAATTAGAAATGCAAGGAGCCCAACAATTAGAATAAGAAATGCAAGGAACCCAACAGCTAGTATAAGAAATGCAAGGAGTCCAACAAATAGAATAAGAAATGCAAGGATCCGAACAACTAGAATAAGAAATGCAAGGAGCCCAAGAACTAGAATAAGAAATGTAAGGAACCCAACAACTAGACTAAGTTATGCCAAGAGTTCAACAACTAGAATAAGAAATGCAAGGAGCCCTACAACTAGAATAATAAATGCAAAGAGTTCAACAAATAGAATAAGAAATGCAAGCAGCCCAACAACTAGAATAAGAAATGCAAGGAGCCCAACAACTAGAATAAGAAATACAAGAGTCCAACAACTAGAATAAGAAATGCTAGGGTCCCAACAACTAGAATAAGAAATGCAAGAAGCCCAACAACTAGAATAAGAAATGCAAGGAGCCCAACAACTAGAATAAGAAATGCAAGGGTCCCAACAACTAGAATAAGAAATGCCAGGGGCCCAACAACTAGAATAAGAAATGCAAGCAGCCCAACAACTAGAATAAGAAATGCAAGGAGCCCAACAACTACAATAAGAAATGTAAGGAGCCCAACAACTAGAATAAGAAATGCAAGCAGCCCAACAACTAGAATAAGAAATGCAAGGAGCCCAACAACTAGAATAAGAAATGCAAGGAACCCAACAGCTAGAATAAGAAATGCAAGGAGTCCAACAAATAGAAGAAGAAATGCAAGGATCCGAACAACTGGAATAAGAAATGCAAGGAGCCCAAGAACTAGAATAAGAAATGTAAGGAACACAACAACTAGAATAAGATATGCAAAGAGTTCAACAACTAGAATAATAAATGCAAAGAGTTCAACAAATAGAATAAGAAATGCAAGGAGCACTACAACTAGAATGAGAAATGCAAGGAGCCCAACAACTAGAATAAGAAATGCAATGAACCTAACAACTAGAATAATGAAATTAATGCAAGGAGCCCAACAACTAGAATAAGAAATGCAAGGAGCTCAACAACTAGAATAAGAGATGCAAGGAGCCCAACAACTCGAATAAGAAATGTAAGGCGCCCAACAACTAGAATAAGAAATGAAAGGATCCCAAAAACCAGAATAAGAAATGCAAGGAGTACTACAATTAGAATAAGAAATGCAAGGAGCCCAACAACTAGAATAAGAAATGCAAGGAGCCAAACAACTAGAATAAGAAATGCAAGGAGCTCAACAACTAGAATAAGAAATGCAATGGTCCCAACAACTAGAATAAGAAATGCTAGGAGCCCAACAACTAGAATAAGAAATGCAAGCAGCCCAACAACTAGAATAAGAAATGCAAGGAGCCCAACAACTAGAATAAGATATGTAAGGAGCCCAACAAATAGAATAAGAAATGCAAGCAGCCCAACAACTAGAATAAGAAAGGCAAGGAGGCTAACAACTAGAATTAGAAATGCAAGGAGCCCAACAATTAGAATAAGAAATGCAAGGAACCCAACAGCTAGAATAAGAAATGCAAGGAGTCCAACAAATAGAATAAGAAATGCAAGGATCCGAACAACTAGAATAGGAAATGCAAGGAGCCCAAGAACTAGAATAAGAAATGTAAGGAACCCAACAACTAGACTAAGTTATGCCAAGAGTTCAACAACTAGAATAAGAAATGCAAGGAGCCCTACAACTAGAATAATAAATGCAAAGAGTTCAACAAATAGAATAAGAAATGCAAGCAGCCCAACAACTAGAATAAGAAATGCAAGGAGCCCAACAACTAGAATAAGAAATACAAGAGTCCAACAACTAGAATAAGAAATGCTAGGGTCCCAACAACTAGAATAAGAAATGCAAGCAGCCCAACAACTAGAATAAGAAATGCAAGGAGCCCAACAACTAGAATAAGAAATGCAAGGGTCCCAACAACTAGAATAAGAAATGCCAGGGGCCCAACAACTAGAATAAGAAATGCAAGCAGCCCCAACAACTAGAATAAGAAATGCAAGGAGCCCAACAACTACAATAAGAAATGTAAGGAGCCCAACAACTAGAATAAGAAATGCAAGCATCCCAACAACTAGAATAAGAAATGCAAGGAGCCCAACAACTAGAATAAGAAATGCAAGGAACCCAACAGCTAGAATAAGAAATGCAAGGAGTCCAACAAATAGAAGAAGAAATGCAAGGATCCGAACAACTGGAATAAGAAATGCAAGGAGCCCAAGAACTAGAATAAGAAATGTGAGGAACACAACAACTAGAATAAGATATGCAAAGAGTTCAATAACTAGAATAATAAATGCAAAGAGTTCAACAAATAGAATAAGAAATGCAAGGAGCACTACAACTAGAATGAGAAATGCAAGGAGCCCAACAACTAGAATAAGAAATGCAATGAACCTAACAACTAGAATAATGAAATTAATGCAAGGAGCCCAACAACTAGAATAAGAAATGCAAGGAGCTCAACAACTAGAATAAGAGATGCAAGGAGCCCAACAACTCGAATAAGAAATGTAAGGCGCCCAACAACTAGAATAAGAAATGAAAGGATCCCAAAAACCAGAATAAGAAATGCATGGAGTACTACAATTAGAATAAGAAATGCAAGGAGTCCAACAACTAGAATAAGAAATGCAAGGAGCCAAACAACTAGAATAAGAAATGCAAGGAGCTCAACAACTAGAATAAGAAATGCTAGGAGCCCAACAACTAGAATAAGAAATGCAAGCAGCCCAACAACTAGAATAAGAAATGCAAGGAGTACTACAATTAGAATAAGAAATGCAAGGATCCCAACAACTAGAATAAGAAATGCTAGGAGCCCAACAACTATAATAAGAAATGCAAGAAGCCCAACAACTAGCATAAGAAATGCAAGGAGCCCAACAACTAGAATAAGAAATGCAAGCAGCCCAACAACTAGAATAAGAAACGCAAGGATCCCAACAACTAGAATAAGAAATGCAAGGAGCCCAACAACTAGAATAAGAAATGCAAGGAGCCCCACAACTAGAATTAGAAATGCAAGGAGCCCAATAACTAGAATAAGAAATGCAAGGAATCCAACAAATAGAATAAGAAATGCAAGGATCCCAACAACTAGAATAAGAAATGCTAGGAGCCCAACAACTAGAATAAGAAATGCAAGGAGGCCCACCAACTATAATAAGAAATGCTAGGAGCCCAACAACTAGAATAAGTAATGCAAGCAGCCCAACAACTAGAATATGAAATGCAAGGAGCCAATAACTAGAATAAGAAATGCAAGGATCCCAACAACTAGAATAAGAAATGCTAGGGGCCCAACAACTAGAATAAGAAATGCAAGCAGCCCAACAACTAGAATAAGAAATGCAAGGAGCCCAACAACTAGAATAAGAAATGCAAGGGTCCCAACAACTAGAATAAGAAATGCTAGGGGCCCAACAACTAGAATAAGAAATGCAAGAAGCCCAACAACTAGAATAAGAAATGCAAGGAGCCCAACAACTACAATAAGAAATGTAAGGAGCCCAACAACTAGAATAAGAAATGCAAGCAACCCAACAACTAGAATAAGAAATGCAAGGAGCCCAACAACTAGAATTAGAAATGCAAGGAGCCCAACAACTAGAATAAGAAATGCAAGGAACCCAACAGCTAGAATAGGAAATGCAAGGAGTCCAACAAATAGAAGAAGAAATGCAAGGATCCGAACAACTAGAATAAGAAATGCAAGGAGCCCAAGAACTAGAATAAGAAATGTCAGGAACACAACAACTAGAATAAGATATGCAAAGAGTTCAACAACTAGAATAAGAAATGAAAGGAGCCCTACAACTAGAATAATAAATGCAAAGAGTTCAACCAATAGAATAAGAAATGCAAGGAGCACTACAACTAGAATGAGAAATGCAAGGAGCCCAACAACTAGAATAAGAAATGCAATGAACCTAACAACTAGAATAATAAAATTAATGCAAGGAGCCCAAAAACTAGAATAAGAAATGCAAGGAGCTCAACAACTAGAATAAGAGATGCAAGGAGCCAAACAACTCGAATAAGAAATATAAGGCGCCCAACAACTAGAATAAGAAATGAAAGGATCCCAAAAACCAGAATAAGAAATGCAAGGAGTACTACAATTAGAATAAGAAATGCAAGGAGCCCAACAACTAGAATAAGAAATGCAAGGAGCCAAACAACTAGAATAAGAAATGCAAGGAGCTCAACAACTAGAATAAGAAATGCTAGGAGCCCAACAACTAGAATAAGAAATGCAAGGAGCCCAACAACTAGAATAAGAAATGCAAGGAGTACTACAATTAGAATAAGAAATGCAAGGATCCCAACAACTAGAATAAGAAATGCTAGGAGCCCAACAACTAGAATAAGAAATGCAAGCAGCCCAACAACTAGAATAAGAAATGCAAGGAGCCCAACAACTAGAATAAGAAATGCAAGCAGCACAACAACTAGAATAAGAAACGCAAGGATCCCAACAACTGGAATAAGAAATGCAAGGAGCCCAACAACTAGAATAAGAAATACAAGGAGCACTACAACTAGAATAAGAAATGTAAGGAGGCCAACAATTAGAATAAGAACAAGGAACCAGCAACTAGAATAAGTAATGCAAGGAGCCTAAGAACTAGAATAAGAAATGCAAAGATCCCAACAACTAGAATAAGAAATGTAAGGAGGCCAACAACTACAATAAGAAGTGCAAGGAGTACTACAATTAGAATAAGAAATGCAAGGAGTACTACAATTAGAATAAGAAATGCAAGGAGCCCAACTACTAGAATAAGAAATGCAAGGAGCCAAACAACTAGAATAAGAAATGCAAGGAGCTCAACAACTAGAATAAGAAATGCTAGGAGCCCAACAACTAGAATAAGAAATGCAAGGAGCCCAACAACTAGAATAAGAAATGCAAGGAGCCCAACAACTAGAATAAGAAATGCAAGCAGCCCAACAACTAGAATAAGAAATGCAAGGAGCCCAACAACTAGAATTAGAAATGCAAGGAGCCCAACAACTAGAATAGAGATGCAAAGAGCCCAACAACTCGAATAAGAAATATAAGGCGCCCAACAACTAGAATAAGAAATGCAAGGATCCCAAAAACCAGAATAAGAAATGCAAGGAGTACTACAATTAGAATAAGAAATGCAAGGAGCCCAATAACTAGAATAAGAAATGCATGGAGCCAAACAACTAGAATAAGAAATGCAAGGAGCTCAACAACTAGAATAAGAAATGCTAGGAGCCCAACAACTAGAATAAGAAATGCAAGGAGCCCAACAACTAGAATAAGAAATGCAAGGAGTACTACAATTAGAATAAGAAATGCAAGGATCCCCAACAACTAGAATAAGAAATGCAAGGAGCCCAACAACTATGTAGAATAAGAAATGCAAGGAGCCCAACAACTAGAAGAAGAAATGCAAGGAGCCCAACAACTAGAATAAGAAATGCAAGGAGCCCAACAACTAGAATAAGAAATGCAAGGAGCCCCACAACTAGAATTAGAAATGCAAGCAGCCCAATAACTAGAATAAGAAATGCAAGGAATCCAACAAATAGAATAAGAAATGCAAGGATCCCAACAACTAGAATAAGAAATGCTAGGAGCCCAACAACTAGAATAAGAAATGCAAGGAGGCCCACCAACTATAATAAGAAATGCTAGGAGCCCAACAACTAGAATAAGTAATGCAAGCAGCCCAACAACTAGAATATGAAATGCAAGGAGCCCAATAACTAGAATAAGAAATGCAAGGGTCCCAACAACTAGAATAAGAAATGCTAGGGGCCCAACAACTAGTATAAGAAATGCAAGCAGCCCAACAACTAGAATAAGAAATACAAGGAGCCCAACAACTAGAATAAGAAATGCAAGGGTCCCAACAACTAGAATAAGAAATGCTAGGGGCCCAACAACTAGAATAAGAAATGCAAGCAGCCCAACAACTAGAATAAGAAATGCAAGGAGCCCAACAACTACAATAAGAAATGTAAGGAGCCCAACAACTAGAATAAGAAATGCAAGCAGCCCAACAACTAGAATAAGAAATGCAAGGAGCCTAACAACTAGAATTAGAAATGCAAGGAGCCCAACAACTAGAATAAGAAATGCAAGGAACCCAACAGCTAGAATAGGAAATGCAAGGAGTCCAACAAATAGAAGAAGAAATGCAAGGATCCGAACAACTAGAATAAGAAATGCAAGGAGCCCAAGAACTAGAATAAGAAATGTCAGGAACACAACAACTAGAATAAGATATGCAAAGAGTTCAACAACTAGAATAAGAAATGCAAGGAGCCCTACAACTAGAATAATAAATGCAAAGAGTTCACAAATAGAATAAGAAATGCAAGGAGCACTACAACTAGAATGAGAAATGCAAGGAGCCCAACAACTAGAATAAGAAATGCAATGAACCTAACAACTAGAATAATAAAATTAATGCAAGGAGCCCAAAAACTAGAATAAGAAATGCAAGGAGCTCAACAACTAGAATAAGAGATGCAAGGAGCCCAACAACTCGAATAAGAAATATAAGGCGCCCAACAACTAGAATAAGAAATGCAAGGATCCCAAAAACCAGAATAAGAAATGCAAGGAGTACTACAATTAGAATAAGAAATGCAAGGAGCCCAACAACTAGAATAAGAAATGCAAGGAGCCAAACAACTAGAATAAGAAATGCAAGGAGCTCAACAACTAGAATAAGAAATGTAAGGCGCCCAACAACTAGAATAAGAAATGCAAGGAGCCCAACAACTAGAATAAGAAATGCAAGGAGTACTACAATTAGAATAAGAAATGCAAGGATCCCAACAACTAGAAT
This sequence comes from Cladorhizidae sp. MBARI D1340-BT2, assembly GCA_028752905.1. Taxonomy (NCBI): domain Eukaryota; kingdom Metazoa; phylum Porifera; class Demospongiae; order Poecilosclerida; family Cladorhizidae; species Cladorhizidae sp. MBARI D1340-BT2. The sequence continues at coordinate 6,727,807 of JAQNBH010000016.1, read as the reverse complement.
AAGAAATGCTAGGAGCCCAACAACTAGAATAAGATATGCAAGCAGCCCAACAACTAGAATAAGAAACGCAAGGATCCCAACAACTAGAATAAGAAATGCAAGGAGCCCAACAACTAGAATAAGAAATACAAGGAGCATTACAACTAGTATAAGAAATGTAAGGAGGCCAACAACTAGAATAAGAACAAGGACCCAGCAACTAGAATAAGTAATGCAAGGATCCCAAGAACTAGAATAAGAAATGCAAAGATCCCAACAACTAGAATAAGAAATGTAAGGAGGCCAACAACTACAATAAGAAGTGCAAGGATCCCAACAACTAGAATAAGAAATGCAAGGAGCCCAACAACTATGTAGAATAAGAAATGCAAGGAGCCCAACAACTAGAAGAAGAAATGCAAGGAGCCCAACAAATAGAATAAGAAATGCAAGGAGCCCAACAACTAGAATAAGAAATGCAAGGAGCCCCACAATTAGAATTAGAAATGCAAGGAGCCCAATAACTAGAATAAGAAATGTAAGGAGCCCAACAACTAGAATAAGAAATGCAAGCAGCCCAACAACTACAATAAGAAATGCAAGGAGCCCAACAACTAGAATTAGAAATGCAAGGATCCCAACAACTAGAATAAGAAATGCAAGGAACCCAACAACTAGAATAAGAAATGCAAGGAGTCCAACAAATAGAATAAGAAATGCAAGGAGCCCAACAACTAGAATAATGAAATGTAAGGAGGCCAACAACTAGAATAAGAAATTCAAGGACCCAGCAACTAGAATAAGAAATGCAAGGAGCCCAACAACTAGAATAAGAAATGCAAAGATCCCAACAACTAGAATAAGAAATGTAAGGAGGCCAACAACTACAATAAGAAGTGCAAGGATCCCAACAACTAGAATATGAAATGCAAGGAGCCCAACAACTAGAATAATTAATGCAAGGAGCCCAACAACTAGAATAAGAAATGCAAGGAGCTCAACAACTAGAATAAGAGATGCAAGGATCCCAACAACTCGAATAAGAAATGTAAGGCGCCCAACAACTAGAATAAGAAATGCAAGGATCCCAAAAACCAGAATAAGAAATGCAAGGCGTACTACAATTAGAATAAGAAATGCAAGGAGCCAAACAACTAGAATAAGAAATGCAAGGAGCTCAACAACTAGAATAAGAAATTCTAGCAGCCAAACAACTAGAATAAGAAATGCAAGGAGCCCAACAACTAGAATAAGAAATACAAGGAGCCCAAGAACTAGAATAAGAAATGCAAGGTGCCTAACAATCAGAATAAGAAATGCAAGGAGTACTACAATTAGAATAAGAAATGCAAGGACCCAAACAAATAGAATAAAAAATGCAACGATCCCAACAACTAGAATAAGATATGCAGGAATCCGAACAACTAGAATAAGAAATGCAAGGATCCCAACAACTAGAATAAGAAATGCAAGGAGCCGAACAAACTAGAATAAGAAATGCAAAGAGTTCAACAATTAGAATAAGAAATGCAAGGAACTCAACAACTTGAATAAGTCGAGGATGACAAAATCAACCATACACAACATTAATGACAATTATATGAATATTGCCATCACCTTAATTTTTGAATTTTATGTTATATGATCAGGTGTCACATGATCAAGTGACACATCATCAAGTTGAGCATCAATCAATAATTAAGAATACCCAATGGGAATCCGATGATGTCAGTCTGCTAAAAGGGTCCCTTTGTTAAATAGAGCTATGTACTTCATGTATCAGAGTATAATTAGATATAGCATCAGTGAGCAAAACTTTCTTGCTAATATAAATATAACTCAAAAGGTTCTTATTGCCTTGAGTGCTACTGCAGTCTTCCTTTACTGGCCTCTAGTAGAGCTATCTAGCACTGCCTCCATGCATTTGTTAGCAACCTCTTCAGCCCGCGTTTCCTCCAACCAGTTTGTTTAGTTGTTGGAAGCATGGCTTTCTTCTTAGAATTTGATAGACTCATTAATCCACCAATCAGCAAATGCATTCCACACGTTTAGAAAAAGCTTTCTTCAGCGCGCCACACGTGGCTAATGTATGAGCACGGGCAAATAATAAATCTTGTTTTTCTTCAATGATTGCCACAGAGTCGTAAGGTTTAGCAGATCAAAATGCTCGCACAGTTTTCTTGATTTATGTAGATACCTTCATCAAACTAGGCATTAAAGCATCCTATGCATGTGGAAGACTTATACAGACTTCACACATACAAACTCAACACAGGTGCTGATCCTACGCACGAGTGCCCGCACACGGAGAACAAAGAAACACAGAGAGACTGAAAGGCCGGAGATAAAGACCACACAGTTGACCCTGAATATGCCAGAGTTTGGCCGTGACAGTTGTTTAAAACTGTGGGATGCATGGCATAGACAGGAAGCATACTAAACCCTTGCCTATGCACTACTCCTGGAGTCACCACAAGTCCTTCCTTGTCATATCTGCCCTAGTTTTTGCTTGAGGGTCTGCCAGAACAGTGGCCTAAGGGTACAGAACCCTGCCTGTATTCCTATCCTGTCAAGATACCTCTGTCCTCCTCCCACACCCCACCTACCCTGCCCCCCACCCCCATTCCAACCTACCTGCCTGGGTCCTCTTGTGAGAGGCCATTGAGGACAAAGAAAAGCAATGGATGCACATATACACACAGAGACAGAAAGAGCTGGGATAAATATGACACTGCTGGCCCTGAATAAGACAGAGTTTGGCTGGCATAGTTGCTTACCCCCAAAACATATAAATTCTTCTTAACTCAGCAACAATGTCCTAGGTCTCCTGGTGGACCTGCTTTCCCCTTAAACTAGATGCATGAGGTTGTTGATTTTAAAGGTCAGGATCAGTTATAGCAAGGGCATGCAGGCCAATGAATCAAACAGAGTTTAGAGCACCTTATGACCAGAGAGAATATCATCCACAATTAAGGCTGCAGAGGAATAAAATTATGTGATAGTCATGTGATGCACAGTTCAGAGGCGGAGGAAGCTATTGAAAGTAGGGAGGGCACAGTATTAAATCATATTAAATCATCCTCCCCCCCTCCTCGTCCTCCTCAGGAGCATAGGGCCAATACAAAATTAACATACTGTAAACTACTGCAAGTGCAAGACCAAGTTTGAGAGGGGAGCCCCAAGATGCATTTCTCAGCAAATTACTATTGTAATAATCAAGTTTTGGGGAGGGGGGGGCCTCCTGCCTACACCCCTGCTCCTCCTCAGTGTTATGGTTACATTTGTCACATGAAAAAATTATACTATATAGCTATTTACTATTTGTTATATTCAGGTTACTGTGAAACCTACAAACCTACTCCGGACTGGACCATGGATTAGACTATAATATTGTATGGACTGAAGATGGACGTTAATTATATATATATAGATATAGTTATATATTTTGTTATAATGCTGCAAGGTAATTTTACATTAATGAGATGATTATAATGAGATGATTATATTAATAACAAAATGCTGAAGTAAACAAATAAAACAAATCTTTAAACATGTGGAAACATCAGTGAGGCTATTGTTGCCTACCAAAGCCAAGATATTAAATGTCCAATTTCAGTTAGATCCAGGACATCTGTTTCCTCTTTGTGTGCATGCAACTATAAAATGTTACGCTCTTCGGTCTCATGGTGGATCTGCCTCCTTATGTCCACAAATAGCCAGGCCTTGTCGCAGCAAGAATTGTAGACTAGATAGCTGTTTTAACAATAGAATTCTATTCTCTGATTGTGTCTTCACAGCTTGCAGTTCCAGTTGATCGATCACACTACTATGAGCCTGGAAACATTTCAGTCTAAGTACAACCTCTTTATGGCACTCACTAACTTGATGACGCTCGAATCTTTCCCGTGCTTTCTTCCTGTTGCTGAATCCATCAATTATAAATGCAGCTTCATACTTTTTAGTCATAGTCAGTAGGCCTTTGTTGTTGCCTTGAAGACAATACAGGCAGAAAACTTTTCTTTTCGTTGCACAAAAATGAATCCTTTTGAAGTCTTTGTACCATCTGGGATTTAAAAACCGGAACTTCTGTCCAACTTTCTGTCTGGTAGAAGCTATTGTTGCCTTATCACAAGGTTGATATGGAGTTGCCTCTTCCACCACACTACAACACACACTTGTGCAGGGTAAGCCTTTCCTGACCCTATTTAAAGACAAAAATGGTTTACAGTGAACTCAGCTAGCTGTAGTTTAGCTATCGATATCAAATAGTTGCAGACAAATAAAACTTACTCAGTTGACTGAGATGATGTCTCGATGTCAGCTTCATCAGCATCTGCCTTATCAGCATCTGCCTCGCTAAGGTCACTGCCAAAATCTAAAGATGGTGAATGTATTTTTTCTGGGACGAAGTAACTCATTATGTCGCGTTGCTGCTTCATCAGGACTCAAGCTCTCAACGCAAAGAAAACCAATCCCTAGTCTCTTCCCTCCTTTTTCATCGCGTATCACTTATCACGCACGCGCAATGGACAGATGCCCCCACATAGAGAATATTGTGGGGGCACGTGCCCCCAGTGCCCCCCCCCCCCCCCCCGGTTCCGCCGCCTATGGATGCACTGGTAGAATAACAATGATGTAATGGGAACTTGAGTGTGGAATATATTTCATGAATAACTAAAGAATTCATGAGTGAATTGTCCGTGCATTGGTTAGCATATAATGAGGCCACACATGCTCTGCTGCTCTTCATCACACCTATGCATCATATAGTGGAGGCCACACATGCTCTGTTGTTCTTCATCATACCTATGCATCATATAGTGGAGGCCACACATGCTCTGTTGCTCTTCAAACTAGTTTTGCTATACGTGATCAAAAGAAGTGTAGGTAGATCTCTTGATAAAACTTAATTAAAGGCTATCAGATGGAAAGAAGTTATAAAAGATCAGTGTTGTTAGCTTCAGGGAGTAGGCAACTGCAGTACAGTACCCTAAACCACGGTTCCTGCACAGGAGGCCACAGAGCACCTGGTATGGTCAAGGTAAGGTTGTAACCAAAACCAGCTAGGAGACAGAAGTCTATCTGTGGAAGCTACACACATTCATAACTTTAATTAAGATAAAGGCCACAACTCATGCTGCACAAGCCAGGAGTCTTTATTTGGACACTGTGGTTAATACATATGGCAATGGCAGACTAGGTGTTCTCTTTCAAGATGGATGCTGGAGCTGAGACAACAAGATACATGTCCCTATCATTATATGGAAGAGGATAAATATTCCTAGGTTCACCCCAGCATTCACTAGGTGCTATGGGACAACTCCAATGAGGGGAATCGTGGTTGGCAATTGGTTCACTAATGAGAGGGTATCTGTCATGAGGGATAAAATCAAATTTACTTGGTGTACAATCCATCATACCACTATAGAGTTTTACAGAATTAGTGCTGCAGAGACAGGTGGTCAACATAGTCTGGTTTGCCAGAAACGGACATGGGCAAACATGTTAGAAGACTCTGACTTTCTCAACCATGCGCATTTGAGAGTCAAGCTAGCAAGAGTAGGTCAGTAATTGTTCTCAAATGCTCCAAGGTTTACGGAACCTAGGTTGGCATATGAAATCAAGCTCAAAATTGAGTGCGGCCACATAATTATTCATTCCTTGTGGAAGTCACCAAAAAACATTGTGACAATCCAGAGATGCTTCTACAGTAGTAAAGGGACTTTCTCACAAAACTATCAAAACTTTGCTGCCCTAGAGTTGAAAATGCATTACCTTTTTAGTTTAACCACTTCTTAGTCCCATCTCCTCCCCTCCCCCCCCCCACCCCCCTCCCCCATCACCCCCAACAAACACACACACACACACACACCCGAGACATTTTAAAAAACACTTGCATGTAAAAGAATAGTTCACGAAATTAATTTCTGGAGTAATCATTATTAGAGCCCTAGCTCTGGATGACTTGTGTTCACTACTTGCTCTCTCTCCTCCCATGTTCCCAGCCAAGGGGCAGTGCATAGACTCACTTCCACATTGCTGGGAGTCCAGGTCATGGGTGCCTAGACCCTGCTTCATGGGCAGCACACATGAAATAATCTCTGATGAGCTATACAGGCCAGCAAAACGCTCAAGGAGAGCTACCTCACATTATGTAGCATTGATCCACAATCTCTAACATTTCTGCACTTACTTTCCACCACTTTACGCATTTTGATTTTATGTCCTTGAAGTGTGTTCTAGCTCAATTTTCGGTTATCTACCTGTCCTCATGGAAAATACCAGCACGCACAGTTCGTGAATAATTTGCTAGTTGCCAATATTCTTAACACTACCCAGTCTCTGCCTTCGAAACTCTCACTTTCTCCAGGTCGTGGTGGAATTCCATTAAAATTCCGCTACGATGAGACGTCCTAACTATTATTGGTTGGTCTTGCAGGGAGGAAAGGGTGGGGGGGGAGGGGAGGGGTGAGAGGTATTCTCCCCGGCAGCATGTTAGTCTATATCGCCCCCAATACAACGCACACACTGTACCGTGCCCCCCCCTACCCCCCCCCCCACCTACCCCATCCCCCGCTGGGGTGACCAGCCTATAAAAGATAAATGCGAGGCATCCGGGTCATCAGTGCTGCAGTTTAAAGACGTCTGGATCTGATCTCGCTCAGGTCAGCTACTAATGGTAGCCAATTCAATTTAATCTGAATACTGTAATAACTAGGAAGCTTTTTACTTGGTCAGCTTTTGTGTTCTTTTCATTTGGTTTTTGCTTTTTCATCATCTTCAGTGCCTGCTTTATTAATTATATGGCTGGTGTTTGTACTGGGATAAGTTCTGACCAGACCAGTAGATATTTTGGCTGATAAATCTATGACCCTGAGCATGCTCATCATTGTTATTCCCATTTATGTCATTTATGTAGGTGATCCTCTTGAGTTCATCTGGTGTAGCGCAGTACTTGCTGCACGACTGAAATAGACACCAAAAGTAAGTCATTAATATATAGTAGATTATTAGTTGTGTGTGTGTGGGGGGGGGGGGGGGGGGGGGGAGTGGTACTAATTTTAAAAGTAGTATTATTATGACCTTCTCAATAATCAACTTGAAATTTAGATGCTCTAACCTTCATCAGGAATACATGTTTGACAGATTTACATCATCAACAAATCTGCTGGGCAATGTATGGCCTTAGGCCTGGTCCTATCCCTAGCTTTATCACTGGCCCTACTCCTAACCCTTATACTTGCTTAGGACAGAGGCATGGATGGCATAGCACTCTATCGGTTGATCTGCTGTCAAAATTAATGACCTGCATAATGTCAACAACAAAAAACACCCACAACTGCTACCATAGCAAAAACTGGCTAGGTCAGGGCTAGGGCTAGGGTGAAGAATCCATAGATGACATGGTTGATGGGTGGTGCAGATTAGTCGAATACGCATCACATAACACACCCCACCTCTTCTCATCACCATAACTTGGCAGCACTTGCAGTAAAAAGAATATATCTGGTTCACGTATACCATCAGCACTAAAGCTCTGAAATGACACGAACATAATTTAAAAAAATAGCGTGAACTGTGGCCAAGTTATGACTATTATGCAACCAGGAAACGTGGGTTATCAGTAAACATGCACCAAAGTTGACACAATAAATGTTAAAGTTACCTCTTCGGTTAGCATTCCTTTGGTTTCTGAATTAAGGCAAGTAGAAATGCATGGACAAAAATCCACCATCAATTTAAAATGGCATCCAATGCCTCTAAAACTTTTGAAAGATATATACAACAACAGAACTGGGCGAAATATTAATTTTAATCTAGAGTCACCCCTTTTAATGGACAAGGATCGCAACTAACCGCCATAGATGGCAGCCATCTCTTGCTGCTGTTTCTCAAAGCTCTTATACTGAGGGCGGCTGCACAGTAACCTATGCTTACTGGGAACCAGTCCAAATCCTTTATGCTTGAGAGAGGAGGGGTTTCTAGATGGATTTCTTAGCTGAAAGTTTTTTGTATACTGCAGTATTGTTTGCTCATCTCTTTCTTATGTCAAACTACTTCTCATTCTATTTGCATTTTCATGAAGAAAATATTATTGAAAATAATTATAGCTATGTATAAATGATGGCCCCTAAATTACCCTAAATGTACAGCAATGTGATGGTTTACTAAAAATAGTAGCTAAATGTGCATTACTGGTCTGGCCACATAGACACTGAGATTTTCCCTAACATGAAGCTAATAGTGGCCTTAATTAATAAACAATGCCAATTTTATAGTCGATCTGTGTTATTAAAGGTTGTACCAATACAGAGGTATCTCAGGTAGCTGTGATATATATTGTGGTACCTGTGACCAATATCATGGTAGCTGTTACTAATATTGTGGTAGCTGTGAGCAATATGTGGTAGCAGTGACCAATATCATGTAGCTGTTACCATTGCAATGACCAATATCATGGTAACAGTGACCAATGTCATGGTGGCTGTGGCCAATATCATGGTAGATATGACAAATATCATGGTAGCTGTGGCCAATATCATGGTAGCAGTGACCAATATCATGGTAGATATGACAAATATCATGGGGCCAATATCATGGTAGCAGTGACCAATATCATGGTAGATATGACAAATATCATGGTAGCTGTGGCCAATATCATGGTAGCAGTGACCAATATCATGGTAGATATGACAAATATCATGGTAGCTGTGGCCAATATCATGGTAGATATGACAAATATCATGGTAGCTGTGGCCAATATCATGGTAGCAGTGACCAATATCATGGTGGCTGTGACCAATATCGTGGTAGATATGACGGTAGCTGTGGCCAATATCATGGTAACTGTCACCAATACCGTGGTAGCTATGACAAATATCGTGGTAGCTATGACAAATATCATGGTAGCTGTGGCCTGTTCTAGTAGCTGTGGCTAATATCACTGTGGCTGTGGCTGTGGCCAATATCGTGGTAGGTGTGACCAATTGCATGGTCTAATTGAGGGCACTTACTATTCATATTAGATGTTTGACGCATTGTCTAAACGGGGAGATTGGCAGTTAGGCGTGTAAAAATTAAAACAATATTGATCACCTGCTTGAATATTTAAGAACCTCAGTTTTGCCTTTTTCCCATGGCTTCATTGAGTATTGCTATTTCTGGTAAAAAGTCCCACCAAACTATGCCATTGGTATTAAAGATTAGAGGTATTGAGCAGATGTAACAGGGGAATATGACATTAGTAGTAAAGGTTGGGATGAGGTTGACTTACAGATTAAATCATTAATTAAGGGGGAAAGAGGGCTGCGTATCGCGTAGTCTCATATAAAGTACCATATCTTTGCATTCACTCTAGTTTCCCGATTGATATATCAGATTTATAGCTTGCAGTCTGTGCTTTCTAATGGTAATTCTCTTTTGTTATTTTGTTTTGCCATACTTTTTTCCTAGCTCATTATAGTGTGGACCGTAAACCGTTAAGTAAACCACGTTCCAGTAACCACCTTTGTGAGGCTCTTATTCGGGCTATTAGTCGATTATAAAGAATACTACAAACTGCGCCTCTTGAAATTTTGTAAAAAAGTTTTTTTGTTGCATTTTCTGAACACATTTAATGACATCACGTTACATTTTCATCTATAGGTCTTTTTTAAATAATCCTATCAAACAAAAACTCTTGCGCAAGTTGTAGAATATAAAATTTGCTTTCAAATGATATAATTTTATAAAAAAATATTAAAGTTATCATTTGAACGGTTTTTGAAAAATCACTTCCAAGATATCGAGCCTTGAAGTCCAAGCAGTTTGTAACCACATCCCAGCTGCCAGAAACATCCCCTGCTTCACCAGAATACATCCCCTCATTACTAGAATTGTGTACAAACAAAATGTTGAAAGCAACCAATTGACTTTTCACAGTCCTTTATTTTTTCAACAACAGCAGTATCCTACATTCTAACTACAACCTGAAAACCAACAATATATATATATATATATAAAAACACATAAATTAAAGACGCATCAGACTTGTTATGTTGCTTTGCTAATATTGAATTAGCAAACATAAACACGTCATCATTTGCAGGGCTCCCATGCCCAGGTCCATCCATTGTCACGCTCCGCACATGTCTTCCGACACCCACCAGTAATCCCTTAAAAACAATAGAAAGAAAAATACACAAACAAAAGTCATCCTCCAGTAATTCCTAAGCTTAACAAAAAAACACATAAACAAAAGTATCTTCCAGTAATCCCTGCAAGCTTGACAATAGAAAGCAAAATACACATAAACGAAATAAAAATGTTATTGAAACTCTGCTGCCTCCTGCCGGGTCTTCAGCATCATCGTTGCCGTCCTTCTCTGCCTCGCTTCTTCAGTAGCCTTCCTCTCCCGCTGGTCCTCCCTAGACTCATCAGAACACTCAAAAGACATGTTAGCTCGCATACTAGATTACCTAGTTTAGACATAATCTTACCAAAGCCAACCTTTCTCCCAACATTGAAGCTCGCCACACCTAAATCGACAGCAAGCCTGACACTTGTTGCACTCATATGTTCTGTCTTACCCGCTCTACTCCACACAACAGAATTAAGATCTTAATTTGGTTCTGTATATAACACCTAAACACTTGCACAAAAGGTCCTCGGACATTAATTTATCAAAAACCTCCTTAACGTACCTAGCCTTGTCCAGAGGAATCATAGGCCTATGGGTATACTGGTGTTACCTCACCTTTAGCACAAGCTCGATTAAACTTACACCAACTCAAAACTCCTGTAGGACAATACTCGTGTTGGGGATGTTCCTTAGTTGACTGAGAGTGATAAAAAATCGCTTTCACATCGCGAATCATCCACTCTAGGTTGTCCTTATTATGCTCCCCTATAGTAGGTTTGCATTTTAACTATAGATGCACAACTTACCCCCCTAGCACCACCCAAAGTTACACGCTTGCCATTGTCATCAACACCGCCTTTTTTAATGCATGTCTCAAAATGCTTTAAAAAGTGCTTGCTAACATGATTTACACACTCTACCTTCTCTATTTCAACACTAGGACCGTAAGGCTCGACTTCCAACAACCGTTTATGTGCATTTGTATTCCCATCACAAATTATGTGTGTGTACCTAAGCTTCAGTTTCTCCATTGAACGCTAAAAAAGTTTTTGTGTTCCTACAACTTCCATAAAACCCGAAGAGCCTTCAAAATTGGCTTCACAATTTACCTTGTGACCCTCAAACCATTCTTTGTAACTTGCTTCTGTTTCATCTTCAGGTCTTCGCGCACAAGCTTGACAGAACTTAGACATAAGATAATAATCTAAAACTTCTCCAGTGTCCCAAGACATCACCGCAACCAAGCCATAATTTGATTTGTGGCCCCGGCTATGCCATGTGCCATCAACAGTAATACTAACATCAATGATGTCTACAGCATTTGCGTCACTCCCTATTGAACTAGTATATTTAAAAAAGCAAGTGGAACTAAGAGGGGGCAACATATCCATGACTGGGGTGATGTCTTCCAGACCAGAATCACTAATTCCAGCAATGCGAGCACCCAGTATACTGACTGGATGTTCAAAGAATGAGCTTCTACAGATACAGGGTTTGAGATGTCTTGAGTGTTACCACAATTTGAACAAAAAGTAAAAATATGAGACACCATGCCTGCCCTATGGGAAATGTTTTCCTTCAGTTGCAAGGGAGCTCGGCTACCACATTGAATACACTTATTACACCTTTCTATGACCTCTCTAAGCTTATCTAAGTTTATTAAATGATTACCATTACCCAGTTCTCCAACACCACCTGAGTCCAAAGAGGTAGAGCCAGTAGATCCAGTAGCAACACCCACAGAAGCAGCTGAATGATCCATGTCATGAGACCTAACTTCTTCCTGGTCATAGTCACTGGTCATAGTCACCAATGGAACTGGAACTGGCCTCTTTTCAGACATTTTCAATTGATTGCAAGATAAGTGAAGGTTCACAGAAGGCGCTACCCAACCTACAGGATCCAAGAGACTCACTAATAAAGGAAGGAAACAGCTAGTAACTTTTTAGTACGGAGATAAACATTAAAACTTGCCTGGCACGGCTACTGTAACAGGCTCAACAACAGCCGCCTGTAGGGCTCTCTTCTTCTTGTCCTCACACTCTTCTTGAATCCTTGGCCTTTCTGTTTAAAATACTTCTCTTTTCTCTTCCCCATAACTCAACAGTGTGATACTTTCAAGTAATTCTGGTGAACTGACTAAAAAACATGTGATAAAAAAAACATGCTCGCCTTAGCGGTTGCGCACTACCCCCCCCCCTGGCCAATTAATTTTGAAAACGACTGGTAAGGGTCCCCGTGAAATTGGCAACATTAAAACTGTATTATTTCGGGTAGGCGATCATCGCCGACCTCCCGACTGTAGCCTGGGAGAGAACCTCTTTCGAATGTGAAGTGAAATGAAATGAAATGGAATAATAATGAAAATGGCTATATCTTCTGATCTGAAACTTGAAACTCAAACTCCAGACAGATTATGAACCCTTTTGGGCCTCCCCCCCAAAAACTGAAAAAATATCCGTTTTCAGCCTTCTTACCCCCTTAATTGTCGTGCTGATGCTGATGTTGGTATATGTGGGTGGTGCTGACTTTGTGATGTGTGTATGGTGGTGACTGATGTGTGGTGGTGACTGTGATGTAAATAGTGGTGACTGATATGTGTGTTGGTGACTTGATGTGTGTGGTGGTGACTTTGTGATGAGTGTGTGTGTGTGGTGGTGACTGTGATATGTGTGCTGGTCTGATATGTGTGGAGGTGACATTGATGTGTGTGGTGGTGACTGTGGTGTGTAATGTGTAATGGTGACTGTTATGTGTGTGGTGGTGACTATGTGTGTGGTGGGACTGTGATGCATATGTTGGTGACTGTGATGTGTGTGGTGGTGACTGATGTGTGCTGTGGTGATTGTTGTGTGCGGTGGTGATTGTTGTGTGCGGTGGTGACTGATGTGTGCGGTGGTGACTGTGATGTGTGTAGTGGTGACTGTGATGTGTGTGGAGGTGACTGTGATGTGTGTGGTGCTGTGATGTGTGTGGTGGTGACTGATGTGTGTGGTGGTGACTGTGATGTGTGTAGTGGTGACTGTGATGTGTGTAGTGGTGACTGTGATGTGTGTGGTGGTGACTGTGATGTGTATGGTGGTGACTGTGATGTGTGTAGTGGTGACTGTGATGTGTGTGGTGGTGACTGTGATGTGTGTAGTGGTGACTGTGATGTGTGTCGTGGTGACTGGGGTATGGTGTTCTGGTGATGTGTTATACTACACTTGTTGTAGTCATTGTGTGGTTCTTGCATGATGATCGGATTCTTTTTATGGAGTTGGTTAGAACCAGTTAAATAACATCCATTCATTGCTGGACATATTGTTGCTACTTGGTGTTGTCAAGGTCCTCACAGTGCCATGGTCCTCTAGCAGTGGGTAACTTAGGAGGTGTTATCTCATGGGGTTCTGTACTCAGTCGCATGCTGTTAGATGGCAAGTAACCCAATTTGTTCTGTGATATCTTATAACCACCTAATCCAGTGCGAAGTTTATTCATAACTGTTCCACCTTGCCCTGTTGTTTTAGGCCTCTGGGAAAAGGCTTTCAGCAACAGGGAGACTATGCTGTAGAATATGGAAAGCCAATCCGCTCCACACTGTGCTGTAACACTAGCCATGAAGCTTTTCAGAAACTTAAATCAACTAGGTGGTGGTGGTATGTGACCCTGCAGGGGGTGCCTCTCATTCATTGTCTTAGCTGCTCTGTCTTACTGGCTATCTGATAGGGCTACTCCCACCACAATAAACAGACTTGTTGATCTTCGTTGGCCTCGGCATCCTATGGCTCATCCGTAGCTTGCATTGAGAACAGAGTCCAGCTTCGTAGTATATCTAGATCTTCCCTGTGCTGGACAGGCATATTCAACTGCTGACCGAGGGCTATGGAGCACTGTGTTGTTGGCCAGACACCTCATCTGATATTGGTAGGCTTGCTTGAGATTATGGTTGCTACATTCTCACTTTGGCCTTTTGTGTTCTCCACGTGAGTTTTAAGGGAAGGTGGTGGTGGTTCCAAAATTGACCGGTAGCTCAGTGCATGTTTGTTCTATAGCAGGTTAAAAAAATTATTTATGTACCATCTGTGTTGCTCATTTGAACCAATGCTCGAGCAAGGCAAGTAATGTTTTCAAATGAACTGCTTCTTTTTGCACATGCCACCATTTTTTATATAAGCGTATTGCATGGTCAACATTTAGGGTACCCTACATATGTTTGATGATTATTACTATCATGGAGCCATAATTGCTCACTCAATAAGTCCATCAATAGATGTGACAGCATCTACAACCATTGCTCTTTTACACATCCTGAGTCCTTTCTCCATAGGTGCTGGCTCACAAATCCAGTTCTAAATGTTTTATCACAAATCCAGCAATAGAGACTGATTGAAATATCAAGTCATAGATAGCTACTCGACAATAAGTTCAGCCCTAGAAGAGCAAGCAAATGCTCTTGAGCATGCAAGGCTCACTTTAAGTCATGGCTGACGTAGAGCAAACAACTATGGCTCAGTGAGTGAACAACTATAGCTCAACTTATGAGCAAGCAACTATTGCTCTGACAGCAAGCAACTATATCTCTGTGAGGAAGCAACTATGGCTCTGTGAGCAAGCAACTACGGCTCTGTGAGCAAGCAACTATGGCTCTGTGAGCAAGCAACTATGTGAGGAAGCAACTATGGCTCTGTGAGCAAGCAACTATGGCAAGCAACTATGACTCTGGGAGCAAGCAACTATGTGAGGAAGCAACTATGGCTCTGTGAGAATGCAACTATGGCTCTGTGGGGAAGCAACTATGGCTCTGTGAGCAAGCAACTATATCTCATTGAAGAAGCAACTATGGCTAGTACATCCTAGAGCAGCTCTTTTCTAAGAGAATGAAGCAATTCTGATTGATTCCTACATAGTAGAGATATCATTGCAGCTTCCCTCTGAAGAATGACTTCCAGAAACAGCAGGAAGAGACCATTCTCGATGTCAGAAACAAACCCTCTGGATGTCAGTCTTAAGATCCTGCTGTGTGGCATCCCTGAACAGAAAAAGGAAACATGGGAGTTGCTCTTTGAATGTGTCCCATGCTCTCTTTTTTATGGACATATCCAAGGGCTACAGCAATGGGGTAGGCCATCCATTGAGTGTACTGCAGAGATGGCCCTTGGGATAACAAATAAAACAGCTTCCTCTCAAGTTCACTCCAACAGCTTGTTTTATTTGTTGTTGTTGTTGTATATTCGTTATTTTATTATTATTATATATATATATAATACTGCTATGGTGGCAGACACTATACTGTCAGTAGGTTCTTACTGTAACATCAAATACTGTAAAAGCTATAGAGGTAGATAGTCTTATTCAGCAATGTTTGCAGCAGGGACCAGCAGTATATAGCTAGTGGTGTAGAGTAGCCATGGTTGTTGGGACCAGCTATATAGCTAGTAATAGCGGTAACTTGAAGTCATGGTTTGAGTTTATGTGCCTACAGTGTCTCATCCACCTATCCCTGGTACAATACCCTAGGGGGGGAAATTCTCGCAAATCTCAGTCCTTCACCATTCGTGTTGGTGTTATAAATTGGCAGATAGTCTGCTCATGAGATTACAATGGGAGTGACCGGAAATTTGCCTGACTTCACATGCTTTGCTCAGGATATTGGCAGTGGCAGCAAGACAATGCTTTTCTGAAGCTTTCATCCTGTTTTCCTCTCAAAGATGTCGGATGGCTTTTGTGGCCATGCTCACCAGCCACTCACCTCAGCATTTTTAAGTGAGTCCAATCTCTTCTACAGGTTGTAGGAAGATGAGAAGGAGGTTATCCAGAACAGGATAAATATGTGTTAGGTGACCACCTCTCTAATAGGAGGGAAAATGTACCTTAGCTTATAAACACCAGATTAGGTGGCAAAATATTACTATTAGGTAGGCAATCAAATTATGATAAGGGGTGGCCATCTAATGAGGGCATTGTTTGCACAAGTAGGTATGATGACCAGTTCTTTAATATATTTACATGCACCCGAGCCCTTTCATGTGTGTAGTGCAGATAACATCACATGTGTTTAGACATTTAGAATGAAGGATGATAAAATAGAAAGAAGTTGTATATATGTGTTGCAGGAAGGTAAGCAGTGAGACTGACAGGGGCGGAGCTACTGAAGATTTATCTTTTAATCAGCTTTTGGGGGTGTGTTTTTCCAAATGCTAGTTGAACATTGGCCGGATAAACCTTGGGCATTCTTTACAGCTGTAAATCACAGTTCTATTTAACCTACCTACTGATCACACTAGTCGGGTTTTGGCATGACCAGTTTTTCAAAAAGGGGTCTGATTTACTCTACTTCAAAGTTTATTGTTGGGTTACTGTGCCTGCACTGTCATCCTTTGCTGTGGCATTTCATCACTTGCTAGCTACCATCCCAAATAATTGTCGGCTCATGTAGGTTTAGCTTTATCTGTAAACTTGCCTGTTCCACTGCTCATTATGCGGCTCACATCTCTTGCCAATTAAGAATGATGCATAAATGTTTATTTCTTCCTGATTGTTCTGTTCTTCTCCTGTGCAGATGGGTGTGTGGTGGTGTGCAGTGGTCTTGTTTGTTGCTTCATCTAACATGAGATGTGTCAGTGCTATGCTGTGTGATCCTCCAGGTAAGTCACTGCACCTTTACTTGCACTAGTGGAGGGAGAAGAGTGCACACTTGGTTAGCAGGTACATACTCACCCTGTATTTTAACTACTTCATAGGAAATCTCGCTGATTATGAAATTAACCCAACACCTTCTGGAATGAATCCCTTGATTAACATTGGTACTCCCCACACAAGTGCGTGCCAAGAAATCGCAGGCATGGTCAGGGAGTGGTCATGTTCTAATAATTCGGTCATCTTCGATGATGATCTAGGATTCCAACCAAGCCACGGCAGTGCACCATTCTTTGCCTGGAGCAGGTCTTCACAGAGTGTGAGTGTCACACTGCGCTATGGTCCAGCAGTTACCATTCGACATGTACGCCTGTTCTTCTACAACAAGCCATCTATGGGCATTGGTTTGCCTGATGTAAGGCTAACTTCTCTCGGTACTCCACTGCCACACTATATCACAGGGAACAAAGATCTCCACTCAGATGATGGTGGGCGTCGAGATTTGACGCTTAGTCTCATAAATCATTCAGTTGATATATGTACCTTGTTAATTACCTTTGACTTCAGTGATGCCATCAGTGTTAAATGGCTGCTGCTGAGTGAAGTACAGATCTGCCAGCAACCAACAACAGGTGCATACAATAGTACTCTATGAACTCTCAACTGACATGGTAGATAATCAGCTTAAACATTCGACATCTGGCTAGATGATTTAGTCTTCTTCAGAATAATGAGACAACGAGGGTGAGGACATCTGTCTCATTTTACATGAAGAAGGCTAGAGCATCTTACCAAAATGTTATTTGTTTATGGAGAAAGTTTAATACTATTTTACATAGTTCTCAGCTGACAAAATACTGTTCTTATTGCATCAGACGATGGCTTCGACTTAACAGTATGCATTCACACTTGAGCCCAATTCCATATTAGCCTCCACCAGAACTAGAGTGAACCATTGTGGGTGGTGCTGAGCATTTCTAAAGAAGGATCGTGTTCTCGAGTGTGGCACATAAAATATTGAGTTTTTATCTCGTTCACTGAAAGATGTTTTATTGAGTAGGTGGAGCTTGTAGTCAGGAGTTCAGTTTTTTGTTTGTTCCTTTATTCAAATGCAATAGTAAATACTGTACAATGCATTATTAGGAAAGGTGACTTGACGACCATATTCTCATAGGTGTGTGCATATACATGTCAACCTGTTCTTATTTAGGGCATGCCACTCCCATTTGTGACAGTTGACTTAAGTCTGATACACGATAAGCAGAAAGAACTGTATATATATATACACACATGTACTGCACTGCAATACTCCTAGTGTAGCAGTGAGTGCCAGAGTATGGCATCACCATGTTTGTACTCTCTTCCTTGAGGATGACAGGAGGATCTGTATATACACTAGAGGGTTCCCATATGCATTGGATATTAGTTGTTAAATAGGTTTCATTGTTGTGAAGTGTGTTAAATTTAATTAGGTGAATAATATTTCACAGCGGACATTTTATGGTAAGAAATAGGAACACGTGTCAAGTCAAGTCTTCGTTGTTACGATCCTTTGCTGCAGTCTGCTCCACTTCTGTCTCTTGGGTTGTTTGGGGTATGTGGTCCAAGAATCATTCTTCTACTTGGTGTGGACGCTCCTGTTCGTGGGAACAGAGGACAAACTTTCAAGATCTTCCTCGGTCCATGTCCAATGAAGCATGGTTCCATTACTTACCACTGCTACATCTTGCCTCCCTTTATCATTGTTGGGTTCTCTATCGCACACAACTCCTCTCTTATTGCTGGTTCCCAAATAGCCTTGTATATGAGGCATCCTCTCACACAAGAAGGCTTGACAAACCATCCCTTAGAATCTGCTCCAGCTGTGCAAGATATTGCTAGAAAAATTCAATTTGAAACACATTTTTTTAAATGGATCATATGAATTGAATTAGAATGAAATACGAATAAACTATTGATCGATTATGGAGGCTGTAATTATTGAGATCATTACTATTTTTCTTGGCAGTTTTGCGTCCCTCTGTTGCTCCAGTATTGGTTACTGCTACCCCTGTGGTGCGTAATGCCAGTGATGTGAGCGCGAACCTCTATCTCTCCTGCACAGTCAGTGGAGAGGGCAGGTTCAAGTGGGAGTGGACAGGACCATCACCCTCTGGTCAAAGCGTACTCTCTGACTACACCAGGACCAGCACTATCCTCTTCACTGGCATCAAGAGAGTGGGGACCACTGAGTACCGCTGCAAGGCCACCTATGACCCTCAAATTACTGAAGAAACATTTGCCATGTCTGCATCTCAAGATTTGGATGTTCAGTTAGAATGTAAGTTTTGTGTGCGACGAATATTTTACAACTCCCTCTTCTCATGTTTGTATGAGTTCTCTCTGTTGCCATATACAGTATTTAGTACTCACATTATGCGGGGTTCATCTGAATGGCTAGTTCTCCATAGCAAGATATGATACATCTGTTGTTGATCACTGTTGTAGTCCTAACCTACTAACTTAGAAAAGGATTTTTCCCAATACATGTCAATACATTTGTTTAAGGGGCGACAAGTGCCAGGAAGACGTGGTTTCATAACCATGTGGTTAAGACTTTTGGAGGTCCATACATTATGCACACTTCACTGTATGAACTTGATACATAGCTAAAATGATAGATCTCCCTGTGTGCTCTCTTTGGTATTAAAATTATGCATAGGTATAAATATGCCAAAAGTTACATCAGCCAAAGTCGGGTACCTCAAAAGTTGAGTGCCTGAATAGGTTAAAATGCTGGTACCTGATTGGTAGTTGAAATTGTTATGTTTTTTTTTCCAGCACCTAATTCGTTATGCCTAAATGAACACGTAGTATTGTAGTAGGGCTTCCCTAGCCACAGATAATAATGGCTAGCACTTTCAAATCAGGAGCCAGCATTTTAACCAATTCAGGCACTCAGGTTTTGAGGTACCCGACTTTGGCTGCATGTAACTCAGCATAGTTATACGTATGCAACTTTTTTTCAAAATGGAGCACACAGAGAGATCTACTATATATCAAGTTCATACAGTGAAGTGTGCAGTATCTATGGAGCTCCAAAAGTCATAACCACACACGGTTATGAAACCACGTATTCTTGGAAATTCTCCCCCTTAAACAATGGAATATTGTATGCTTTGGGGAGAAGAAGTTAATGTGGTGTAGTTAAGTATTGTTTGATTATACACACAGCACTGGCAGAGGAGAGAAGCTGCTGCAGCTTTGAGGATTGAACTGGATGGCCTAGCAATCTCATATTAGCTTAACTGGTTTCTCTTTGGAACTAAATTTACTAGGACTGTTATATTGTGTCCCCATAGTTAAGATGTAAATAAGGTAACAATTTGTGGACTTCTTGTCCAATGAAAATATAATGCCATGAAATAATGTATAGAATCATGAAGTATATTTTCCAGATTTGTGGTATAACACATTGTATTCATTGTTTAGTATCTACTGAACTTTAGATGCCATATTATTTTACTTAGGTGTAAGCACAGTAGCTATGCTTACAGGTGCTACTCAAGCTTAAAACACATTAAAACGCTATATGATTTGCTAAATATTGTGAGACTTGTTTTGTTCTTTGCAGTCCAGTTGGTTGTGGTTGGTGAGAGTTCTGTAAAAGCTGCACTGCTAGAGAAAGTCTTTCTCACCTGTGAGCTGTTTGGCTACTTGGAGAACAGCGACACACACATCATTTGGGCTAGGAACGATATTGACATACAAGACTCAGACCGTCTCTATGACGTGATTACTCGGAATGGCAACAGATCTGTACAGAATGGAGGGAGCGACAGCATGCCAAGCATCATCAGTGTCCTGTCAATCTCGGCAAATGATACCTCCATTTCCATGACATATACTTGTAAGGTTCAGGCGAAAGAGCAGGTTATCAATCTTGTGAGGATGGCTGGTGAGCATTATCCTGGGATTTATATTTGAATACATTCAGAGGTTTAATAATTCATGGGTTCGTATTTTAGTATCATTCAGGGATGCATCATTCAGAGGTTTATATTTGAATATAGTACTGTGGTGTATGTATGTATATTTGAGTATCATTCAGGGGTTTGGCTATATTCGAATATCACTCAGAGGTCTCATGATTCAGGGGTTTCCAGGTGCACCTTAGTTTTAAAAAATAAAACTCTAAAACTATTCGTGGAAATATATTTCATGGTTCTGAATTTTCGTTCTTTCAGTTAGCCACAAACATTTACCACCCTCAAAATAATTATTCTATGTTGCATACTCCTGTCATACTGAAACAGAAGGTTTGAAAGAGTAGATGTACTCTTGGCTGGCATATCTACAAGCTACAAAATATAACAACAGGCAGACATGTATAAACCTGTGGTGTGTTTCAAATTCATTCTGTCTTTTTATTGCCTACCTCAGAATTAGTTAATTCTATAACCTCTTGAGGAAAGCAAGGTGGTAGCAAGCCTTTGGTTCCAGTGCATATTAGCGAGTGCCAACCTCTTTTTATTGTTTTCCCATATTCACACCCTAAACGCACCACACACACCCTCCCTCCCACCCCTAAAGCTCATATCTCAGTTAGAAATTATTTTGCAGATGCTTTTAATGTCCTCAACCATGGTTTTGGCCACTACTAGATCCAAAAGCCTGCCAGAGAGCTTTAGGAGGTTAATAAAATGATAGAAAAATCCCTGTAAAAACTGCCAAATTCACCTTCAAGGTTCTTCTTTGTCTGTCTATATTCTCCCCTACACATAACTGTCATAACATAGATCTGTTCATAATTTAATAAATACAAAGAAGTTCCGAATTATAAAAACTTCCTGAAATGTTAAATTCTGGTAAAGGTCATCAATTCAATATACACAGGTGTATGAAATATATAGAATTAAAGACCCTCTAATAACAAAATGCTGCATCACATTCTACAAAACAGTAACGACAGCAACAACAACTGAAACAACAGCAAAACTAGACATGCGGACTTGGATCTAGCTATATATATATAATAAAGAAGAAGAAACGTATGAGAAAACATGTGTGAAAAAATCTACTCTAGCGATGATGCTTGTACTGGAATTTCAGAAGTTCTGACTTGACACTCGATGGGTACAACTCACATCATTGCAATTGCATAACATGGCCACATTCTGACCACCACTCGAATATAATATTGTAAATGAAACAGACAATAATAACTTGAACCATTTTTTAATTGCTTAAAACAAGCAAACTCTGTGGGATTGATTTGATAATAAAGAAAGGAAGTAAGTCATTAGACCACAAACATTTTTATAAGTCTTTACCAAGATTGAAATAGTAAAGGGTCATCTAGCATACATGGGTATATACACTCGTTTCCTTTGGGGGGGGGGGCAATTCAATTCATACTGTTATCGTTGCTTCTTTTGAATTTAAACTTTTCCTTGTCTGGAGTGTGTTAATTAACATTATAATTTGTGACATGAAAAGGGTTTGAAAAGTAGTGTTCAAAAATCATCATTCCAGTCAGATACTTTGGCATTTCACTATATTATAATATTTAGCCCTTGCCTTCAAGCTGTTTTGTACCTTTTGTTTTGGATTGCCTTTAGAGCTAAAGCTGGCTCAAGTTCCATCAGTAGGTAATGTTGTTTGTTTGACCTGATACCTGCAACATTGTTCTTTCATATAATTGCCCCTGCTGTCACATCCTTCATGTGCTGTCACATCCTTCACACCCCTGCTGTCACATCCTTCACACCCCTGCTGTCACATCCTTCACACCCCTGCTGTCACATCCTTCACACACCTGCTGTCACATCCTTCACACCCCTGCTGTCACATCCTTCACACCCCTGCTGTCACATCCTTCACACACCTTCTGTCACATCCTTCACACCCCTGCTGTCACATCCTTCACACCCTACTTTCACATCGTTCATGCCCCTGCTGTCACATCTTTCACACCCCATGCTGTCACATCCTTCTACCCCGGCTATCACACCCTACACACCCTACTTTCACATCCTTCACACCCCTGCTGTCACATCCTTCACACCCTACTTTCACATCCTTCATGCCCCTGCTGTCACATCCTTCACACCCCTGCTATCCCATTCTTTACGCCCCTGCTGTCACATCCTTCACATATTATTTCTGAGACATTATTATTGGGATTCAGGAAAGCTAGCTAGATAGCACCAAAATCTTGCTCTCTCTTTATAGTGCATTAGAGTTTGATAATTGGACAAAACCTTAAAGAAAATGGCCAGTTGGTGCCACTGTGGCAACCACAAAATATCTGAGCTTGCTCAAAGATAATTATGTACGAAATATTGCAATGTATGACTTAATTAAGGATGAGTTTTTCAAGATAGAATTTGAACATGTAAATATTTATATAGTGATCTAAGCTACGTTTAATGCTGTCTTAAAGCCATAATTTGTCCCATTATAATTCCAGTATTTTTACACTACAAGTATACCTAACACTAGAGTAAGGAAATTACTGGAATGATGGTGAAAATGCAAAGTTCTGCTGATAATGAAAACTCTAATTGTAATACATGACTGTGGGTACCCACTGGAGGTTCATTATAAACTCGAGCCCTTATGGTGCATCAATGTTGCAGTGACATTGCGAACATGGAAAGCTTACACAATACAGAAATGTAAGAGAATCAAATCCAGCAACTACTCTGTTCCAACTAGAATGTACCAAGTAACTGCTGCACTGCCAGTTAAGGAGAATAGCATACTTGAGGACAGGTATTTGGTAAATCACCCAGGGACATTGACATAGGAAGAATGTTTAGAAACAGGTGGTAAGTCAGGTTAGAAGACTTGTATAACTAGCTAACTAGTTAGCTGGCTCATGTAGCTATAGTTTGGTAGCTGTGCTAGCTAGTAGTTGACATGGCAATTGTTACTAGCTCTGCATTGTAAGGGTTAATAGTGATGTAGCTAGTAGTGATAACTTTTCAGCTGATGCATAGCTATAGCCATGAGACAACTTCTTGTCCACAATTGCCATAGTAATGTGTACCCCAGCTGAAGCTGGTCCTCTTCATTGATGGGGGAATTGATCCCAAAGTTTAACAAAGTTTTGCCAAAGTGAACCATGCAGTGCAAGACAATGTATTAGCAGTGCAACACAATGCAATGGAATGGCTTATATCATAATATTGAAATTCCACATAAACACAAGTAATTAGCAGTCCATCACAGTTGCCTTCTTACTCGACCTTTCTTGGCTGATTCTTGGAAAAGATTTACTGCAAAGACCACACGAGCCTGTTTTGAATCTCTTCGCCTTCACAATGATTCACTCCTGTGTGGATAACATGACATGATGGAGCTAATTCTGTGCCAGAACTGTATCTTTTATTCTAGTGATCACAATAGTAACAAAGATTGCATTCAAAGAACAAAACAACGAAGTTCTAGCAATAAACCTCAAATCACAAATTAGGTCAAGCATTAATGGTCACCTGAGAAAACCTATGCTTCATCTGGTAAGGTGAAGTGAAAGACAAGTTTAATTTTCAGAATCTTTAAAATTACTACAAGTATACCTCATAGATGTGGTCCCCCAACCTGGCTCTACTCCATCAGGTACCAAGTCAAATGAATTCAATGGTAAGTTTGAATAACTTTGAGTAGAAGTTAATAAACGTTTCTCTTTATTGAATGAAAATGTTTATATTCCCACAAATACAGGTGGGATGAACTTAACCGTATTATTTTTATATGGTGTGTGTTCCTTCCTTGTGGGACTATTGGGCAGTGCCCTGGAGTGGGCATAGTTCTAGTGCACATCAGATTGACAAAGAAGAAGAGCATGATGCAGCTTCCATCCAAAACCTCCTTCCCCTTGTATGAGACCATAGATATTCCTGTGACTGTGATCCCCTAGAACTGCAATTAGAGCAAAATATATAATATGCACATGTGAAGTGATATTTCTTGCAGAGTTTACTTCCTATCACACTTTGTTACTCTTGACTAGTGATTTATTTGATTATAAAGCCACATGTACTCTAATTTTGATATGAACATACTTATTACCATTGTCATAAATTCATGTCATGCACCAATTCATACTTCAGAATTTTTTTGAAATGTGTGCTTTATTATAGGCACTACTGACTTCACCAATATCTAGAAAAACTGCAGGGGCTGGGGCTGGGGAGGGAAATATATAATGTGTATATTTAACTGTATAATTATCTAGGGATCGTCAGTCACCATCTCTACATTTATTAGGTAAGGTGGAACTCACTTGTCATTCTTCAGGAGGCTCTGTAGCTGGTGAAATTAACTACTTAAAAGTTTTCCCAGACATGCCACCTAAAGGTTATTTTGAAGGCTCATCTGAAATCGAAACCATTGATAATAGCTGAGAGGTTCGAGTTCCACCAGCGGATACTGAGACCATTGTGTCGTATATGGCTGAATTGAGAATGTTGGCAGACAAGTATGAATTTGGGGCTTACCTGACAGAGGCATTGAGAGCCAGACTAGTGGGCGGGCTACATAGTGAAGCCATTCAGAGAAGGTTACTGACTGAAACCAACCTTACTCTGGAAAAAGCATATGCAACTGCCCACGGAATGGAGGTTGCTAGGCAGAGAGCTAGCGAGCTAAGGTGTTGTTTGGCTGTACCATTGAATGAGAAATCCCAGGTTCAATACTTGCTGAAGCCTAGGAAATCCTCTGGGGGTTCCAGATCGACCAAACTGTCAGCTAGGCCAGCCAACAAGACAGTTTGCTGGCGTTGTGGAAAGAGGGGAGACAGCTGTTTCTATAAAAGCCAACAATGCAGGGCGTGCCGTAAGACTGGACACATTGCAAGGATGTGTAGGAAATCACATCAAGCTAATGTTGTGCAGCAGGAAGAGGAGCTCTCTGATGCTGAGCTGGACAATCCTCATCCAGATGAGTTGCCCCTCAAAATGGTAAAGCCAGTTACTAGCAGGGCAGGATTTAGAGTGGACCTAGTGGTAGATGGCTAGTTACTGGTAATGGAGTTGGATACTGGGGCTTAGGTATCCATAGTCTCCAAGCACACTTGGGAGAGAGTTTTTCCGGGAGTGACATTGGAGCCTTCTGATGTTAGGTGACCACATATTCAGGACAAAGCTTACCAGTGCTGGGAAAGAAAACAGTCAAGGTCCAGTATGGAATGAAAGAGTTTTCCTTGCCCCTTCTTGTTGTAAAAGGCAGAAGAGCACCACTTTTTGGACGTAATTGGCTGGAATTCATCAAAATTGACTGGGGATCCATTAAGATGTTATCTACCAAAGTGGATGATTTACTTAACAAACACAAAGAGGTATTTGAGGAGGGACTTGGCACCATGATTCAAGCCAGGCTAACTGTGAAGCCAGGGTCTACGCCCAAGTTTTTCCGTCCATGTTCGGTACCATATGCCCTCAAGGGTGCAATCGAACAAGAGTTGGAGAGGTTGGAGAGGCAGGGAATCGTTGAGCAGGTGAAGTGTACAGTAGCTGGGCTGCAACTGTAGTGCCCGTACCAAAGGCAGATGGTACCATATGCCTCTGTGATTATAAGGTGACCATTAATCCCATTTTGGAAGTGGACCAGTTTCCAGTACCAACGCCAGAGGACTTGTTTGCAACCATAGCAGGCGGAGAGAAATTTACTAAACTGGATTTGTCAAGAGCCTACCAGCAGAGCCGTCGTCTCGTAAGTATGTAACAGTAAATACACACAGAGGACTTTATCAATATACCCGGTGCCATTTGGAGTAGCTTCAGCCCCCACCCTATTTCAGAAAATAATGGAGACATTGTTACAGGGTATCCGGGGAGTTGTAGTCTATCTGGATGACATATTGATTACGTGAGGTACTGAGGCTGAACACCTGAATAACTTGCAAGAGGTCTTACAGAGGTTAGAAGAAAAGGGACTGAGGCTGAAACGTGAGAAATGCTCTTTTCTCCAAGAGAAAGTTGATTATTTGGGGTATGGGATAGACAAAAATGGGCTGCATGCATTGCAGTCCAAAGTGTCTCCATTGTGAATGCAGCCGCACCCAAGAATGTGTACGATTTAAGAGCCTTTCTTGGGCTGGTGAATTATTATCGAAAGTTTATATGCCAGCTTTGGTAACAGACCATAAGCCCTTGATGGCAATATTGGGGTCTAAAAAGAATTTACCTGCCCTGGCTGCTGCTAGGCTTCGGAGGTGGGTTATTTTCTTGCTGAGTTATCAATATCAATTAGAATTCCGTTCCACAGTTAAACACACCAATACCGATGGGTTTTCACGTCTTCCGCTAGGTGATACCACAGCTAAGGAAGAGGAGTTGGTGATGGGCACCACCATATTCACTCTACAACAGTTGGATTCATTACCAGTCACTGCTGAACAGTTGATGGAGCAAACTGGAAGAGACCATGTTTTGAGCAAGGTACTAAGATAAACCCAGAGCGGGTGGCCCCAAGTTATTCTTAATGAGCTCAAGCCTTTCTATCAGCGGCAACATGAGCTGGCTGTGGAAGCAGGATGCCTACTTTGGGGAACAAAAGTGGTAGTTCCAGAGAAATATCAACCCCAGGTTTTGGTGGAACTGCATGCCAGTCATCCGGGAGCATGAAAGATCTAGCAAGGGCTCATGTGTGGTAGCCAGGGGTGAATGCAGTTATTGAGAAGACTGTCAAGGCATGTGAGGCATGTCAGAGCACCCGAGATCGCCCTCTGCCTGTTGTTCTACATACCTGGCCATGGCCCACAGGTCCATGGGAGAGTGTACACATTGACTACACGGGACCTTCATGGGTACCATGTTCCTCGTTGTGGTTGATGCCTATATACTCCAAGTGGCTTGAAGTTTTGACCATATCCACTACCACTACTGAGAAAACTCTGGATGCCTTAAGGACCTTATTTGCTTGGTATGGGGTGCCCAAGAAATTTGTGTCAATGGGCCTCAATTTACAGCCAGTAAACTCACAGAATGTATGGTGGCTAGCGGTATTGATCACACCAAAAGTGCCCCATACCACCCGGCTAAAATGGGGAAGTGGAAAGGTTTGTCCAAATGTTCAATCATTCATTCAAAGCAGGGCACCAAGACCAGGGAACACTATTGAAAAAGTTATCCCAGTTTCTACAAATGTACAGAATCACACCTCACACAACCGGAGTGCCCCCAACAGAGTTGTTTCTTAAGCGACAGATACGTACAAAACTGGACCTCCTAAAACCTTCTACAAGGGATCATGTGAGTGACCACCAAATGGTGCAGAAAAGGTACCATGATCATCATGCCAATAAGTGCACACTTGAGAGTGGAGAGGGAGTACTGGTCCTGAACCTTTGAGATGGTCCAAAATGGCTTCCAGGGAGGATCATTGAACAGCTTGGGCCAGTATTGTACGCAGTGCGAGTAAAGGGACAGACCTGCAGACGTCATGTAGACCAGCTGCTGAGCTATGCAGGACCTATTCCAGAGGAGCCAGTACCAGAGGAGGAGAAGGCTGAATTCTTCCCAGCACCGGCCATCCCAAGTGCAGAAGGGAAAACGGAAACATTTCCAGCTGCTCGGTCGACTCAAGGGTCGGGAGAAATTACAGCAAAGTCAATGGCAAAGGATATACAAGAGGCAACTACCAGTCGCCAATTCTACAGTGCAAGTATTATCCAAAGAGGAACCGAAATCCTCCTGAACGGTATGAACCAAGTTCTTTCTAAGAAAGAAGGAGTGTAATGTATTGACTTTGTTATTAATAATAAATAAATTATTTATTATTAATAACAAAGTCAATACATTAGACTCCTTCTTTCTTAGAAAGAACTTGGTTCATACCGTTCAGGAGGATTTCGGTTCCTCTTTGTGACATGGCATAGGAAAAGGGGGGAGTTCGTAAAAAATTAAAACTTGATAAAACGCTGTTTAACGTGAGGTAGTCAATTTTAGTAACATGGTTACATAATCGCCGTTTTACTGGCTAAATTTAACTCGCATTACATCATACTGATAGGCATTAAAAAGAGAATAAATTGAGCTAAAAGATGGAGTTTGTTTTGTGAAATTCGAGTTAGTATTGTGCGAGTTACAGCGATCTAAAGTTGAAGCGTACGTAGGTTTTACTTTTCTTACCTTAGCTAAGTTGGTAGTTTGCGAAACTGAGTTCGTTTGCACAGCAATGGCTGAGATAGCGGCAGTCCCTTCAACCAACGGTGTTCCTGATGGCAACTCTCCAGTGATAGAGCTTAAATTAAGCAATTCTGACCTGGATGAAGCTGAAAAGGTTGAAACCTTCTCCAAGAGTTGTGGTTGTAAGTTTGGCCCTAAAAGCTCTGCTTGTTCAAGTATCATAAGCAAGCAATTGTGTACTACTACAAGACTAAACTGCCTTCAGTTAGTTAGGAGTGAATTGGACCTTGTCATTCTCTCTCAACTTCAATCCCTTCGTACTCATCCAGATCAACCTGTAGATGGTTGCCGTTCATCAGGTTCAACTCATCGCCACACCACGTTTTCCCCCCATAATTGTAGAGTATGTCTGAACACTTTCTTATTCATTCATACCATCAATCACAAGAGATTGGAAGCACTTTAGAAGCATTTTGATTCGGTTGTGGATGAATTTAGAAAGGCAGTGGTACTTATACGACAAAATACGTGTACTTTGTCACTCCAATCTTAGTCGTGATATCACATGTCCCAAGCCATCACATCCCAAGCCACACATCCCAAGCCATCACAAGCAAATCCTAAAAAGAAGAAAAAAATCTGCAGCCATAACTGGTACAGCACATCCCAGTACATCATCAGTGGTTGAGCCACCAACAGAAGCATCACTCCGCTTAGGTGTAAAGAAACGTTTGTGTAGCATTTGTTGTAAGCCTGGGTACAACCAAAAAACATGCCCTAGCTTTGAATGACTTTGTTACAGTGAAGCTGTTCTGTCTGTATCTATAGATTATAGCTACATAGTTCAATTCAATTTCTTCATTTATCAAACATCCCTTGTAACCATGTGTACATCACAAAATACACTGTAACACCATAATCCACAAATCGGAACTTAAATTATTATGGGAGTAAAACCTGATTATCTCGGTGATAGTACCATATTGACCATTGAAAGTTTGTAGTGATATAGCTTGGTGTTTAAGGAAGTGGAAAATGTAATAAAAAAAATTTCTTCAAAATTCAAAACTCCCCCCTTTTCCTATGCCATGTCACTTAAAATCATTATTCAATCTATTATTAGTGTGATCATCAGAATACCTTATATGGTATTATCATCCTATGTTGTAATTAGAATGTATGTGTGTTTGTTGCATTGACCTTGGTCACGCGATGCTTAAAGTTGATAGAAGAATGCTGCTCTGGTTCTGACCCGATATAGTACATTATACCTGCAGCTTTAGGAAAGTCAATGAATGACCTGATGACTAGGCCTTGACAAATTATGGTAGCATAATTTTCGGAATAATAGGTAGTCAAAAGAACTGAGAATTATGCTAGAACATTCAGACAAAAAAAGAATAATAGGTAGCTACTTCTCCTATATATATTTTGGCTGTTCCTCTTGTTTTTTCCTTGGGTTTGAGTTTCGCACACTGCGCATTGCAATTAGGTAAAGGGTCTGGCAGGTGATTTCAATGACAGCATTATTTAGAGTGAACTAGGCAGGGCCGTATTTAGGGGGGGCAGGGGGGCAATCACACCCCCTGATATATTTGACTACAAAATTCAGAGGCCCCCAAAAATTAGATGGGCTTGGATGTCAAGAGTCACATAATGAGTACATGTATGATGTATATAATTAAAACATCACCCTCTTAATTCCAGCTGTCAGTGTGCTAGCAGTGCATAAAATTTATTTGCCATCGCGCTGCCAACAAGAATAATGTTAAATTGGGGGGGGGGCCATCAATCTCATACATACTTGCAACTGTCATAAGTGCAAGTCTGATTATTACAAGCACTACAGTACAATCAACCACTAATACATTTTGTAAGCTAGACCTCCTGTTCTACATACCAACACTATAGCTAGATGTATAGGTGTTGATGGTACTAATGACTAATTATGGGTTAACACATTTTAGGTGGGGCCTTGGCCACTCCTGTATCTGCCCACACATGACAAAAGGTCATAGTAGGTCACTGTTGGATATGGCTACTGAAGCTACTCCTCCAAAAGCCAAAAGACTGTGTCATCAAGCTAAAATAACTTCATTTTTTGGACCTTCAAGGTATTAATGCTCCATGCATGTGATTCATAGTGGTATATAGCTATATTAAATTAATGATGAAATGATGTAGGGAAAATGAAGACAACTCTCAAGTACATGATGAAGAGGGTCATGATGAAGAGGCTCACGATGAAGGGGCTCATGATGAAGAGTCCCTTCATGATGATGATCTACCTGAAATGGATCTAGCAACTGCAAGTCCTATTGTCAAAGATTATTTTGATCCCAATGATCCAGCACTTTATGCTGGAAAGCATTCCTTATTGGATGTCGATGACAAGCTAACACTCTTGACGTCCAAGTTTAAATGCCCACCTAATTTTGTGTTTCCTGTCACTTCAGGAAGAAGATTTAGTCTAAGCTGGTCAGTAAATAGGCCATGGTTGCATTATAGCATATAAAATGATAGTGCATACTGTCTGCCATGCCTGTGCTTTGCAAGTATAGACACCAAATCCCCGTTTTCTTCCATGGGCTTTAATAAATGGAAGAAAGCTCTCGGTAAGAAGAGTAGCTTATTTGATTAGCACAAGGAGAGTGAAACACACAAACTAGCAGATGAGAAAGCTTGTCTTTTCCTAAAAACTAAACAACCTGGTTTAGATGTTGCTTCACTAATGGCCAAAGAAGTGGGAATTCAGCAGGCCCGTATAAGAAGGGCATTTTGTCAATCATTGATGTGGTTGTAGCCCTTGGTAAGAGAGGCATTGCTTTTCGAGGTAATTGGGACAAGATCACAAAAACTGAAGATGGAAACTTCGCTTTTTTTGTGAACTGGAAGTCACAATTTGACACATGCTAGGTATACTTCACCCCTAGTACAGAATACAATAATTTCCATATGCGGAACAGGTTAGTATCTGTGCAAGGTTTGTTAATAATTGTGAAGTTTATGAAAAATTCCTGGGGTTTATTAAAATTGCAAAGATCGATGCTCAAACGACACTTCAGCAATGGGGATTGAATATGTCTTTTCTAGTTGGTCAAGGGTATGATGAAGGCTCTGTAATGAGTTCAAGTAGAAATGGAGTACAGGTTAAAGTAGCTGAAAAATATCCCCATGCCACATATGTTCATTGCCATTCACATGTTTTGAATCTTGCCCATTTGCAGAAGTACGGGTGTGCCATCTATCCGTAACCTTTTTGATGATATTCAAAAGTTGACATGGTTTTTGTCTGGTAGGGCCAAGCGTAAAGAATTTTTTTTGAAGTTGCATCTACTGACCATGGAAAAGAGCTTCTTAACTTCTTGATGATTGAAGATGATAATGAGCTTAATATGTCACAGTTTTAGAGACCATGGGCAGAATCAAAGATAGTAGTAGAGGAGAAGCTATAAGTGATGCTTGTTCATATATGTGGCTTCTAGAAGATAGCCAATTTGTTGTCACACTAGTTGTTACACAGGCAGTTCTTTGTTTCCTTAGTTCAGTGACACTAGCTTTACAAGATAAACAGTGTGATCTTGCAGAAGCCTACAGGGATGTAAACACTGCAAAGAAATGCATTCAGGATGCCAGAAAAGATGACTGCTGGGAGAAAGTTTGGAGCAGAATTGAAATGCTAGCCTTGTCTATTAATTTACACAATTGTGAAACCACGAACTGCTACAGTTCAGCGCCATCGAGCTAATGCAGGACAAGTTAGCGAGACTCCTTCTGATTACTACAGAATCAATGTATATTACCCATTTATTGACCGTGTGGTTGAGCAGTTAGAAACACGATTTTCCAATGAGCATAAGCAGCTGAATCTCTGATACCACTATATTTATCCAAACTGAGTAGCAATAAAACACTTCTATTTATGTCCTTGGAAGAGAAGACGGACTTCCCTGTTGAAATAACTAAATGGATGGATCTGTTTCACCTAAAAGGAGGCCAGGTACAGCTAGCTGTGCTCTCTCTGAGTGTAATCCTCAGTCATTCCCCGCAATTAATAAAATTGCTGCTCTTCGTCGTCTAAAGCGTTCTTCAATGAAAGAAGAGAGGTTGAGTGGATTAGCAATGCTCTTGATTCTTCGTGACACTGCATCATCAGAGGATATTTATGAAAGAAAGGCTAACTGGAGACAAGTCAGTGAAATAAAAATGAGATAACTCAGTCACATTCTGCAATTTTTAATAAGAACCGTGAACATTACATTTTGTTGTTGCATTCTATATGTTTTTGTTGAGGTGTTCTAATGTTGTAATGTCATGTACTCCTATATATGCACTTCACAAAATAGAAGTATAGTTTTAGCTTCTGCATACTTCACACCTATGGTCAATGCTACGCAACTGCCTCCCCAGTCAAATTTTATTAGACCCCGCCAGTCAAATTTTCCTAGATACGGCCCTGCTAGGTAAATGTGCTAACAATATGGCAGAAGTTTCTATGACTGATTCAACAATCAGAGTCTGAGTCAAGCTTGGAGCAAAGTCAAGAAAGTTGTAGCTGTAATGTGAGCAGTGATACTGAGAGCAGCAATCAGTTAAAGTCAAGCTCCGATTCTGCTATTAGTATTCTGTCTCTACTAAGCAGACTTCGCTCACCAACTTCTTCAGACTTGGCTAGAAAAATAAAAATAAACCAGAAACCTCCTCCTATCGGTCTAAAATGAAGTAAGGGATGTGTAGTTGCGAATCCAAACACTGTTGTGCCAGCTGACCGTGTCAAGGCACATCCTTGATGAACATTTCTCTGTAAGCTATTTTGCTCTGCTTGCCGAAAGCTAGTTGCCACCAATAAAAGTATTTTAGAGTCCCATGTGAAATCCCAAAGCATGAAAGAGGAAAGAAGAGGCTAGCCCAGAATGGTCAACAGGAAGGTAATAATTATTATTCAAGCTCTCAAAATGTTTGACAGCAAATTCCACCCTGTTGGTGATACTTTACCTGACTCAACTCGTGCATACAGGGTTAAAGCTCTCAAAATGTTTGACAGCAAAATCCACCCCGTTGGTGTTGGTGATACTTTACCTGACTCAACTCGTGCATACAGGGTTAAAGTAGTCACTGCAATGTTGAAAGCAGGGGCTACACTCAACAAGGTTGACAGCTTCTGAGATATATTAGAGGAGCATGGATTCACTCTCACCAGTACAACTCACCTGCGGCAACTGTTGCCATTTATCCTTGATGAAGATATTTGCCAGCTAAAAAAGGAAATCACCGTGTCAATCATTTTGGATGGTACAACTGAGGCTATGGTCATTGTATTACGTTACATCACGAATGATTGGGTTATCAAGCAATGTGTTTGTAGGCTGATGCTACTTGCAAAAAGCATGACTGGGGAGGAAATTGCCCGTCAAATCATTAAGGCCTTATCAACTGATTTGCAATGCATGACCGTGCTTCCGTGAATTCAGTAGCGATGAGGACAGTGACTAATCATATGATGGACATTAGTTGTTTT
Organism: Cladorhizidae sp. MBARI D1340-BT2; assembly: GCA_028752905.1. Taxonomy (NCBI): domain Eukaryota; kingdom Metazoa; phylum Porifera; class Demospongiae; order Poecilosclerida; family Cladorhizidae; species Cladorhizidae sp. MBARI D1340-BT2. Next base: position 6,693,459 of record JAQNBH010000016.1, on the reverse strand, counting down.
CCCATATAATTGACCATGTTGGGGAACACATGAAGACACCAGTGTTGGACAATTTCTCCAATGCTTGGATTGGATTATTTTCCCATAGTCCTAAGTCACGCCTCATTTGGAAGACAAACAGGATTACCTACTCCTTTTTCAGCTACCAGGTGGTGGAGCAGGTTTGAAGTGATTCAACAACTTCACAATGCTTTTGGAGATTATACAAGGCCTCTTGGAAAGCGATGGCATGCTACCTGCCACTTCTAACAAACTCCTTGCAACTCTCCATGATACAGCCAAGCAAAAATGGAGCTTTCCATCACTGTTGATGCCATGGAGCCTTTTGTTATGGCCACCTATCTTTTTGAAGGAGATGGTGCTGTACCTCTAGTAGTTTATGAACATCTGAGTATGCTCTTCTCAGTTATCTCAACAGAACACTATCCTAATGTAACAGCTGTTTCAAAGCAACTAGCTGGGGGTAATGCTGTAAATGAACAGCAACTTGTTGCATATGCTAAGTCATGTGCCCAACCAGCCTTTAGTTACTTTCGGACAAAGTGTGATAATGACCTTAACTAAGCCTGCTCTACTTGCTTTTAAAGCAGCTCGTTACTTCTTGCCATCTAAGTTAAATGACCTCAAGCCAACAGCTGCAGACATTGATTCCTTACGTGCGTTTATCTTCTTGGACTCTACACCGGTTTGAAGTTGGAGCTACAAGTATTTGGCCGCTGCTGAAGATGCATTTAGTCACACAGATCCGATTGCATGGTGGAAGGCACATGAAGTTGAGCTTCATAACTGGACTGAAGGCTGCAGGCTGGTCCAGCCATCTTCTGCAGCAGCAGAAAAGGTTTTTCTATTCTGTCGAACTCATTTACACATCGTCAAGAATCATCACTAGAGGACCATATCCAATATCTGTGATGTTAGCTACAGTACAACAATTATACTTAGTTAATATTTTGTACACCTTTACTTTGTCATGTTCAACTGGAAACGGTTTTATAAGCATAATAAGAAAAGCATAATAAGAATAATAGGTGAAAGAAAGGTGAATAATAGGTTAAAAAACGAGAATGTTAAGAAAAGAATAATGGGTAAAAAAATAATAATAATTGGTCAAGGCCTATATACTGATGACTCCTGATGTTTATGTTGCCTCATGAATTGTTGGTTCTACATAATTATGCACAAGTTATTTCACAAGCTATATTAAGTTATAACTTGTTGCAAGATTGAAAACAGCCACAAAATCTTTGGCACATTTAAATATACAATATTCAGCTCCCCCAGCAAGCTAGTTCTTCTCGTAACTTACCCAGTTCTCATCTGAAACTGTAGTGAAACTGTAACAGTATTTAAGGCACAATAAACAATAATCATCAGAATAACAATGATCCGGATACTCTCCAAAAAATATTAATAAATATACTCGAGCTTTCTATTGCAGCAGCTGTGGAAAACTAGAATGTAGTAGATTTATTTAATTTTCTTTTAATTGATAATGACAATGATCCACAAACTAAAAAAAGATAAATATACTCTAGCTTTCTACAGCTGCCGTAGTATGATAGAGTATAGAATGGTAAATTAGTTTTGGTTTCATTATCAATGGATATTTCACAAAAAGAACTATCTTGTCATCATCATTATCGTCATTGTATGGGAGGGGGTGGGAGGTGAGGTTTCCACTGCGATTGACCTGACATTGAACATGGTTTACGTTTAGGTGCGTCACATATTATGAGACATTTTATATTATGGTTCATGCCCCATAACACATTATGTACACTCAGAGAGGCCCAGAACTTCCATTGTGTATACTACTTTTGATATATTCCAGCACTAGTATATACTGCTTTAGATATACAGAATTAACTTGTATACCAAATCTAGTCTAAAGACAACTCTCTCTCTCTTTTCAGAGACTCTCCAGTGTGTAGACGGTACTGTCCTTTTGTTGCTTGCAGTAGTAGGTTAACCAACTCTAATAGTGGATTCCATCTTGGTCTTTTTCTTGTTCTAGTTTTCACCAACTTACCCACCTCCTTTTAAATTTTCCTCCATCCCCTAAGACATGAACTGAGGCCAAGCAGTGCCTGCAGGGTCCACCTATCAATAACGTACAGCACTCAGTACTAAAGCGAGGTGTGGTTGTGACAGTATTTTGTAGGTAGATCGACTTCTACCATTAGCTAAGTAGAATGATTACACTATTTGTCACAGTTGCATTTAGATAACATACATGCATGTTGAAACTCATTAGTATGGATTTAGAAATTCATCATCGATTTGTGTCTTGTGTGTGCATATGTCGAAGTGCATCAGTGAAAGTGATTAATTTATTATGTGTAATGGCAATAGTATGGTTAGAGATACTTTAATAATGAATTTTACTCAACAATTTGTTTATCTGTGTATGTGAATTATCTGTGTATGTGAAAAGCTCATCAGTCAATTATTAATTTAGTACTGATAATGGAAAGATAATAATTTGCTATGTGTACAAATAAGCTGACATTCTTGAAATAATGATTATTGCAGACTTCAGTAGGTCAACAGCTCCACCAACTTTAAACATTGGAATGTCACTTCAGCATTGTCTGTTGACACTTCCTTATCTGCGAGAGCTCTCCTTAAGCAACCACAATAATTTCCCTCTTTTTGCTTTTCTGCATCATCACATTTGTGTGCCATTTGATGTGGGCCGAGATGATGTAGGAAAACAGGCTGAAATGAATTTCACTATGACCAGAAAGCTCAATGCCGAGAGTTCTTTGTGGATTAATGTGTGAAGCCAAGGAATTTATAACCTGGTCATGCTAAGCTTACCAACTTGGATTGTCATGTGATTCGATGGTTATAATAATTTACATAAAATCTCGACTCAGTTTAGCACTCAAAATCATCGGTTTGGTACTATTTGACATGAAATGTATAAGAAAAAGATGTGTTTCTGTACTTACTCATGTAAGGGAATGTGATGAACATCACCAGTGCGATACTGCTGCCGATAAGTGAAATAGGCTGCTTGAAAGACCCATGTATTGAGGCACACTGGACCAAATCCCTCATGATCTATGATACAGCTGACCACATTTTCACCCTGCTGCATATTGGACATTCTCTTGTCAATTTCATGGCAGCAAATACACTCAAGACCAGTAGGCATCACCTGGCAATGACCACAGTTACACCTGTGGAGTAAATTCAGTAAATCTAGCTAGAGCTAGCCAATTAATCCTTACCAGTCAGTATTCTCTAGTCTGTGTTGCAATGAATCATCACTTTCAACAGTGCCTACACTACTATCCTCAGCTTCTGAAGGTTCATAGAGAGATAAGGCTCTACTGTTCCACTTGCTTCCTGTTCTTCAGCTAGGTCTGTATCTGATATTTCAGATGAACTTTCAAGAAGAAAATGAGAGGTGCAGGCTGCTAGAGCTAGCTACAGAGAGAGAGTCTTCTGTTTCCAGTGTATCAGCCATTGAAATCAGTCTCCTGGTGAAATCTTGCGAGGCCACGCCCCCAAACAGGAAGTGATCTGTTGGCTGTCAAAATGGCTCTCTAGCTCAACAAAGGTTTGTTTGTAGATACCAGAGTAAACCCACTACTATTGAACCACTTGAACCACTCTATAAGTAAGGAATGCCAGGCATTGAGTGGCGAGCGCAATGGATAGGTTTAAGTTTAATTAGCGTATGAGAGGATAAGTGGTGTACTTGCCTTTTTATTAGGAGACGGGAAGATAGCCATGATGATATAATGTCAATGTCTGATTGCACTGAATCTAAGGAAGAGGTTGAAGAGAATGGATGGGAGAGGAGGATATCATGTGCGTAGAGAGCAAGTGTAGAAGATGTCGAGAGTGGGAGCTTTGCAATGTTGTTAATGTAAAGAACAAAGAGAAGAGGACCAAGAATAGATCCTTGAGGTACTCCAGAGGATGCATGACATGAAGAACAAGAGAGAGTACCAGTGATATATAGCAACAATATGTGACCGGGCCGTAAGATAGGAAGTGAGCCAACAGAGGGGGTGAGAAGGAATATTAAGTGTGGACAGAGTGTTTAAGAGTGGTCTATGCGACACGGAGTCAAAAGCTTTCTTGACATCTAGAAAGACTGCACAGACAGACTTGTGGTCATCCAGGGAAGTAAACCAGGATTGATTTACGTTAAGTATTGCTATTTCAGTCGACAGACCTGGACGAAATCCGAACTGAATGTTTGACAAAACATCTTGTATGGTGATAAGTTTGTGTAAATAGTTAAATATGTGGCATTCTAATACCTTGCTTATTAGGAATAATAAAGAGATTGGTTGATAATCCTTGGGGAAAGACGAGGGTTGAGATGTTTTGGGATAGGAACTACAACGGAATGCTTCCAGTCAGTGGCACCAGTAGAGAGGGAGGAATTAAAGATAAGAGAAAGAGGAACTGTGGATCTAAGCATTCTGGTGGAGATAGAATCAGGGCCAGTCGATTTCTCAGAGGGAGTGCAGGTTAGAAGACTTACAATCTCGTCTGGTGAGCAGAGGAGCTCGGTGGGCAAGGGAAGGGCAGAGAACATGGTGTGTGATTACAGAGGAGTGGAGAAGACGTATTAAAACAGCTGGAGAAGAAGTGATTTAGAACCTCGGCTTTAGACTGAGGAGAAGCACAAGTTTGATCTTGTTAAGTAAGAGATGGAATACAAGATGTTTTTTTACCTAATTTCTTTATTGCTCTCCAAAAAGAACTAGAGTTGGGAGAAGATGATGGTCTTTGGAAGAAGAAGTGTTTTGCTGAACAGAGGAGTAAAAGAGTGTGGTTACGGCAACGGCGATAGGCTGCCCAGGCATCATCAGATCTGAGTGATTTGGCAGAGGAGTATTTAATTTTGATTTGTTTGAGAATGGAGTAGGAGATCAAGGGAGGTGTACAGCGGGTTGTAGGGTAAACTATATAGCTAAGAGGGAATAGTTTTGTGCATGATGCGAGTAGAGTTCTTTAAATATGAGCCAAGAGACTTCAGTGTCTAAGGGGGGGGGGGGGGGGGGGGGGGGGGGGGGGAAGGATGGTATCCCAGGGAATTATATTAATTAGATCATTAACTTGAGAGAAGTCTGCTCTGTCATATAACCCGACTCGATGAGGAGGCGAGGGAGATGGTGAATCAGAAATGAGAGGAAGGGAGAAGAGGATGGAGTTGTGGTAGGAGGATAAACTTCACAGCAGTTGGGAGTAAGGGTGGAGAGTTTGTACACAAGGAGGGGACACCAGCATGGGAGTAGTGAGTTGAATAGTGAATTTGATTGAGAGAAAAAAGGTCAGATATTGCGTGGATCTTATCGAGAAGCATTGATGTTGCTCTAGCTAGCCATGTCCTGCCCCAAGCATAGCTGCATACCTAACACTATTTTATTGTTACGAGATGGTATTGCTTGAATTGTGATATGAAGTAGTTGTTCCCTGCAAATTCCAAACTGGTGCAAGATGAAAACTATCTCAGATACTCTCACACTATTGACCTTACGATCATTACCAGTAGATAACAAGTTTGTGGATAGAGTGGCTAAGTCAGAATGAAACTTCACTATCCATTACTGTCAGCCTTAACTCTTATAGAAACATGGACAGGTGGAGTGTAGAAGTTTTACCTGAGCCTATAAGGAAGCTTCTCGATAATGGATGATGCCAAGTGCTGGCAATGAAGGTTATATATAGGCAACTATATTGGATTAATACACCAGTATTTAATGTGTTGCTAGCTAGCTTATCTTCCCTAGGTAGAGCTAAGGCATGGTGGGAAATACATAACTGTCTCAGAGACTCAGCTGGAAATGCCCAAGTTTTATCTGCAGATTTGAGTTGATGCTGTTCTAATTCTAAATTTCATATTTAATTGTCTGTTAGTTTGATAGAGTTGGTAGTTATATATATGGAAAATTGTAGCTGGCTAATGGCAAAAACATGTCCTGTGGATTCCCCATTGCATTCATGGCAAGTTATTATCCAGCTATGACACCAATTCTCCCTCTTGTGTCCAATCCTCCCTCTTGTGTCCAATCCTTCATATGAGCCTCCCCTCTCTCCTCTCGAGCATCATATATTAGGAATACAAAGATTTGGTAATACAAGCAAAATGTTTGTACATTTCACTTGCGCCCACACAGCACACTCAAACACTTCTCCTGAAGATTGGTAATATACCAAGTAACAGTATATTTTCACTCACACACACATACATTCCTCCTCTTCTGTCAGTGCGAGATGCAGTCATCATTTCCAGTATGATAAAACCAAACTGAGCACTCATGGAAAACCGCACACACACACACACACACATGCACACACACACACACTCTCTCTCTCTCTACGCCAGTGCAGGATGTAGTCATCATTTGATAATAAAGCCAAACTGAGCATTCATGGCAAACTACTGGGTCAGCACAGTGTGCACACAGGCCTGCTTATTATTTTGGAAAGGATTACTTCCGTGTGAAATGAAAAATGTACACAACCAATAGACCCCACACAGGCAATATTCCAATCCCTTTTAAACAAACTCTCAATGCAAACTCGTTCTAATTTCTAACATATTTTTTTTGAGATGGGGATCCGAAATGGTACAAGCATACTCAAGATGGGGGCATACCACTGCAGTGTAAAGACTTAGGAGAGTATCTGAATGTGAGTGAGTGTAGAATTTACGGTAAATAATCCTCCTACTTTTATTGCAGATGTTCACGAGAGGACCATGAGAGGTTGTTGGATGACGTGACTCCCAGATATTTGTAATCCTCAACTCGGATGAGCATCTCTCCCCCAATAACAAGAGGAACAACTGGAACACATAGGCTGGTCTTTCTGGAGAACATAATGTAGCAAAAATTTCTGGTGTTCAGTGCAGGAAATTGGTTCTGGTCCTTGTACAGATAGCGTTAACATCATTTTTAATGTTCATAAAATCTCTGGCAACTATCACTTGGTATAATGCTATATCATCGGCATAGACAACAACTTGGCCATTACAGTCAATGTCATTAATGTATATGAGGAACAGTAGTGGTCCCAATACAGAGCCCTGAGAAACCCCACGTTATGGGAAGAGATGAGGAACAAGCCTCATTAACAACAACAAAATGTTCCCTGTTATTTTTATAAATGTGGACCCAGTTTATGATGTGCGGATCCAGATTCGATATAAAGAGTTTGTTAAAGGAGCGTGTGGAACGGAATTAAAGACTTTCCTTAGATTAAAAATGATTGAACACATATCATGACCTTTATCTAAAGATTGAGTAGCACGCATTTGTAAATTATAGCAGTGCAGAGGTGGTAGACTTACCAGGGCTGAATCCCCAATGGCATTGAGAAATGGGTGAATATTTCTGGAGGTGCTCTGAGATGAATTTATGAATGATCCTCTCTAGGACCTTGCTTTAAAGCTGATAAAATTGATATAGGTCTGTAGTTATCAGGATTTGTTTGGCTTCCTCTACAGGAATGACCCTGGCCTGCTTCCACAACTGTTAGGTGAATAGAGAGGTTGAATAGGTTGGTAATGCTTGGAACAATACTAGTGGTATTGGCCTTGAGCATTCTGGTAGATATATTGTCAGGTCCAGTTGCTTTTCTACAGTCGAGAGCTGTGATTAGGTCAATAAACCTGATCCTCTTTGCAGAATAATTCAGATGGGCAGGTATGAGGATCAGTCTGGCAGGATGGGATTATCAGGAGCCATATAGGTTGGGGTATGATTGAAGTTATGGGAAAAGTGCTGATTAAGTAACTGGGCTTTGTCTTCATCTGAGAAGAAGAGTACATCACTGCAAGGAGGTGAAGGCATAGTCGACTCACTTTTGGAGAGCGACTTAATCAATTTCCAAAATGTTTTTGTGTCAGTAGAATGTAGTCTTGAGAGATATGCTGCTTTGGAAATTCTGATGGTTTGCATTCAACACTACCAGAGCGCCTGCGGTTGGGAACTTTGGAGGTAGCTGTATACTATCTGTGGCCTGTGACTAAATTAGCTAGCTAGAGTATCTAGCTAGACTAACTATATTAGCTAGAGAACTGATGAGAACTGATGCTATGTTTATACGTCCTGCATTTGGACTTCTGAAGTTCTGCCTTTCCTTCAGCTGTCTCCTCTTTCTTCTCTAAGAAAATGCATCTGTAGGTAGCTGGTCAGCAAGAAATAGTCGCAAAAACAACCCCCATCTCAACTACAGCTACAGTATATATAAATATGATTTTGACTGAAGTGTTCGCGACGAACGCGCATGAGTTGTTGTTTTTCCTACCAACGCGCGCATCAGTTTAGGTACAATCCAATCTGATGACACAGATCAGTGTATAGTGTTAGGCCTGCAGCTATGCTTGGAGTACGACAATACTTAGAACAATGTGATCTGGGATTTCAAATTTATGTTTAATTGCACTCGTCACATAATTTGGTATTTCCCCTAACCCCAACCCCACCCCTATTTAACGGTCATCCCGTTCAGTTTGTTAGTCGCTTGTCCAGTTACTTAGCGCGACCGTCTACCAACTAATTCATTCTAGCTGGTAGTCCAGCGGCGTATGGAAATCTAGTAAGTTCCTAGTTATAGTAGCGAGATGCCTAGCAATAGCAAGTAGGGCTAGGGCTAGGGCTAGTTATTATAATTATTATTCACATCTTTATTCCAGGATTTCAAATAATTATTCTCTGCCGTCATGGGTGATTCAAACAGAGAGTCTAACAGAGAGTCTAACACATTAAGACTGTGTACAAAGAAGTTGGAACTTTCCATCAAGATCAACATTTCTAATATCGCTCGGTTTTTGTATCAACAAGATATCCTCTCTAAAGCTACTTACAGTGCTGTCACAAGTGGCAGATCAAGGCTCAGTCCAGAAGACTGTGCTCATGATGTATTTATGGCACTATTGGATGCAGTTGAGCAGGATAAGGGTGTCTACAAAATGTTCATGGAGTATCTCCACTCGGAGCCAAAGATGCGTAAGATAGTGGGAGTTTTAGATGAGCAGTATGCAAAGCTTGAAGCAGTTCATGATACACCGAAGTTGTCCCCTAGTCCAATTCCTCAAGAAGCAGCTAAGGAAGGTATTATATTATATCAATGACTATGTGAAGTAATATTCAAGAGGACCTATTAGGCTTGGTCAAGCATATGTAAGGTTTGTGGGTAGAGGAGGGCTCCATGCAGAGCAGTGCTTTAGCACGAAGTGACTAGGTTTCATGTAAATCAATGCCTAGACACCTACCAGTAACAGTTACTTGTGGATAAGGTAGGGATAGGTCCATAAGAAGAAGAAGGCAGGACCGTGTTATTAAGCCTCTCATTGTTGCAAGTGCCATGCGGTGCTCTGTTTCCAAATGTTCATCTAGCAGTCGGCCATTACATGCTCAGTTAGGCACTAGGTTTGAATACCTACTCAACCCATACTTGACAGGCTTCATGGGTTTATCCCTCAAGTTTGTGGTAGGAATCCAAGCCTGCAGTCTCATGGGTAAATCCCTGACCTCAGCAGCTGTCAGATGTCATTAGCACTAAAACAACATTGCAGTAGTATGACTGCCTGTCTTGCCCCCCATGCTGGCAGTGGTCGTTACCATGACCACCATGTTGTCCTGGTCACTTGGGTTTGGAGAAAGTTAAGCTAACCTTCATTTAACGTGTTATTTTCCTAGTTAGAGTATTTTCCTAGTTCGAGACATGCTTACATAAAACAGCTGACAAGCACTTGACTCAATACTCAATCTTGACCAAAGCGATGTTTAGTGGTACATGTAACACTGCTTCACATATCCAGAAGTTTCACTTGTCCTAATAGGATTGGGTGCCATAGGGTTTGGATTACTGTATTGAATTCAATGGTACTTCGCCAGTTTTAACAACTCAAAGATCAACCAGCAATTAACTTTGGCAATGAAGCTTTCTCGAGAAACAGGCAGAGTATTTACTCTCCCTGGCGCTAATTGCGGTGAAGAAGAGGCTAGTGCTCACCTTGGCGAGGACCTGTGTAATTCTCTTTAGCTTTCACTTTTTTTTGTTGTTGTTCATCTGGGGGAGTCTTTGGTCACTAACAATTGGCAAACTAGATGGCAATGGTCTGCTCTCCTTTGTGAGAGGAACAAAACTTGTCAGGTTTGGGAAAGGCTCTAGCTGTTAGCTTGCTCTTTAAGGGCTTGCTTTGCAGGTGAAGATTAACGCTTGTGTTTGCAGTGTGGAAGGATATTGGGTGTCTTTCTTCATGATAGTTTCAAGAGGTTTGGCTCTGTGGGATCAGGTTACTACACATTACTGGATGAGGGGATGTACAGCATCTGTTTCTTACACTTTACTACACACTCATTTTCACTCCGTGTAAATGGCTGCATGCCCATATATGGACTCAAAACTGTCACCTCTGATTCCCCCACTTCCTGTGAATCAACCAGTTTTTTTCTTTCCTAGAAGGCCAACTGGAGTCAAGTGTATTTTGTGCGACATGTTGTGCTGATTATGTGTTCATCATGTTCCTAGATAGAAAGGCCTTTACACCTAGCACCTGCTAACTGGTTACAGATTACTCTTTCACCAGGGACTGCAGAAACACTCCATGCATTGGTTTGTCCTCTATTTCAAAATCATTGGTGATGGGTTGTAGAATTGATCCCCATGTTGTGGCAGACGTTGCTCATGAATTGGGCTGTGATATCTCTCACTTGGTTGTGAAGGGAGGTGCGACAGTCACCATGGAGACAATTCAACAATTTCAAAATGGCAGGTGCCTACCTCCACCCCACCCCACACCCCACACCCCAAAAAAGCGTTTTCTCGGCCACAGCACAATAGTAGATAGCTAATTATATAAACACAGAGTGGACTACCTTTGGTCAAGTGAATAACATTTTATGAGTTTTTAAAATGCAAGTTACACCTACCATAGCTATGCCGTTTCGAAGTTACAATGCAGTAAAATCACATCTAAGTTACATACAAAGTCTCAAAGTTCCGACACGACTACGTACAATACTTTAGTTTCCCAATGCGCATAGCGCGATAGAAAACAGGAGTCACACAGTGTATGTTGACCAGTCCCGACTCCCGCAGTGCAACTCGAGCCTTCCGATGGAGCGCTACTTCGCTTGTGATCTCCTGTGTTTGGATTCTTTTGCCTGTCCTTAATTATGGCTCCTGAGCATAAAGGTGGTACAGGTGATGGTGAATGGTATGTTACTGTAAGCATTAGAGGAGGGTGGGGGGCAGGGTTTCATTTAGTGGGTGGGGGAGGGCTGCCCCCCCCTTGGAAATTGTATTATTAAAATTCTTATTGATGTTGATAAGTGCTTGACATCATGCCCCCCAGATTCCTCCAGTTGTCCCCCCTTGGACAATTTTCTAAATGAAACCCTGGGGGGTGACTCAACTTACATACAAGTTCAACTTACACCGCATCTTGAGGAACGTAACCCTATCGTAACTTGAGGACTGCCTGTACCTGATTAGGCCAGCATGATTGCAGGAATTTCCTGATGAGGGGCAAAATATCAATAATCATAAGGTTATGGCATCAGGAGCACAGAGGTACTCACGATGCTTTCTGCTTGCTTCGTCACGCATTTGCGATTACAGTTGTGACCCGTTCAATACCAAATCCACTCTGAGTGTTAATGATTTCTATAGGTGCAGATCTTGGACTAGTTCAAGCTGTTCAAGAATCAGAACAGGTATGGCAGAAGTCATTCTTTCATGACACCCTCTGAGCATTAATTATTTGCTATCTCTACAGCGAGCACCACCGGATATAGCAGCTATTGCTGAGACCATAACATCACCAGGTAAATAAATATAAGCCGATACTCTATGATTGTGGATTTGAATAACAAGCTTGGAGTTACCAGCATGTTATAAGTTCTGTCAACAGCAACATCCACTGTTAACAGCAGTGGCAACACACACTGTCAACAGCAACCCCATTGTCATAGCAAACCTCACCGTCAACAACCTCCTACTGTCACAGCAAACCTAACCAGTCAACAACAACAACAGTCATTGTCAACAGCAATAGTCACTGTCAACAACAACACCCACTGTCAACAACAACACCCATTGTCATACCAACACTCGTATTAAAGCAACTTTCATTGTTTCTCTCAAGGACAAAATTTATCACGTGATGCGTGGGTGCACCTGAATTCTGAATTCTATTTAAACCCTATGTGCTAGAATAGCAGCAAGAGCCTTCTTCATAGCTTGAGGGCTCCACCAAGCAAGGCTAGTGTAGGCCAAAGACAGTAATTATAATTTTAGCATTAGACTAGCTACTTCCTCAATCAACTAAGACCCAGTACAGTAGGCAATGGGTTTGCCTCAAGAGTTCTTCTGTGTTATATTCTAAATCATGTGCCGCCTTCAGCCATAGCCAGTCATATGGCAGGCTGTGGCTGAAGAGTGGAACAAGTCTTGTCAGGTTTGCGAATGAATCTTGCTGCTGTGCTAACTAGCTCTTATCCACGAAATCTTTGCAGGTGAAAGGTAGCAACAATATTATCTCAATGAACTCTCAGTTGACATAATAACATCACAATAACCTTCTCAATAATCAACTTGAAATAGTACACACTCAATGTTTCGACTAGATGCTCTAGCCTTCATTATTTATTCCTGATGAAGGCTGGAGCATCTTGTCGAAACATTGAGAGAGTGCTTTGATTTTGTGAAGCGACAACAATATTGACTTGTGGTTGGATCTGTGTTAGTTTAGGAAATCCCATCCCATCAACAATAACAGAAATCCATCAACATTATATGCAACTTTTTTTGGATTCTGTAGGTGTTGATTACTCTCATTAAATTTTATTTTGTACCACAATATTTATCAATATGGTTGCTAGGATGCCAGTGAGTGCAATTCCTGCTTGGGTAGGTACGATTTACTGTAGCTAGTTTTGGTTTTTCTAGAATCTGATGATGAGAGAGGTAAGTTGGACCTTTATACTTGTCGCACTGAATTAACGTCTGAGCATATGGATGCCAATGGGATTTTCTAGATAGAGAACGCCTGTTAGACGAGTGGACGGAAAGAAAGATGTTGTTTGTTACTTCCTGTGATGAGCACACTTGACCCCACGCCTCAAGTGCGAATGTTGGGGGAATTGTGTGGGTGTGCTGGTAATGTTCCTTTCAGTGGATCTTATCAAATCAACATTCTTGTGTTGCCTGGCAGATGTGCCGGCACCTGGTCAATTTTCTAAAGACTTCAGCCCCAAAGTATTTGCAGACTGGATGAACTCTCATTACCACTTGCCCCCATCTGATTGCAACCGGATTATAGGTATGTACAAGGTACAAAGTACATAAATAAGTATACTACTACTACTACTATTATAACACTACTACTACTATTATTACTGCTACTATTCTACTACAACTATAATTACTAATACTACTACATACTACTGCTATATATTACTAATACACTACTATACTACTACTACTAGACTACTAGACTATACTACACTGCACTACTAGACTACACTACTAGACTACACTACTAGACTACTACTATTCTACTAGACTACTACCACTAGAAGATTACTACTATACTACACTACTATACTACTACTATTCCACTATACTATACTACTACTACTACACTACTAGACACTACTAGACGACTACTACTACACTACTAGATTACACTACTGCTATTCTACTCTACTACTCTACTACTACTACTACTACTAAACTACTAGACTACACTACTGGACCACTACACTACTACTAGACTACACTACTATACTACTACTATTCTGCTACACTTGTGCAACCTTCTCAGTTAGTGATTGATAAGAACATGCAACACTTGATCAACGTCTTGCTGGGAATCGGGAGTGGGGCATACTTAAATTTGGGTAATAATAGTTCAAGATAGGTTTGGGCAAGTTGAGGTAGGTTGGAAATAGCTCTATGAGGGCATACACTGGACCGGGTTGAGGCAGGTTGAAGTGGGTTGACAATAGCTAGATGGGGACACACACTGGACCAACACCACACTGGGTTGAGGCACGTTGAAGTAGGTTGACAATAGCTCTATGGGGACACACACTGGACCAACACCACACTGGATTGAAGTAGGTTGAACTTAAGTAATGCATTAGGTCCTATGGGGAAGACATTGCAAAATTATATATTCACTTGGACAACCACTATACTCTAAATATTTTGAAAATTTAATGCTTGTGTTTGTATTTGCTAACTCAGAGAAGGATATCAGTGGCCGTGTCTTTCTTCATCTAGACAGTGATAGTATCAAGGAGTTTGGCTTTGTGGGATTAGGTTACTTCACTTTAATGGATGTACTGGACGAGGTATGTACAGCATCTGTTTCTTACACACTCATTTGCACTACTCTCACTGTGCCCATAATATAGACATAATACTGTCACCTTTAATTCCTGTGGATCCTACTCGTTATTATAATCATGTTTTTTTTCTTCCTAGATAAGGCCAACTGACCCACCTGGTAAAAATTACTATCGTATATCAAGTGCATTTTGTGGGAGATGTTATGTTGATAGTGTGTTAATCATTCTGCATCTATAATTTGAAGAGGTTGAAATCATAGAAAGGCCTGTACACCCAACACCTGCTGCTAATTAGTTGAGTTAATTTTTTTGTAACAACCTCTAAATTAACATTGAGTACTTAGAATTTCACAAGGTAAGTTTTATGATCCCCCAATGTTCTAAGAGGTTTAGGGAACCTAATGGGAGGAATGGAGAAGAATTGTAGTGGTCATGTGCATAGGAACAACTGTAGAATATCTTAGATAATTACAGTCCCCAAGCACTAGAATATCGACTATCATTTTATTTCTTGTAGAGACTTGGGAGTGGCCAGGAGGCTCTTAGCAATAAATTAGAGATAAGTTTTTGGCTTGCTCTGTGGGTGTAAGATTAGGGCAAAGTCAGTTGCTATGGCTACAGCTATTCATAGTGGCTCTAGTCTTCAGCTAGATCTAGAGCCCTATGTTGAAAGAGATTTGTACTGTAGAGGGCATGGCTAGCTTAAGTTCTGTTGTTGTAAACTTTGTTTGTTCTAGTGCAGGTATCCAGCACAAGATCCAAAGAGGACTCACAAGATTACAAATCTAGATTTTTTCCCCCTACTAATTAGCCTACAACACATGCCTAGATAACAAGTTCAAAAATTCAGCTAGAGTCTGTATACTAGCCGAAGCTTATAACTAGAGCACTTATATGACAGCTTCTCAGACACAGCACACTTGTAGATAACTCAATATAGAGTGGGCTTCTTTTGGGAATTTCAATAGGCATTTTTATTTTATTTTTTTTTGGGGAGGACAGGACCATTTTTTTTAATTTTTTTTTTTAACACTTATGGTTCCACTTTATAGCTCTGTAGATTCTGTAAACTTCATGGTATGGACTTGATATATAGCTCAAAAGATAGGTCTCTCTGTGTGCTCTCTTTTGATAGTATAATATTTTTCATAGGTATAACAATAGGCTCCAAGTTACTGGAGCTAAAGTGCAAAACCTGAATGCCTGATTTTGCCACATAAATATCTCCAGATTACAAAGTGTTAACGTGTTCAAATTAGCACCTGTGGCTCTACTCTACACAACGAGTGTTTTCATTAGGCAACCCACTTGCTTGACCGAGTACTTATGTTTTAACACCTAATGAAAACACTCGTTGTGTAGAGTAGAGCTTCCTCTAGCCACAGGTGCTAATATGGACTCGGAGTTATTTATGTGGCAAAATCAGGCATTCAGGTTTTGAAGTTCCCTCCACTTTAGCTCCAGTAACTTGGTAGTTATGAAAAATATCTTAGTATCAAAAGAGAGCACACAGAGAGACCTATCTTTTGACCTATATATCAAGTCCATACCATGAAGTTTACAGAATCTACGGAGCTATAAAGTGTTAACCATAAGTTTGTTTTTTTTAAATTAAAAAATGCAACTGTCACCCCTTATTATTTTGAAAACCCAAGTTACACCTAAGTGCTATATACCTGATTAGATTAGCAGTTGTGACCTATTTTATTTGTACAAGACCAAATCCTCTCCGAGTGTTAATATGATGATTTCTACAGGTGCAGATCTTGAACTAATTTTTGAAGTTAAAGATCCAGAAAAGGTGTGGCACTAGTCATGCTTTCATTAGTCGTACCCACTGAGCATTTTTATTTCTTCTCTATAGCGACCACCACCTGATATAGCAGCTGTTGATGAGACAACCACATCACCAGGTATGTTAATATAAGCTGATACTCTATGATTGTGAATTCAAATGTCAAGCTTGGAGTTACCAGCATCTTAGTTCTGTCAAGAACAACACTCACTGTCAACAGCAACTCACACTGTTAGCAACACCTAGTCAATACCCGGCCAACAACAAACCCACTGTCACAGCAACACTCACTGTCAACAGCATCACCACTGTCAACATTAACACCGCATCACCACTGTCACAGCAATACCCATTGTCACACCAACACTCGTATTAAAGCAACTCTCACTGTTACCTCTTTAAGGACAAAATTTATCATAACGTGATGCGTGGGTACTCCTTAATTCTATTTAATTAAACACCATGTGATGGAGTAGCAGCAAGAGTAATGGCTGCCTTCTTCATAGCTTGAGGGCTCCACCAAGCAAGGGCTAATGTTTAGGCCAAAGACAGGAATTATAATTTTAGCATTAGACTAGCTACTGACTCAAGAGTTCTTCTGTGTTATATTCTAAATCATGTGGTGCCTTCAGCTATATGGCTGAAGGACTTTTTGGCATTCTGTTATTTGTCTAAGCCGACAATGACAATACTTGCTTCTGTGAAGACACCATTTCAGCAACTGGTTGACTGAGATGTTGTTTGAGTAGAGTTAGATGGAGACTCACGTAGCAAACGGCTTGCGTTAGATGCCACCATAAAAGCTCGAGCATATTTTTTGGTAATGATTGTCAAGTTGTGTTCTTTGTGCAGGTATAGCTGCTATTGTTGTTAAAGAGCACTAATGTGCAGATTAACCACTATCAATCTAATGATTTAGCAGCGCCATTAACTTGTTAACAACAACATTTGCTGTCAACAGCAACAATTAATGACATCTCAGTGTTGAGATGCTATTTGTGCATCCAAAAATATTTAGGCCATCAAATTTAGTGTAATCATGGTGCAGTTTGTCTCTTACTACTGTTGGTGGTCATGTGAGTAGGCATGTGCCACAGTGCGCTGCTCAGGATTTTCCTATTTGTCCTTGCAAATTTGGATGAGCTCTTTCCAGGAACCTGAAATGCTCATGTTTGCATGCTCAATCTTCAGTTCCTGTTTCGAGTGGAACTGATCATTCTTACTGGTCTGGGCTCCTTTGCTACTCATTCTGACCCTCGCATTTCTATGGGCGGATGGCTTGGCTGTTCCGAATGGACCGGCTTCTCTTTGGCTTTAAGAGCTTCTGCTGTTCTTCGCAAAATCTCGAACATGCACACAATGAGTCATGATTTTATGGGAAATGAGTTGTACGTTTTCACAGGAAATCACAGGAAATGAGTTGTACATTTTTACAGAAAATGAAGAATTATAGGTGAGTTGTATGTTTTTACGGGAAATGAGTTGTATGTTTTTACGGGAAATGAATTGTGCATTTTTATGAGAATTGAATTGTACACTTTTACAATTGTTCGTTTTTATGGGAAATGACTATTAAGCGAAATAAATTACGGGAAATGAATTGTACTCCTTTTACGGGAAAACATTTTTACGGGAAATGAATTGTACATTTTTACGGGAAAAGAATTACGTTTTTACGGGGAATAAATTGTACTTTTTTACAGTGTACATTTTTACGGGAAATGAATTGTACGTTTTATGGGAAATTAATTGTACGTTTTTATGGGAAATTAATTGTATGTTTTTATGGGAAATGAATTGTATGCTTTTTACGGGAAAAGAATTGTACGTTTTTACAGGTGTATGCTTTTTATGGGAAAATAATTGTACATTTTTACGGGAAATGAATTGTACATTTTTACGGGAAATGAATTGTACGTTTTTATGGGAAATGAATTGTACGTTTTTATGGGAAATGAATTGTACGTGTGAATTTATATTCAAAAATAATCGCAAACAGTCTGAGTGCTTTACATGTAAGGCACTTCAACCAATCTTGTCTTAGTTGAGTTCCTACGGGAGTGTTTTGGATTCTCTAATTGTATTTCTTTAAATTTTCACTAAGGTGATTCTTTTCTGCGGTCGTCGCTCTGTCTGCTGTGATTTGTTGTGGCTTTTTGTTGGTTTTTGTTCTCCATGTGTTTGCAGGTGGAAATTGCTTTTTTGAAGCTCAGGTTCGAGGTAAATGTAAGCCGCAACTTAAATTGGGCGATGGTGATGAAATAACAACGATCGAGCCTGAACCCTGCTTCGTTGCTTCGCTTCTTAAAGGCTACTACCCCATGAAGTCAAACACACACGGTGTAGCTTTGATTATCAACAACACGGATTTCACCGATGCTGAGACACGCAAACACAGAGCTGGGTCAGACCGAGATGAGTTTAACTTGATTGAGACATGGCGTTACCTTGGTTACCATGTGGAAGTGCGCAGAGGTGTCACCAAAAGTGGGTTTAACGACATCTTTGCCGATATTGATGGATTCTTGGAGAAATGCTTAAAGTCATGTACAAAAGTGGAGAACGATTCCTTTGTCTGCTGCATTCTCTCACATGGCAGCAAGTCTTGCATCTACAGCTCAAACAGCGAGGAGGTTAGGATAGAAACTCTGGAGAGTGGCTTGGGAGGTAGCAAAATTCTTAACTCAAAGCCAAAGCTATTTTTTATTCAAGCCTGTCAAGGCGATAGACGAGGGACCAGTCCAATTGGCAACAACTTGGAATCAGATGATGATACTATGACTGAGACCAGCAGCCGAGCAGACATGTACATATCATACGCAACAACTCTGGAGGACACGTGCTATGGAGACCAAAAGAAAGGGTCGTGGTTTATTGGTGCTGTTTGTGAGACACTGTGCAAGAAGTCAACTTGCTGCAGCCTCAATGAAATGCAGCATTTTATCAACGAGAGGGTGGCAGGTGATTTAGTGCATCAGTTTCGTGGGATGCTCTATAGGCAACAACCTTCCTGCGATGACCAGCTCCATTACAGTGTGCACTTTTTCCTAGACTAAAAAGATGTCATTTATTGATGAGCTTTATATTGGTAGATGACGTAATGTTGGTAGATGTTGTAATGATACTTTATATTGGTAAATGATGTAATGATGTCAATTGGGAGGGGTGTGTCCCTCTTTTGTTGTATTTAGAGTGCCCAGGATTGATGTAACCTCTGCAAACAGTTTAAGAAAGATAAAATAGTCTAGTCAATTGCAGGTCAACTTCTCCTATCTCTAGTCTTGCTATCAGACCCTTACCTACTGGTGAGACAAACACCTGTCCTCCACACTGCTTGTGTAGTCTGGCATTGCTAACCCTTTACCTTTCTGTAAGATGCTTAAAATTAACAGGTTATTCTACCTATGCTTCGGTTTTAACACACCCCTGGAATCTGCCACTGACATATACCAACCCTCTGAACTTGACTGTCCCTATGCCATGGCTTTATCTTCTGAGTAGTGCTATATAGGAGTGGGTTTATGTTGGGACCTTGTTAGGTACCACCCTAACAGCCCTAACAACACAGGAGCAACCTGCGGGTGTTAACCTGCAGAATGCTCACGAACAAACTGTTGACCTCAAAGTTGACCACACTTATGCTAATAGCCGCATGCATAAACAAACACACAGTTGCTACTTGTATTCAATTGGATAGTCTTAATCAACCACATGCATGTATTTTATCTTATATGGTCATGTCCCTGGGGGGGAGGCCAGCCTAGTTAAGGGCAGCCTCCCTCTGGACAGATTATTCGCTCTTGAGTTGTGTCTTGTCGAAGTGAATAAAGTTGTTATTGTAACTAGTTGCCTAAAACACTAAGTGTGAAAAGCCTTAGCTAGACTGTTAGGGGCGGTGCATACCCTAACACTTGGTGGCAGCATAATAGGTTCGAACCCAGTTTGAGTAGTGGCAGAGTGCTAGCTGTAGTGAGTGTTGGGGTGATTAATTTCATTGTATTCGACTGTTTGGAGATATCGAAGAGAGACGGCCTGCTCGGTATTAGTGCAGACGTGTAAAAGTGTGGTGCAAAAGTGTGGCAAATTGGATTCTTATTGTTGATTGTGACCAGTGAACTTGTGATAAAGTGACTCGACACACTACCTGACGATTGAGATGTCTATGTCGACACGAAGCAGAAGTGGGCAGGAAAATGAAGTAGAAATCACCTCTGCCAACAGTGGGACTGCGGACTACAATCCCCAGAGGGAGAGTGAAACTAAGCAAACTGCAACAGCAGAGCTGAACCCAACTGCGGAGCTGCTGCGCATATTGGTGCAGCAACAAAGATCGAGTCGGCCAGGAGGGAGGAAGACAGACAGGTTAGGTTAGCTCAGGCTGAGCTGGATCGCCAACATCGGGAGGAGAAAGAACTACAGCATCAATGAGATGCAGAGGCAGCACGACAGCAACAGTAGCCGAAAGAAGAAAGGGAAGACCATCAGAGAGAGGTGCAGAGGGAAGCGGACCTCAAGAAGTGGGAACTGGAGAATGAAGAGAAGGCCTGTCAAGAGCTATAGCGACTGAGAGAATTTCAACAGTTGACAGACACGGTAGTGGCACTGACCGTTGCCCAGGCGAGACCTCGACTACAACCACCCAAGCTACAGCCCATGAGCAATGGAGATGCACTGGATGATGAGTTCGCACGATTTGAGAGCCACATGGCCACCTTTGACATCCGGGCCGAGGGCTGGTTGCTCCACCTGAGACCTCTCCTTAAGGAAGATGCCCTGACAGCATTCCTGACACTGCCCCCCAGACGAGTTCACCTATGAGAAGGCAAAGAAAGCCATTCTGGACAGGATGGGTATCACCCAGTCTGCTCACATGAAAAAATTCTGGGAATCCATGGTGAAGTCAGGTGAGTCCCTTACTCAGTTGGCCTGCCGGATACAAGATCTTGGAGAGAAAGCGGTAGCCGACTGCACATTCAAGAAGGATATAGTAGGCGCATTTTCCAAGGAAATCTTTTTACGGACCCTCCCCAACCACATAGCTTGTTGGATTCGGGCACAGAAACCCACCACGTCGAGGGAGGCAGGTACCTTGGGCGATGAATACTTGCGGGACATAAACCTAGCTACTCGGTACTAATAAAAGCAAAGACTGGCAAACCAGATAAACGAGTCTGGGACAAGAAGGATCCCGCCCATGACGGGAACAGTCCTGCACAGACCACCACCATGGCATCAACACCAGGACCATTTAGACAGCTCAGAAAGGAAGGCAAATGAGATTTATCCAAATACTTTGATGATCAAAGGGCTTTAACTGCCACGAGTGGGGGCATATTGGAGCTAGAAGGTCTTCACAGCTTCAGCAGCTGACCTTATTCCAGAGCATGCACCACTCTGTGCAAATGGTTATATGGGAGGACAGGATGATGCCTGTCCCACTTAGATTTTCAGTGATTCGGCAATGGATGACGGGACCACCAAGGAAGAACAACAGGGGAGTATGCATGTTTCAGGAAAGATTAACAACATCACATGTGACAAACTACGCTTGGACTCAGGAGCCAACATCACACTGGTAAATACCAGATTTGTGCAGGATGACCAGTGGACACGCAAACTGGCGAATATTTCGATGGCTAATGGTCAGATCGACAGCCTGCCACTAGCATGCATCACTGTGGAATTGAATGGACAGATGTATGTGTGCCACGCAGCAGCAAGCCAAGACCTACCTGATGATGCGCTACTGTGAATCGATATTCCACCCATCCGGACAGCTTCCCATGTGGCAGCCAACCTGTTCCGGCCACCATCACTGCATGCTAATGCAGCTGTCACCCGACAGCAAGCAAAAAGCACCAGGACCATTTAGACAGCTCAGAAAGGAAGGCAAATGAGATTTATCCAAATACTTTGATGATCAAAAGGGGCTTTAACTGCCACGAGTGGGGGCATATTGGAGCTAGAAGGTCTTCACAGCTTCGGCAGCTGACCTTATTCCAGAGCATGCACCACTCTGTGCAAATGGTTATATGGGAGGACAGGATGATGCCTGTCCCACTTAGATTTTCAGTGATTCGGCAATGGATGACGGGACCACCATGGAAGAATAACAGGGGAGTATGCATGTTTCAGGAAAGATTAACAACATCACATGTGACAAACTACGCTTGGACTCAGGAGCCAACATCACACTGGTAAATACCAGATTTGTGCAGGATGACCAGTGGACAGGCAAACTGGCGAATATTTCGATGGCTAATGGTCAGATCGACAGCCTGCCACTAGCACGCATCACTGTGGAATTGAATGGACAGATGTATGTGTGCCACGCAGTAGCAAGCCAAGACCTACCAGATGATGCGCTACTGTGAATCGATATTCCACCCATCCGGACAGCTTTCCATGTGGCAGCCAACCTGTTCCGGCCACCATCACTGCATGCTAATGCAGCTGTCACCCGACAGCAAGCAAAAAGCGAGGGAGAGCGACTCAGGATGGAAGAACATGCTACAGAGACATCGGAAGTACACCTGACGGAGGTGAACCTGGATATGCAGGAGGAGGATGCGCACTGCGACTTGCGGACCGACTGCAATTGGCTAGAGGACATGTTTGGCACTTCCAAGGTCAAACCTCGGATGTCCAGGATAGCAAAACGAGAAGCAGCTCGCAGTCGGGCTAACTTACTGACGGTCGACATCCAACAACCTGCAGAAGCATCGCAAGGAGCAGACCTCGTGAGGGAACAAGCTCGAGATAAGTCATGGAGAAAGCCCGCCAGATGGCAGGACAGAATGGTTCCCCATACTATTATCAAGGAAAGTGGCTCTACCACAGGAGCTACGACCCGTTGGGAAATGAGATCGAGCTGCTTATGTTACCACAGGCAAGGCGGAATCAAGCCATCACAATGGCACACTCTGTGCCGAATGGCAGGATATCTCAGGACAACAGCCCGGCTTCTCCGACATTTTTGGGGGGCCTGGGGTCCACAAGGCTGTGGCAGAGGCATGCAGAAGTTGTCCTGTTTGCCAGAAAGCAGCCAGAAAGTCGTCAGCCAAAGCGCCGTTACATCCCTTGCCGGTGATTTCTGAGCCCTTTGAAAGGGTAGCCATAGACATTGTGGGGCCTCTTCCAAGAACCAAGAGTGGATTCAAATACCTATTGACCCTGGTGGATTATGGCACACGCTATCCTGAGGCAGTGCCGCTTTGTTCAGCAGATGCTCCATCAGTGGCCACTGCCCACATGGGAATTTTTACTTGGTTGGGTGTGCCCAAAGAGGTCCTTACTGATCAGGGTTCAAATTTCCTCTCTGATCTGATGAAGACACTGTATAAGATGCTAGGAACACATCACCGGCTAAAGACCTCGCCCTACCACCCCCAGACTAATGGGACAGTGGAGAGGTTCCACAGCACCTTGAAACAGATGCTTCTGAAGACAACAAAGAACAAGCATGATTGGGACATCATATTGCCATACGTGCTCTTTGCATTCCGGGAGGTGCCCTGTGCGAGCACCGGATTTTCCCCATTTGACCTGATATTTGGGCGCCACGTCCGAGGCCCATTGGACATACTTCAGGCAGCATGGTCGACGGACCAAGTCCACCTCACTACAGCAGCAGAGTGGGTACAAAAGATGCGGGAATACCTGGATGAAATGCAGAGCTAGGCTTGGGAAACTCAAACCGATAAACGGAGTGACATGCGTCAGAGGTATGACCGAAGTACAAGCCACACAACATTGGAGGCAGCCTTGCTGCCAGCCGGATCGGGAAAATTAACTTCCCAATGGCATGGGCCATATGTGGTCATAGAGCAAGTATCACCAGTGACGTACCAGGTGGACATGCCAGACAAACGGAAAAGCACCAGGACATTTCATATCAATATGCTGAAACAATGGAACTCCCCGGTAGCCGCAGTTCTGGCCGTAAGCATAGATCAGGAGGATGACAGCAATGACAGCACCATCATTATGATGGGGGATGACTGCGATGGGAGTCTAATGCTGGGCCCGCAGCTTAGCCAGTCTCAAACTCGCCAGCTGCTAGAGCTGATAGCCGGGCTTCCAGAACTCTTCACTAATGAGCCCGGATGAACGGAGGCAGCTGAACATTGCATCGAGACTGGAGATGCCCAGCCAATACGCATCCCCCCATACCGGATCCCAAAGGCATGGCAGGATCAAGTGAAGCAAGAGATCGGCACTTTGGGATCATTGAGCCATGCAAAAGCCTGTGGGCATCACAATAGTGACAGTCAGGAAGAAGGATGGCTCACTCCGTATGTGCGTGGATTACCGCCGACTAAATTCAGTAACCAAGAATGACCACTACCCAATGCCCAGGGTCGATGATTTAATCGATAAACTGGGAAATGCCCGGTACCTGTCAACCCTCGACTTGGCCAAGGGCTATTATCAGGTGCCCGTACGAGAGGCTGATCGTGACAAGACGGCGTTCAGCTCTCCTCATGGGAAGACCGTTTCAAGACCATGCCATTCGGCTTGAAGGATGCACCCACCGCCTTCCAGCGACTGATGGACCAGGTGCTGGATAGCATGGAGCAGTTTGCGGCGGCATACTTGGATGACATCATCGTCTTCAGCGAAGGGTGGAGCGACCACTTGTCTCACCTCAGCAAGGTACTGTATCGGCTCAAGAAGGAAGGACTCACGGTGAAGGCATGCAAGTGCCAGATCGGGATGGAGTCATGTCCATTTTTGGGGCATGTTGTGGGCCACAGATGTGTGCGACCTGACCAAGCAAACATTAAGGCTGTTCAGGAATTCAGACAGCCCCGCACCAAGAAAGACATCCGTGGGCTTGCTGGCTACTACTGTCGATTTCTACCAAATTTCAGCTCAGTTGCTGCACGTCTGTCTGATCTGACCAGGTTAGCAGCACCAACTACTGTCGAGTGGTCCCCAAAGTGTGACCAGGCCTTAAAACAACTCAAGGCCTTACTGTCTAGCCAGCCAGTCTCCTCACGAGTCCTGACTATGACAGGATGTTTGTAGTCCAAACTGATGCATCAGACAGAGGAATAGGGGCTGTGTTGAGTCAACAAATAGAAGGCGATGTGGAGAAGCCGGTTGCATACTTCTACCGAAAACTTTTGCCCGCTATTCCTCAATTGAAAAAGAATGCTTGGCAATTGTAGCGGCACTACAGCATTTTCGAGCCTACCTGCTGGGACGACCCTTCAACGTCCAGACCGACCACCGTGCTCTAGCATACATAGAGAAGATGAGGAACACTAATGGTCGACTTATGCGCTGGGCACTAGCCTTGCAACCCTTCAATTACGCAGTAACCTATCGGCCTGGTGCACAAAGTGCCAATGCTGATGGGCTATCTCGCCAAGCATGGACAAAAGTGATGGCAAGAATGTGGGCAGGTAGGCTCAGTAGGTTTGCAGAGAAGTATGTACTAACAGAGGGTCAGGGTGGTTTAGGCTTGGAAGAGGATGTGCTGACCAGCTCCTGGTGTTGAGGTGTATGTGTGACATTATGAGGTCACAGGGGCTACAGACATTTCTGGCATTTCTGGATGTAAGCAAAGCATATGATTACTGTGTGGAGAGAAGGATTGTGGATGAAGATGAGAGGGTACGGAGTTCAGGAAGAATTTGTCAATGTGTGCAAAAGCTTATATAAAGGAATTCATGTTGTTAGGTGGAGAGGGGTCTAAGTGGTTTGAAGTGGAGGCAGGACTGAGACAGGGTTGTCCTTTGTCTCCAGTTCCCTATAGTGTGCATGTCATGGGATTGTTGAATGGGAAAAGGTTAGGGATTGAAGTGGAAGGGACATGGTGTGGTGGGTTGTTGTATGCAGATGATATTGTATACTGTTAGCGAGAGATCAGGTAGAGTTACAAGTGATGTTGGATGTGGTGGGGGAGTATGCAATTCTAGTAGTCATTGTCATTTGTTTGGTGATGGCCTATCTCAAGGCACAACATAAAAGGAGTGACTACCACACTCTGCAATGTATTATAATAATGTATAAGATAGCAATCTAACCAGAAACGAATGCTAAGACAAACTTATCTAGCAAGTGCAATAAACTTGACGAGGAAAAGAAACAAGAGCCCTAGTTAGACGTACACCTGTAAGAAGTACTGCTCGATGTGAGGAAATAATTCCATAAACTCCGATATTACACTAAGTATGATGAACCCAGTGCCGGATAATTAACATAATTGGGAGGAACATTGAAGGGTCTGAAGAGTGGGTGGTAGAATGGAGAAATGAAGATGTTGAAGGGAGAGTAGGCCTAATGTTGGGCAGGGGTGAAGGAAGACGTATTGGATAAGGTAGACAGAATTATAATGGGAAATTTGCTCAAATGGTGGGAGAAGAGGAAATACTTAATGTTTGGCACCTAGAGTCCTATGTCGGCACCTCCCCCCATCGTCACCTCCCCTCACAAGTCATCGTTTATTGTACTTGTGATGGCCTATCTCAAGGCTCAACAGATTATTATTATAAAGCGGCATTGTTTTGGTGACAAATTTATCATATTTACATCAGATATGAACACGGTGTGACTGTGTAAAAGTCATAAGCAAATACAATGCATTATGGATCTGTGGGGTCCTGCTAAAAACATAAGCAACAATGCCGATATGGTTGCAGTGCCGGCGGTTATAGGCACGGGATTACGCATTTTAGTAGGTTGACTCCGACTCTCGTAAGTCAACAGCTGAGCATGATTACTTCTTGGAATTAGCAAGGGTTGTATATAGAGCTGTGGATAACTTCACTACCAGTACAAGAATCAACTTCTTGGACCGCTCCAGCAGCGAGTTATACACACGGCACCATTCGGATAATTGGCAGCTTACGCTATATCTATACACACGTAAGACAAAAAATGTATATTCAAAACAGAATTTACCAAATGTACACAACAAAGATTTACAGGTGCCTTTACATTTAACTTCGTCATATTAATAGGTAAAGGGTTATGCAAATGTTTGTTGTCTACATTGGTCAACTATTGTTTGGTTTCTTTTTTGACACTAAATCCAGTATATATATTTTGGTTTTTAAATAAATTATCTTGTCTCTATTTGATTGTTGTTGTTGTTTTTATAGTCAAGCAGCCACCACCTATAAGAGTAGAATACCAGAACTAACCAATCATAATATTGTTTAGTTCTGAGTGCGACTAAATGTTAGCATCTCACGATCCTCCAAACATGAACAAACTTGTCTTCACCATAGTTCTCTGTCCAGTGCCACTATATCTGCTTGGCTATGTAGAGAGTGGCTGGTCTGCAGCAATGACAGGTATTTGTTCTGCATTTAACAATGCCACTGCGACTCTGACTCTGTCCATCACATAGAATGAGCTTGGACAAGAAGCAGAGGCAATAATGATGTGATACTGACTTCAAACTCTTTGCTTCTGTTCTGTGATGCATGGTAGGCTGACCATACGCTGAGCCCATCATCTACTTCTTCAGTGAGGGTCATCTTCTCAAGCCCTTCATACTCTGTGGTCAGGTGTGTGTGGTCTTAGCAAGCCAGAGATATACTTGGGACAGACTTGGGGCTTGGGCCGGAGAATGGTTGGGGTTCTTCTTTGTGAAGTAAGCTGGTGGTATATTGGTAAAATATTCACGAACAGTCCTCAGCTTACCTTGTCTTGGGATTGGGGAGCCATCAGCTGTGCTTTCATTTGTAGTTGATGTTTTTTTCTGGGCTCTTTGTAGCTTGCTTTTATTAAACAACTCTGGAGATGTCTTTCTTTATTCCTTCTCAATGTTTGATCAATCCCCCCCCCTTCATTGAGTCTTGCTAAAGCATTATGAGTAAAACATTCATTGCCTAACGTGAACGTTTGTGGAAATATTAGTACAGTAATCCTGCTCTGGCTAGTAGGAACTTGGAAATAACTTGAGCTTTTTGGCCGAGTAGTGAGAACCAGTGCCAATCTGGAGGATGGAAGAGAACACACAATTACTAAACAGTAAGCAAAACATAATAGAGAATGAGCATAAGTGAGCATAATCACTGTTCATTAAGTATGGCTAGAAGTGATGGCTGCTTTGGCAAAAGAGACTTCCGCTTGCTGATTTCCAGATTCATCCATCTTCAGAGTCAGCATTAATCAATCATTGTTAGGCCATGTGACATGCCCCACCAAAAAATGAGCGACTCATCATCAAGGTCAAAGGTCAGTTAATAATGAGATACAGAAGCATAATGACATGTTTAAAATACCAAAATAACACCATATCATCTATTTTCAATAATTATCATTCGGTGATGACCATCTTGAAAAATGGCAGCCATATTGGATTTTCAAGTGGCTCACTTTTTTTCTCCTGATAAGTGACCCAAAGAGAGTGTATATGCAAGTTGGGGTGTTTGTATCACATTTGGATGATCGTGCACTAATCTGCCCCACTCTACTGCAATCCCCAATATAGCTGTGAGCCCGGCTTTGTAATGTATGCACTTCCTCTGTAGATTCCAACAAGAAATCTCGCAAAAAGAACAGGGCTAGAGGCAGCCTCACTAGCAATAGCTTGCATTAAGTGACCTCTAATGTAGCTAGCCTAGCTATTTGTTAATCGCCATATTGCATAATGTTTTAGCCATCGTCAGGAATGCTTAAATAATGCATGTGTAGGTATATCTCTAGTAAGTGCTGTGCCATTTTTTGGCAATGGTGCGAATTCCAAGACTATAAGGACTTAGTAGAACTCTGACTTGGTGTTGTCTTCTAGCTAGAGTTATGGAAACATGGAGAAAAAAGTAATAAACAATAACTTGAAACAAGAACAAAAGTTTGGATTAACCTATCAAAAAATTTAAACAAAACTGTATGCATGTAGACCATGGCTAGTTAAGAAATTTCTGAACTGTTGGTGTTGTGCCTAGAATCAACCTACTTAAGGGAAATACTACGAGCAGAAAGAGGGTGCAGCAATGGACTCACTAGTATCTGCAGTAGTAGCCATCCTTTACATGGAATTCTTTGGAATTGGCACTCACACACCCCTGAAGCCAAGATTTTGGAAGAGATATGTGGCTGACACCTTCTGCATAGTGAAGAAGGGGAGAGAGAGCAGGAGTTGTTGGACCATCCGAACAACATCAGGCCATCGATAAAGTTTACCATGGAGCTTGAAATGGACAGGTCATTGCCCATTCTGGATTCCCACCAACACAGAAATGAAGACGGAAGGCTAACTGCAACAGTTTACAGAAAACCTACACACCCCAACCTGTACCTTGATTATAGATCACACGATGCTATCCATGTCCAGAAGAGGAGTGGTGAAGAGCTTGTATGATAGAGCCAGCAGAGTAGTGGTGGAGAACGAGGACCTGCGGAAGGAACAACATCACTTAAATAGGGTTTTTAAGGAGATTGGTTATCCACAAACTTTCCAGTGTGATGTTGATCCACCCCAAGCCTTCATCAACCTTTCCTCTGTAGATACATCTAAATGCACAAAGGAAGATAAGTACACCAATACGGCAATCAGGGGTCTGAAAAGAAGGATCCTATGGTAGTAATTGCTTATGTAGCAGGGGTGAGTGAAGACATCATGAAGGTCTACAGAAATTTCGACATCAGAGTTGTCCCAGATCAGCAAGGACTCTGATTGCATAACTTAGCATAGTGAAGGATAAACTACTAACTTGTATGCACTCATGTTGGGTACTGCATTCCTTGTAGCTGTGGGAAGTACTACGTAGGGTAGACCAACAGAAGACTGGAGACCATGTTGGGGACTGCATTCCTTGTAGCTGTGGGAAGTACTACTTAGTGTAGACCAACAGAAAGACCGGAGACCATGTTGGAGACTGCATTCCTTGTAGCTGTGGGAAGTACTACTTAGTGTAGACCAACAGGAGACCGGAGACCAGAGTGATGAACATGCATGGGAATATGGACGTGAGAGGAAGCCACCATCTTAGACCTGGCTGGAACTGCTAGTGAAGTAGGCCATTGAACGATTCAATCCAGATTGTGGAATGGACTTTCCTGCCTGCTGGATAGCCACTCTCAAGAGACTGAATTTGGAACTACAATCACCATAATTTTGTTGGTAAGTTTGTGTCACAGGGTGACCTCCAAACTTATTAAACAATAACTGTAGTTAACACTTATCATGTGTAAATGATATTCATTACAAACCCACTACATGCAAAGGCTCTGGTCATATAAACCAGTACCAAAGCCTAGTCATTGGAGTTCATTGCGAACATAGCTGAGTATATAGTTGACTTTTGTTGTTGAGCATAAGCCTTTAGTTATAACCAAACTACATGGATCAGTGATTCTTTAGCTACCTGGTGGCAGCATACCAACTAGAGTTTGAGTAGTGCCAGGGTAATAAGAGTGTTTACCCGTGGACAAATGGTGGGATCCTGCTACAAAACCAGTTAGCCTTAGGATTCTGATATAGTCAGTTTGCCTTTGGATTTGCTACAAAAACAGTTAGCTTAAGGATTCTGATAGAGTCAGTTTGCCTTTGGATACCACTAAAGCATACAGTTAGCGAGTCAGTTCTACTAGAAGAAGCTAGCCTTGCTAACCAGAACCTTGTCGATTTTAACTTGGTGACTTGAGCTATTAAAGAAGTTGAACCATCGTGTACAAGTGTTTGGGTGTCTGAGTTAAAGGATTGACATGGCCAAGAGGAAGCCAAGAAATGAGAACGAAGAAGAGATAAACGAGAAAGATGCAGCAGTAGCCGTCAGCGATTTGATGGCAATGATGTTGAGGATGGATGAGAGATGAGAAAAGGCAGAGGAGGAGAGAGAAAAACGCTGGGAAATACTTCTGTCCAACCACACCAGAAGAGAAAGGTCTGGAGAGATGGAAGACAGCCCCAGGTCGACATCAAGCTACGAGGTAACCCACAAGGAGAAGATCGCTAAGTTCAGAAGACTTGATCCAGGAGAAGACGTGGAAGACTACAGTACTTCACTGCATTTGAAGTCCACATGGGGTGTTACGAGGTGAACCTGACACAGTGGACTAAACACCTGGCTCCCATACTGAGTGCAGAAGCACAACTGGAGTGTAGGTAGCACTAACACCTGCAGACAGGAAAGACTACTATGGATGCTGTGATCAGGCTATTACCTCGACAGATAGCCATCACGTCAGGGACAAGGAACCGGATACCAGAGAGGAAGCAGTCAGGTGGGCCGATGACTTCATCAACAACAGGGGTTGGAGCTATGATACTGTCACATAACGAGACAGATCAGCCCCTTGCAATATACATAGGTGGGATGACCGAAATCGCCCACAAATCAACAAACCCCAGGGACACGATGCGAGAGGAGACTGAAGGAGGGGATCTCCGCACAGACAGGCATCGGACAACACTCCTGTTAAGAAACTTCTGCCAAAATATGATAAACACAACCGACCAAGATATTTTAAATGCCTGAATTATGGACACATCGCAGCCGAGTGTCACGACAGCAGAAATATCCCAGACAAACCGAAATTAGAGTTTGTCAACTTAGCTTCGCCACTGACAACCAGAGAGGAAGTGACCTTGGTGCAAGCAGAAATTAACAGACATCGAATGTGGATGGAATGATCAATGGATCCAGCTGCAGTAGACTGCTACTCGACACTGGAGCTGAGAGGTCAGTCGTGGATAACTGTCTCATCAAACAGACTAACTACACTGGAGAGAAAGCCCAGGTACGAGCTTTTAATGGCAGTGTCGCAACCTTGCCTCTACTCAGCTTAGATCACACTATAAGTGGATGGAGTCGACGAACAGCTGACAGTAGCCGTGCATGAACAATTGGGTTTTGACGCATGTGTAGGCATGCACTTTCCAGAGATCTGGAACATCGGGAAGAAGATGCTGTATGACAACCTCATCAATGTTGTCACCACACGGTCATAAGCTGCAGACGTGGAGCACCCCATCTCACCTGTCAATTACAAGGAAGCTGACTCTGATGTGACAGATTCATCAGGAGAGGAGGAAGAAGATGATGAACCAGCCGGCCAAGTGCAACTCAAGGAAGACATTCGGGAAGGTGGTTGCATCGAGACCTACAAGTCAGATTCAGCATCTTCTGACAACGAGCAATCGCAGAAGGACAGCCGAGCCATGAAAAAGGCACGAGCAAAGTATGTCAGTAGCAATGCAAGTCACCCGTTGTACGTCGACATGACAGTATTCAGAAAAGATCAAGAACAAGATGAAATGCTACAGACATGTTGGGAGAAGGCAGAGAATGGCGACAGCGAATTTGTCAAACAGGACGATTTGTTATGGAGACTCACTACAGACCGACTGGGAGAGGAGACAACTCGGCTCTGTGTACCTAAGAAATACCATTCCCTAGTGTTGTCACTGGCACATCGGCCAGGGTACCTAGAGGACGAGACCGAACCACCCAGAGAGTGCTTGACGACTACTTCTGGCCAGGAGTCTATGCTGACGTTCGTAAACTATGTCAAGCTTGCCCAGATTGTCAAAAAGCAGGCTGACAGTCACAACAACCGGCACCACTGCATCCTCTTCCAGTGATAGATGTTCCATTCCAGAGGGTAGGCATGGATATGATTGGCCCACTTCCCAGGACAAATGCAGGCAACCGGTTTGTGCTAGTACTAATGGACAATGCCACCCATTGGCCTGAAGCTTTCCCACTCAACGTTACAGATAGTCAAACCGTGGCCGACCAACTCATGGTCATGTTTGCTGTACCACACGAAATTTTAACAGATTGCAGGTCGAATTTCACCAGTCGCCTCATGAAAGAGCTGTACAATCTACTCAGAGTAAAAGGTATCCAGACAAACTCCCTACCATCCCCAGTGCGACGGACTGGTAGAAAGGTTCAACTCCACCCTTAAATCTATGATGAGAAAGACATTAAAAGCATGGCACGGTCAGTGGGACCTTGCAATACCTCACTTGCTCAGGGAGTATAGGAGAGCACCAAACGACGACAGCACTGGATTCACCCCATCTGAGTTGCTGTATGGCAGACAAATTGCGGCCCTCTACAAATGATGAAGACACGGTGTAAGGGCACAGCATCGACACCTGTGGATGTAGTTACTTATGTCACAACGATCCAACACCGATTGGAACAAATGCGAGAAGTAGCCAGAGAAAATGAGGAAGAAAAGAAAGCGGAACAGAAAGAGCGTTACGACAGGAAGGCACAACGACGTTCATTTCAGCAGGGTGATCTGGTTCTACTTTGAACACCACCACTAGGCCCTAAATTAATCACTGAATGGGAAGGGCCCTACACCATCCTAAAGAAAGTCGATGAGACGACATACCAGATTCACATGCCTGAACATCCATGAAGGAAGGTGCAACGACACATCAACATCTTGAAAGAATTTCACTCGCCTGTGGCAGCGTGCCTAGAGATGACAGAGTTGATGGCCGATGTCACTGTCAATCTAGAGGAGGAGGAGGGGGTGACCATCAGTATGACCGTAACAGCAGCAGAAGAACAGACGTTGAGTGAAATAGTGAGGAAACATGAGAAGTTAACAGGTGGTAAAGGTTACACAAAGGACACTGACATCAGGCTGGAGATGGGAGATGCTTATCCAATCAGTAGGCCGCCCTACAGGATAGATCCTAACAAACTCCAACTCATGGACAAGGAGGTCAAAAAGTTATTAGAGCTCTGGATAATACGACCGTCCAAGAGTCCGTGGGCAGCACCGGTGTTACTGGTGATGGTGGAGTGCGCCTGTGCATAGACTATCGACGACTCAACGAAGTCACCAAAGCCGACCCATTCCTTCTACCTCGCATAGACGAGTTACTGGATAAATTAGGCAGAGCTACTCATATTTCGACACTAGATCTCAAAGGAGGCTACCATCAAGTGCCGGTACATAGTGAGTCCATACCAAAGACAGCATTCATAACTCCCAATGGCAAGTGGGAATATATCAGAATGCCATTTGGTCTGAAGAACAGATCATCAGTATTCCAACGACTGATGAACTCGATATTGGCTGACATTCCCGAATTTTCAGCCGCCTATATCGACGACATCATCATTTATAGCCAGAGTTTTTGCGACCACTCTACTCACCTGGATACAGTCTTCTCACGACTAGAGGAGACAGGCTTAGTGATTAAACCAACAAAGTGTACGTTAGCAGCACCAGATTGCCTCTTCCTACGACACAGAGTGGATGCAGGACTCGTTCGTCCACAACAAGCCAAGGTGGAGGCCCTACTGAATTACCCACACCCGATTAAAAAAAGGATATGAGGTCCTTTCTCGGCTTGGCAAATTATTATAGACGATTCATGCCTGGTTTCGGGTCTATGGCAATCCCGCTCACAGAGGCAACTCGCAAGCAAGCACCAGATCCAGTAGAATGGACAGAGAGCCGGTTAACTGCATTCAAGCACATAAAAAGAGAACACCCAGTACTCAGAAGTCCTGACATGGACAAGACATTCCTGCTGCACACAGACTCATAAGGTGTTGGGATTGGGGCAGTGTTAAGCCAAGTGGATGACAAGCAGACGGAACATCCAGTGGGATACTACTCGAGAAAACTGAGAGGAGCTGAACATCCGCTATACAGTCACCGAACAAGAGTGCCTGGCAGTGATTGAAGCTGTCAAACATTTTCGTGTTTACCTATCAGGAGCTCGCTTCACAATATGTACTGACCACAGCAGCCTCAAATACCTCAACAGGATGAAAGATGAGAATGGGAGGCTCGCCCGGTGGTTGTTAGGCTAGCTAGAATAGTGCTTACCTGATAGAGCCATCAAGCCATGAAGAAAGCAACTTGGAGTAATAGGTCCAAGGCACTCCAACCATAATTATACGATCATATTGTTCACCGCCCCGGGACTGACAACAAGAATGCCGATGGGATTCTCGCCAGTCTTGGCCTATGACAGAGTCCAGTCTTGTGACAGAGAAAGACCCTACCAACACTGTCCTCGGAGAACCAGAGAGGGGTGTCACAGGGTGACCTCCAAACTCATTAAACAATAACTGTAGTTAACACTTATCATGTGTAAATGATATTCATTACAAACCCACTACATGTAAAGGCAGAGTGCTGGTCATATAAACAAGTACCAAAGCCTAGTCATTGGAGTTCATTGACGACCATTACCGATCGTTCTCTTTCTGGTCCAGTTTATTGCCATTTAATGGAGTGTAGTGTACTTACTCCAGAGAAGGCCTGCAGCAAGCTACCAGTGTGTACAGCAACTAGACTAGATTTCTTGCTATTTCTTTCTAAAAATAATATTCCGTCACATTTAAAATTGGTCTCTGCACGAACATAGCTGAGTATATATTGTTGACTTTTGTTGTTGAGCATAAGCCTTTAATTATAACCAAACTCCATGGAACAGTGTGATTCTTGGTAGCTAAGCTACCTGGTGGCAGCATACCAACTTGTGTTTGAGTAGTTCCAGGGTAATATGAGTGTTTAGCCATGGACAGTTATTTATCATTTTTTGTTGGTGTGTTGTTAGTAACACTATATTTATTTCATTAAACCACAACCTTGTTTTTTCCCTCCAATTGTTATTAATTCTGTAGTTATTTTAATAATATTATTATTGGTGTTGTTGCTATTATTATAATTATTATTACCATCATCATTATTTTTTTATTATATATATTTTTTAATATATATTTTTTAATTATAATTATTGTTGTTATTGCTCGAGCAATCCGATCCTTCCCCTGTGTGTCGGCTGGTGGTCCGATGGTTCAAGACCACAACATCTGAAGGACATGCTGTAGCATCCAAATGAAGTCTCCCCCCTTCTCTCTGTCTTAGCTGCCTTCTCTACCTTGGTCATAGAGGGAAGAATTCTTTCCTCTATCCGTCCTTTCTTTTTTCGGCCTAGGCTCTAGAGAAGAAAGGAGGTGGGGTTAGACCAATAGCAATAGGGTACACCCTTCGTCGGCTAGTGGCCAAGGTAGCTGGAAACGTGGTAGGCGAGGGAGGGCATGGCATCCCTGCTATCACCCAGGCAGCTGGGTTTTTGAACCAGTGGGGGTGGAGAAGCAGCTGTCCATGCCACCAGGCAGTTTTGCAACCTAACAATGCAGTAGTAAAGCTTGACATCAAAAACGCTTTCAATTCCGTCCGCAGAGACAAGATGTTGGAAGCTGTCTATACCTTAGCACCTGTAATCTACCCTTTTGTTCATTCTGTATACTCTTCACCATCCTCCTTGTTCTGGGGTGACAAGTCCTTGCAATCAGCAGAAGGGGTGCAGCAGGGGGATTCCCTGGCTTCTCCTTTTCTGTCTTCCACTCCATCATAACTGTGCTCAGCTGTCATAGGTGTTGTGTGTAATGTTTCTAGATGACATTACTCTGGGGGGCTCAACGGAAGATATAATTCATGATCAGGAGCTCATTAAACAAACTTAAAAGATTGGGTTAATTTTGAACAACGACAAGTCTGAGATCATTTTCCATGATGCAGTTTCGAGAGGAACCATCTTATGCTCTCTCCCAGGAGCTCATGTGGTTGATCCCTTTCTGGAGAAGGAACTGAAGGAATTCTACAAGGCCCTGTCACACAACACATTCCCGACGATTTAGCTCGAGCCCGGCTTTAGGCCATTTCAAAAAAAGAATCCGGTGCATGGCTAAATACCCTCCCTATCTCGTCCCTGGGTTTGAGAATGGATGATGATACCATCAGGGTTGCTGTGGGTCTCCCTCCGCTTGAGCTCCACTTTGTGTCGCCCCCATAACTGCCAGCACTGTGGAACAGAAGTGGATCGCCTTGCTATGCACAGTCTTAGCTGCAAGAGAATTGAAGGACGTTTCTACCGTCATACCGCCATGAACGACATCATCTTCCGGGCATTGTGATCTGCCAGTGCCCCTTCCAGGTTGGTACCATCGGGTCTCTTTCATTCCGACGGAGAAAAACCTGATGGGGTAACCATGGTGCCATGGAAGAATGGCAAGCAACTGGTATGGGATGCAACCTGTCCAGATACATTTTCCCAGTCGTATCGGGGTGCAGCAGTGAGTGGTCCTGGAGCTGTGGCTGCTATGGCTGAGGAGAAAAAAGTGGTCAAGTATGCCAGCCTAGATCCTTGCCAATTTCTTGAACCTGTGGCCATCGAGTCATTGGGGATAATCGGGAAAAGGTCGATGGCTTTCCTGAAGGAGCTTAGTCTCAGGATAAGGCAAAGAACTGGGGAGGTGAATGCCCGTGCTTACCTCCTTCAGCGTCTCTCAGTGGCAGGCTAGCGGGGGAATGCCTTGTCTGTTTTGGGAGTTGAACGTGTTAGCTTTAGTTATTTATTTATTTATTTATTGTTAATTAGTTATTATCACGATATCATTTCAGTATTTTTATTATACAACTATAATGAACTTGGTATGTTATGGCTCTTTATATTATTATTATTATTGTTGTTGTTGTTGTTGTTGTTGTTATTATTATTATTATTTTATTATTATTATTATTATTATTATTATTATTATTATTATTATTATTATTATTATTATTATTATTATTATTCTAAATTGTTTATTTTGGCCACATCTGGTTCACGTGCTGGATATGTGTGCCAGGATGTAGTTCACATCATGTGTTGAATAGCTAGCTATATACCAACCTCACATGAGTCTTAGCATCTCATTGAAGGGGGGTCGATTGCATTTTTTTATTTACTTGCCGTAGATTCTGCAAACTTAATGGTATGGACTTGATATATAGCTCAAAAGATAGGTATCTCTGTGTGCTCTCTTTTATACTAAAATATGTTTCATAGGTATAACTATAGGAAAGTTACAAGACCCTAAAGTGGAGGGACCTGCATCCCAAAAACCTCATCCAGAATAACTCCAGATTGCTAAGTGCAAAATTGATACGAGTGGCTAGAGGAAGCCCTAGAGCAGGAATTCTCAACCAGGGGTAAATTTACCCCCTGGGGTTAAAAAATGACATGGCATGGGGTAAATAATAGCCGTGCCTGATAATTGAATAAGAAAGAGGCTTGTAGACCTGGTATATATAACTTACCTGAGGTTACTTTTATTATTCACACTATTGCCTTTGGTCTGTGATTGTTTGGTCTGTGATTGTTTTCATGGACTGTAAATTTCTTTCTTTATCAAAGTATATTACTATATTTTTTATGCAAAACCTAGATAATAAATGTGTTTTTACTTTCCTGTGCCTTTATGATGGCTGTGCATTTTTTTGTATGGGAATAAGGGGGTGGATGTTGAAATACATCAGGCTGAGGGGGTAAAAGATGCTGAGAATCTTTGCCCTAGAGCATGCAATCACCTTTTTCATTAGGCGTTAAAATTTTAGTACGTGGTCAAGCGCGCGGGTGGAAAATTATTTTTAATGATTTTCAACGTAATCAATTTTCCACCCGCGTGCTGACCACATACTAAAATTTTAACGCCTAATGAAAAATGCTCTAGGGCTTCCTCTAGCCCTTAGTTTCCCAAAGTCCGGCCCTCGGATGATTATCAGAAAAGACGCTTTTTTTTTTACAAATTAAATTACACAAATATTTAATCTGTATTTGTGGAGACACACCCTCCACATACCATCCCCAACTGAACAGTGCCAGTCATCTTGTCTTGTATAGCTAATACATTCACAAACTGTCTATGATTAACACACCACATCACAAGATAATACTGTGCATACAAACACATGCACAAACTTCTCATGTCTAGCACTTATAACATGCACATTAGTTGTAATTGGTCTCGGCCAAAAACCTATTTAAAGGGAGCTGGCCTCAAGTCCCTGCAGATTTCCCCGAGATTCACTCCAATTTGCAACATTCACATCCTGTGTTTGACCTTGGATTTGGACTCCTTGGACTTGGACTCCTTGGACATTGCTGCCTCCTCCAACAGTGCAGGGTCAGGCCAAAGAAGCGGAAGGTGGATACAGAAAATCGAGCCTTCAATGAAGAATGGATCAAGGAATTCTTCTTCATCTCAGACAGGAGCAAGTGTCTCTGACGCAAGAAAGCCTCGCTGTTACAAAGCTATTTAACATCTGGCGACTACCAGTCAAAGCATTCAGACAGGTAACTTTATTTTTCAAGGCAAAAACAATGCGCTGGAGAGAATGTCTTCCTTGAGCTCAACATGGCCATGCAGGAGCGAAAGCTAGACTTCAAGAGGCTGGTAAGCATTGCCACAGATGGCGCACCTTCCATGCTGGGGAA
The DNA here is from genome assembly GCA_028752905.1 of Cladorhizidae sp. MBARI D1340-BT2. NCBI lineage: Eukaryota > Metazoa > Porifera > Demospongiae > Poecilosclerida > Cladorhizidae > Cladorhizidae sp. MBARI D1340-BT2. Next base: position 6,654,116 of record JAQNBH010000016.1, on the reverse strand, counting down.
CAGATGAGGACTGTAAGGCCAAGTCATGGCTGAGCTGGACAGGAGGGGTCTGCCACTGACCTGATCTGGTGCCTTTGCATCAGCCACCAGGAAACACTCTGTGCAAAAACTATTGGCTTCCTGGAAGTGATGAGCAAGGTTATCTCGCATGTCAACGTTATTGCATGGCCTCAACCACAGACAGTTGAAGGAAGAGCTCAAGGCCAACTATGGAGATGTGCTCTACTTTGCTTCTGTCCGTTGGCTCACCAGGGGATGCACCATGAAATGTTTTTGGGAACTCCGAGAAGAGCTGGAGATGTTCCTTGGCATGAAGGGCCAGCCGGGCCAAGAGCTCTCTGATCCCCAGTGGCTGTGCGACTTGGCATTTCTGGTGGACATTACAGAGAAGCTCAATGTCTCCATTGAGGGCACGGAGAAGCTCGTCCACAACCTGTTCGGGAGTGTGAAAGCATTTCAGGTGAAGCTGCAGCTCTGGCAGACTCAGTTGGAGGCTGGTAACCTCGACCACTTCCCTGCCATGAAGAGTCTGCGCTGTGAGGACAGAGCTGATGATTTTGATGGGCAGAGATATGCTGCAGAAGTTGGAAACCTGAAGACAGAGTTTGAGCACCGCTTTGAGGAGTTCAGGTCGAGAAGCATGGACTTTGAAATCTTCTCTATGCCATTCACAACTGACCCAAGCAAAGCTCCAGTCAAGCTTCAACTGGAGCTGATTGAGCTGCAGAGCACAACTTGGCCATAAAGTCCCAGTTTCTGGAGAAGGAACTGAAGGAATTCTACAAGGCCCTGTCACACAACACATTCCCGAACCTAGCTGCCAATGGCCAGAGGTCCTTGCCATGTTTGGCAGGACATACATCTGTGAGCAGTTTTTCTCCAGGATCAAGTACGCCAAGTCCAAGTACCGGAGTTTGATCTCTGATGTGCACTTGGAAGACACCGTGAGAGTGGCTTCTTCCCATCTCAAGCCTGATATCGATGTCATCATGGAACAGCAAAAGCAATTCCATGTTTCACATTGATTGTGATTACTTTGTGCAACTGGCATGTGTTTTCTGCTTCATATGTACCAGAAATACAGAAGCGAAATTGTTCTTGTCCTATTCCCCCCCCCCCCCCCCCCCCCTTCTCTCTCCCCCCCCCCCCCCCCCAATGGCCTCCGGCCCACGACACACTCATGGTAGTCGCCACCGGCCCCTGAGCTAAAACGTTTGGGAAACACTGTGTGAGTCTAGCCACTCGTATCATTTTTTGGCACTTAGTTATTCTGGATGAGTTTTGGGGATGCAGGTTTTTGAGGTCCCTCCATTTTAGGGTCTAGTAACTTGCCTATAGTTATACCTATGAAACATATTTTAGTATTAAAAGAGAGCACACAGAGAGACCTATCTTTTGAGTCCATACCATGAAGTTTGAGTTGTAACCACAAGTAAAAATAAAAAATGGAATCGACCCCCCCCCCCCCCCCCCCCCTATCCGAAATATTGAGCGAGTGATGATTATTGAGGAAGTCATTGCAGCATATAGTGTTTTTTTCCTACAAGGGTGCAATTTTTGACAAGCTAATGCTAATTTACTTTTAATTTACCATACTTCTATCATTTTGTTGTTGTTGATGTTTTTCTATTGGGAAGTGCAAGAGCACTCCCTCTATTGCTTTGCCTCCTATTGTAAATGGTGGATACCAAATGCATTAAAAAAATGCCTCAGTTGCCCCCCCCCCCCCCCCCCCCCCCCCCCACACACACACACACACACACACACATACACACACAAACAAACACACACAACTTAATACAATTAGATGATTTACCAAAAATTGTAAAGGATCATTACCACAATAAAATTAATGCACTTGTGTGTTATGTGCAATAATGAATCAATGATACAGCAGCACCTGCACATTCACCACAAACAAATCATTAATCGGTTCACTGGGAAGCTTACTCTTGAAATAAAAGTTAATGGAAGAGATAATTTTAAAAAACACCCAAGTATATGCAGCAGTATCTAGTATCTCTGTATATATACATGTGTTTATTATAATACATACATGTTAGTAAGCTATGTGGTAATTTCCTAGGTAACTTACAACAAACAAGGTTCATGTTCGATCCTTGCTGGAGTAATTCACTTTCCCCCCACCTCCCAACTTTTTCTTTGAATTTCCTCCCTCCCCCTTCCCCACCTCCTTCCCCCCATTTTAATTTATTCCTGGGAATTTTGTGGGATGACTTCAACCAAATGAGTAGCTATTTGTCTGTCTGTCAGAATATGTATGTGAGTATTTAGAGGCCAGTTCAGCAGCTGCAATGCCAACAATTATACCTGCTGAGCATCAGTCTCAAGTCGACTCTCTCACAAGAGGGCTCTCTCCTTTTTCTTGCTTGTTTTGTTTTTCTTGTTGCTGCACAAAAGTTAACGGATATAAATATCTTGTTATTGTTGCTATTTTGCTTTACTTCGATTTGTTGCACACGATAACTCCAGAACTAGATACATGCACTAGGCACTCCTGACTTGAAATGGTCACGAGTGACAAGCTTGATTGCTTTAAAGATAAAGATGTGATGGCATAAATGGGCAATAGAATTTAAGACTTAATGCATAGTCAGCAGTTGTTGTTTTAAAGATGAGAATAGCAAACTTGGGCTGGACTAAGGACTAGGGCTGGAGCTAGCTAGCTAGGGATGTGGTATAATCAACAAGTGAAGAATATCGATTTGGGAAGAAAAAAATTGAATAATTTTATGAGATAGGGATGGATAATACTGGCTAGGGCTGTGGAATTAATATTTTATGCAAGATGAATTTCAATATTTTTTAATGTAAAATGTAGAGAATTTGACACAATTCTAATAAAAAAAGAATTCTGTCACGAGTTATTCCTTAGGACGAGCCATCCTTACCTTCCAGTCATTTCAAAGATGAGAAAGGTGAATTAGGGCTGTGATAAGGCTAAGGCTGGGATAAGGCTAGGACTAGGGCTGGCTAGAGAATTAATGACAGAATTTGAGTATTTGATAATAATTTTGGAAGAATAACACAGGCTAGGACTGGCTATGGTTAGGGATGGATGCAAATAGGGTTGGACTAATTTTTATAATAATTTTTATGTTCTTTAATTGGGTAAAAATTAGGCACAAGGCGAGCCTTGTATATGTCTAGCCACATGTGTAAAGAATTTGTAATCAGACCAGGCTTCTTGATTTAGAAGAGTAAAATTCTATTAACTTATTGAATAATACAGCTTCTTTTAATAAGAATACAGCACTTAGAGTATTAGTTAGTCAGACAATCGTTACTGCTGATGATCTTCACCTTTTTGTTGTTGTTGTTGTTGTTGCTGATAAAGAATCAACTTTGTCATGGCAAGTAATTTGAAATTTTTGGGTGTTCTGCATGGTAGAATTATTATGAATGGACCTACGGTAAGCATGTGGGAGAAAAATGGTTTGTCGAAATGGAATAGAAATATAATCTCGAGTAAATTATTTATATTCATGCCCATGCAGGGGACTTGGAGGGCAAAGGGAAAGAATAGAACACTCAACAGGTTTTGAATGAATATCATGAGCCCAAGATGTCACATAAAATGTATGGAATTTCATTGGGATCACTGCATGGAAAGCCAGTATATTTTTCCTACAGTCTTAGCTGAATAATGGTGGACCAAGTATAGATGTGACATCATTGACTTCAAGAGGGAGCTATGTAATTTAGGTGAGGCAAAGAGCTCAGTAAACATTAAGAAACTGATTCTTGTAATTATAATCTTCTTATTACCTAATCGTAGATGTCAAAGCTTGTTGATATGAATCATTGAATTCCTGCTTTTCCTGCCAAGACTGCGACTGAGTGGCTTTAGTGATGTGGAGCTCTCACTTCTGCTGAGATTAATGGTGTGTGGAACTTTGCAGATGTCATGTGCCTTCTCTGCAACTTAAAATACAAACACTGTTTTATATGAACCACAATGAGAGGGGAATAGTGTTCAGAATTTACGGTTTTGCAAATTCACAGGAGATCCCCTGATGGAGTGGAGTGAACAATTCTATGCTTGACCATAGGACAAATGAAACTGCTATTATTATTTACATGTAAAAGCACACTCATGACTTGTGCACAACAATAACTAGCTATAACTATGTAGTGCGCATGGATATAGGTCATGACTCCTGCAGCTCAGGTGCACCCACACACAGAATAGAACATTATGAGCTGTGATTACCATGGATTTGCATATTCCATCTGTGAATGGAATCCTAGCCATTATGCATTTCCTCCTATTTTCTCCCTTCTGTGTGCATGTGGCTCACAAGGATTACCTGAGATCAGAAGTAGTGAATATGGACTGTGCATCGACTGCTCGAACCACCTAACTACTACTAGATAGGATATGTATATGTGACATTACTACGTACGACCCTTACCCAGTGCACGACCCCTTACCTAGCGCATGCCCACTATACACCCGTTCACTTGTAGCACACATCCTTGATTGTAGCATTGAAACTATATCCAGTGTCTTCGATTGGGGAATGCGCACGGCGCAGTTCTCTATGTGTGCTACAAGTGTTTTATAGATTCCTGTTAGGCATCTTACCTTGCCAGCAAGAGTGCTGGTCAAGAAAGCGTTCGTTTTTCGGCACAACTCTATTTGGTGCCCACCGACTGCATGGCGGTTGACTGTCCCTATCCCGGATGCGACTACGCCACACCCGATGGCATGGATCCTGTAGTGGTGGCAGCAGTACTCAACGGCCACATGCTCATCCACAGCCAGGCAGCAAGGACTAAGCCAACCCCTGTGCGCCGACCAGAGATCACGGCAGGGGGCACAACCGAGGGATGGCAGTACTTCCTCACCAGGTGGAGGGCCTACTCACAGGCCATCCGCCTGGCAGGGGCAGACGTCGGCATACAACTGCTGGAGTGCCTGGACGCCAAACTCCGCCGAGATGTGACCCGAAACATCGTCGGTCCCTTACCAATTGAGGAGCTCCCTGAAGCAGACCTGCTGGCAGCCATCAAGGCCCTGGCGGTGAGGGAGGAAAACCCTAAGGTGGCCAGGGTCGCCCTATCCAGAATGGTACAGGACCGGGGGGAACCCATCCGATCATTCGCAGCCCGACTCCGTGGCCAAGCAGAGGTATGCTGCTTTACTAAGAAGTGCTCCGGGTGTGAGATAATCAACAACCAGGGGGAACAGAGGGTCGCTGACCAGCTCTGCATCGGCCTGGCAGATGCAGACATACAGGAGGACCTTCTGAAAGACCCCAACCAAGCAATGACGGTGGAAGAGACAGTGAGGTTCGTCGAGGTAAGGGCTGCGGGCAAGCGGTCCGCGGTCACCATTACCACACCCACCTCGACGAACGCCGTAGACGAGGAGGCCGACAGTGAAGACGCCCTGCACAGTGGCTACCGGCAACAACAGCGGCAGTCAACACCCCGCCAGCCAGGCAGAGCCAAAGCCACACCATTTAAGCCCAACCGCACTCATAACACCTCACCTCGACCACCACTGAAGGACGCACCCAGAGGTCAGGCAGCTACACCCAGACCAGTGATAAACCCGAGGGCCATCTGCTGTTTCTGTGGTCGCCAAGGCCATGGTGAAAGAGAGAGGACAGCCACCCGACGGATCCACTGCCCAGCGTTCGGGACAACCTGCACATCATGCGGCAGGTCCAACCATCTTGCCCACATGTGTTGGTCGAAGCTGGCGGAGCACGAAAGCGCGGTGTCTGAGGAGATTGACACCATGTCAGAGGACGCCCTCCCCCACCAATCCTGGGACTCCAGGGCGCAGCGATGGACTCAGCGCCGCTCCCCTCCCCAACCCCTCATTGACGTGACTGTATCCACCCACAAGGAGGATTTTCGAACCCACGGCCACACACTGAGGCAAGAGAGGCACAACCTGGCCACCACTGCCATGGCCGACACGGGTTGCCAGAGTTGCCTGGCAGGACCACACCTGCTGAAGGGCCTCAACCTGAACAAGAGGGACCTCATCCCTGCGTGCCTAGTGATGCACTCCGCGAGCGGCAACAACCTGCCAATACTCGGTGCAGCACTACTCCGCATCAGATCCAGACACTCCGGACGTGAGACTCGCCAGATGGTGTATTTTAGTGACCTGGCCACCAAGCTATACCTCGGGCTGATCGCGTTGGGGTTCCCCCTCTGTACGCTGACGCCACCCTCGGGAAACGGCACGGGTACACGGGCGACCCCAGATCAGCCACCATCACACCACACAGCGGACCTGCAGACCAGAACCACGGCCCAGCCACCTCCACGCCACACAGCGGACCTGCAGACCAGAACTCCGCCCATCACCCTGCAGAACAACCCGCAAGCAGGCCGTCCGCCTGGCAGGGGCAGACGTCGGCATACAACTGCTGGAGTGCCTGGACGCCAAACTCCGCCCATCACCCTGCAGAACAACCCGCAAGCGGCCGTGCAGACCAGACCACAAACAACTGGCCAACGGACAACCACTGTGGTGAGTCAACCAACACATACACCACCACCACGACCATGCTCATGCCCTACCAGGGCCCCACCACCTGACAGACCCACCTCCCTGCCATTCCCTGGCACGGAGGCCAACAGAGACAGACTTGAACGTCACTTGCTGGACCTTTACTCAGCAAGTGCGTTCAACGTCTGCGAGCATCAGCCCCTCCCCATGATGTCGGGACCACCCTTATCCCTAAACATCGACCCGAACGCCACCCCCAAACCCTGCCACACACCCATTGACATTCCAATTCACTGGCAGGACGAGGTGAAAGCTGGGCTAGACAGGGACGTCCGCCTTGGCGTGTTGGAAAAGGTCCCTCTGGGCACGCCCGTCACTTGGTGCCACCGTATGGTGATATGCACCAAGAAGGACGGGTCACTCAGGAGGACGATCAACTTCCAACCCCTCAACCAGCACGCCACGCGCGAGACACACCATTGCCCCTCACCATTCCACCAAGCCCGTGCCGTTCCAGGTCACACCAAGAAAACCATTTTCGACGCCTGGAACGGCTACCACTCAGTGGCACTCGAGGAGAGCGATAGACACTATACCACCTTCATCACCCCCTGGGGGAGGTACCGATACTGCTCGGCCCCCCAAGGCTACATCGCCTCAGGGGACGCGTACACGGCCAGATATGACGCCCTCGTTGCCCACGTGGAATCTAAGACCAAGTGCATAGACGACGCACTGCTCTGGTCCGACGACATAACGGGGGCTTACCACCAGGCAACTGAGTGGCTGCATATCTGCGCCGTGAACGGGATCACCCTCAACCCGCGCAAATTCCGCTTTGCCCAGGACAAAGTGGAGTTTGCCGGGTTTGACATCACCCCCACCGAAGTCCGGCCATCCTCCAAGTATCTGGAATCCATTACCAACTTCCCCACCCCAACCGGAATCACTGACATCCGCGCCTGGTTCGGCCTGGTGAACCAGGTGGCATATGCATTTTCCATGACGGCCGCCATGCAACCATTCCGTGCCCTCCTCAAACCCTCCACCACCTTCAACTGGACAGACGAGCTGGCAGCGGCATTTGCGACATCCAAGAGAGAGATCTGCGAGCGCATCAGGGAGGGTGTGGTCATATTTGACAAGCACCGCCCAACCTGCCTGGCGACGGATTGGAGTAAAGACGGGATTGGGTACTGGCTATTCCAGAAACACTGCCAGTGCCCGTCCCGCGAGATCTTCTGCTGCCAGGAGGGTTGGCGCGTCACCCTGGTGGGCTCGCGCTTCACACACCCGGCAGAGTCACGATATGCCCCAGTGGAAGGAGAGGCCTTAGCGGTGGCGGATGCACTGGACAAAGCAAGACACTTCGTCCTCGGGTGCAGCGATCTCGTTGTAGCGGTAGACCACAAGCCCCTGCTGAAACTCTTCGGCGATCGCTGCCTCGAGGACATCCCCAACCCCCGCCTCCGGAACCTTAAGGAGAAGACCTTGAGGTACCGGTTCCGGATGGTGTACATCCCCGGCGTGAGAAATCACACCAGCGATGCCCTCTCACGCCACCCATCCGGAACTCGGACCCCACCACGCCTACACCTACAAGACGACATCGCAGAACCATCCACTGCCTGCCCGGCGAGCCCAGCGTCATCCATTGCCAGCATCACGGAACACACCGCCCCCGCCCAAGATGAGGACGGCCTCACAACAGCCATATGCATGGCCATCTCGACCATCCCCATCAATTGGGAGAAGCTGCAGATCGCCACAGCCGCAGACCCGACTCTACAGGACCTAGCATTCTATGTGGAGAATGGCCCGCCCGAAGATAGACATATGCTCCCAGCCAACATCCGGGAATACTTCCCGGTCATCTCCAACCTAACCATCATCGACGGCGTCATCTGCCATGGGGAGCGGCTGGTCATCCCGACATCACTCCGACCAACATGCCTCGCAGCTCTACATGCCGCCCACCAAGGCACCAGCAGCATGACGGCCCGTGCCTCCTCATCCCTTTACTGGCCGGGCCTCTCGACTGACATCACGGCGACCCGCAACAGGTGCAACACCTGCAACAGCAATGCCCCCTCCCAACCAGCGATGCCCTCGACCACACCAGAGGAGCCAGAGTACCCCTTCCAGCACATCTGTGCGGATTACTTCCACCACGAGGGATCCGCATACCTCGTGCTGGTTGATCGGTACTCTGGCTGGCCAATCGTCGCACCTGCACTGAACGGAGCATCGGGCCTTGCCGCCATCCTCAGGGGCACATTTGCCACCTTCGGTATACCGGACACCCTCACGTCCGACGGTGGGCCGGAGTTCGCGGCCCATGCCACCAGAGAGCTCCTCACCACTTGGGGCGTTCATCATCGGCTCTCATCCGCCTACAACCCCCATGCCAACAACAGAGCAGAAACAGCCGTCAAAACTATCAAACGGCTTATCGCCGGCAACACCGGCCCAGGCGGATCCCTACAGAACTCATTCTTCAAGGCACTCCTACAATACCGGAACTGCCCGAGCCCAGACACCAGAATGTCGCCGGCGACCAACCTGTTCGGCAGGGCTACCAGGGACATGCTCCCCGGCATCCCACTCCGATTTCAACAGCCCAAGGAATGGGACGAGAAACTGGAGCTTAGAGAACGGGCACTCTCCCGTCGCCTAGTACTGGGGCGAGCACGATGGGACGAGCACTCCCATGGCCTGTCCCCCCTTCGTTGCGGTGACACGGTCCTCATCCAGAACCAGACTGGCCGCCACCCAATGAAATGGGACAAGACAGGGACAGTCGTGGAGGTGCTCCAGTACCACCAGTATTCCATACGAGTTGACGGATCAGGCCGCCTCACCACGAGGAACAGAAGATACCTCAGGCGCCACAACCCCCAACCCACGGAGCAAGATAACCCACTTCGCCGAGATCTGCCAGCCCTATTGTACCCAACACAGCACAACAGCAGCCCGAGCCCACTTCCCCCCGTACCATTGCCGCCAACCAGCCCGCCACCCAACCCACCCACTCCGTCACCCATCCCGACACCTGGGATCGCACAGCCGACCCTCAACCATCCAACACCAATCGCCACGAGCCCCCCTCGCCCGCCAGTACTGGCCACACCAGCCAGTCAAAGATCGTATGCAGCAGTGGCCAAGACACCCACGCCACCCCATCGCCCAACCAAGACTGCCCCAAAGAACCTGGCGCAGACGACCACCCTTACCCCCCCCCAAGACGCTGACCCCAGCCCCAGGCCCAAGACGGAGTAAGAGGGGACCAAAACCAATTGACCGCTACGGGCAGCGATGACAGCCCACACATCAGTCCACCTGCCGTCGGACTTGGGGGGAAGTAGTGAATATGGACTGTGCATCGACTGCTCGAACCACCTAACTACTACTAGATAGGATATGTATATGTGACATTACTACGTACGGCCCTTACCCAGTGCACGACCCCTTACCTAGCGCATGCCCACTATACACCCGTTCACTTGTAGCACACATCCTTGATTGTAGCATTGAAACTATATCCAGTGTCTTCGATTGGGGAATGCGCACGGCGCAGTTCTCTAAGAAGAAGTTATTGTTTGACTGAAAATCATCTAGTGATGCTTCCTTGTCATTACAAAGGTCTCTTCTCAGCTGAATCAGCTTTTCTACGCTTCTGAAGTATTTGCACACAATCATATCACTCCTGCCACTTGATTGGTTCCTAGTGACTTATAAAGTATTAGTCAAAATTTCTCGGAACTGGGCACAGTCATAATTCATCTAAGCACTAAAATAACTTCCTCGCATTCATTTATTTTAGGACCTAATACGATCTGCACCCTGTAGAAATTATTATCACAATAATATTCATGTTTGTGGTCAATATAATCGTACCACCGTGTTTATCAACAACAATTGTATCCCATCATATACAGTTGCTGTATAGTGACTTTAGTACATTCTTTTATATGTGTATAATTATAATGATGGTGAGAGGGTTAAACAAACCAGAAACTTTATGCATATATACAACAGTTACATTGGGAGGAATTATCTAATTTTGTAACTCCTAAATCCCAATTTTTTTAACCTGTTGCCATTAAATTTAACTTGTGTATTTTAGAAAAAAATATTGTGTAAAATTATGAAGCAATAATTGGCCACTGTGTAAAATTATGAAGCAATAATTGGCCACATACTTCTCCATACTCTGCAGGCAATAAAAATAACTACCTCCTGGTGCTCTAAAGAAACATTAGGGGGTATATAGGGGGGGAGGGGAGGGGGGTAATAGGGAGGGGGTATTGGGTCAATGACAAGGCAAGAATTCAGATTGAGGTGAGGGAGGGGAGGGAGGATTCAAAGGCAATACGAGCGAGTGAAGCGCATACACTAGACACTTGAGCAATAAAAAGTTCAATCAACTTCAAACCACTGGTAATTCATTTAATATGGGTATATTATAGTATTGTAGGTTATTTGAAGTGACCACTGTATGTGCGTTTGTGTGTTTGTGGTGGAGGGGGGGAGGGGAGGGGGGGGGGGGGATCTTAGGTACCATAGCAGGTGATTGGAATTGGTGTGGGAGTAGCACCTTACGAGAAGTAGCTTGGGTTCTATGAACACTCTGCACATGCGTGGAACCCACAAGCAATATGGTGGGCTTGTCAATAACCATCAGCTAGAGTCTGGGGGAGCTCTTTACTGGTCCAACAGACCAATTTGGGGGAGTAGCTACAGTGGGAAGGCACCCACTAGTCAGGGGTCAGGGTGCATAGCTAGATAATTGCCATCATTATGATGTGATGCTAGGCTGGCTGGATTCAAGCCATTATTAAAGGGGGTCATGGATTACCTGGCACTTCCTTTGATTATTTAGAGGTTAAGGGAAGTGGAAGGCACACTCGAGACACAGAGTGTTTCACCACAGTCCTCAGCAGGGGATCCTGCATCGCCAGCTGACACGGCACTGCCAACATAAATAGAAACAGTATGTTTGTAATATTTCTAGACTTTAATTGCACTTTTATTGCATAAAAGAAATGCAAATAGTTTGAAGTTGGTTGCTATTGTTCAGTTACATTCCTTGACTCCTGTTGTCTCTAAATATCAATCTATTTGCAAACCACTAACCCTATACCCATTTTTTGTAATCATCCACTCGCAGAGATATCACTTTCGTCACAAAAAAATCACCTACATATTAGGCTGGAAATGTCCTTAGATCCCCAGATATTAGGTAAAGGGTCTGTCGTGCCAGAATAGCACCGCATGCCATGGCAGGCATGGCTATCAAAACCACAATGGAGGGACTTAAAATGCAACAGGATGTATCCAAGATTGGATTAGTCAAACCATTGTACAAACAACTAAAGTGTTTTACCACAAATTCAACTATCAACCCTGCAGAGGAGTAGGAGACATATGGTAATCATTGTTGGACAGAAGCATAGTAACAAGATTTATATGGTCTAAACTGATTATGAAGCCTCACCTTGCATCGTTATGATGGAAATGATCCCGAGAAACTGACATAGTATTTGCACTGACGGGGTGTTTGCATGCAAGGGTAACCAACTGGTTGTTGGTTCATCAATCACATTAGTTCCAGCACAGCAATTTTGCTAGTTTATCCAATCTTCACTATCCCAATCCCTATGCTTTGTACCGAGATTGCAGATACAATAGCTGAATGGCAAAACTCCATGCTAAGATTCATAAATCCACAAGGTAACTGGCATTGATGGCAGACTTAAGGATATCTAGGAAATGACATAGAACAACTTGGTCCACTTGCTGAGTTCCCCCACTATAGTAATGTTCTCCCTAGACATATATATATCTATATATGTCAAATTGTGGAAGGTGCACTGAATAATTCCCTTATGTCCATGTTTGGCATCATCTCTTAGAGGCTTAGCCAGTGCATCCACAAAATTCTAGACAATTTTTATATACCCTCGCCATGATAGGAATTGGTATCTGATTCATTGTGGCTCCAGCTACACCAAGCATATCAGATAATGGTGCTTTCTAATAGTTCTCCTGCACGAAAAAAAATTGCCCAAGAGTTTAAGTTACAGAAACCTGCACCTGGTGACTGTGAACCACATGGCAAGAGTTGGCTTAAGAAAAGTGACTGCTTCTTCTGAGCCAGTGAGAGCATGTACTTCCTCAGAGGGTGTACTTTCTGGTGTGCCAATTCTGGTGTGCCCACAAGCTATTGAATGTGGGCTGGTGCAGATGCACACAGCACAACATAGTATCCAACTATGCTCTGTACCAGCACCTCATGTAAATTACAGTATTCAGAGGCACAAAAACAACTTGGACGGCATTTCCCCCCTGCTCACTAAGGATGCATGGCGGACTATTGTTTCATTTGTTTGTCTGCGAGTAAATACAACAACTCAAGAATAGCCGAGATCTTCGCCAACCGAGCAAGTATGCACGCAATCTACAGTTACATTTAGAAATGCTATGGTCAAAGTAACAACTTGGGTAAGTTAAATTATCCGAAAATATCTTGATGGATATTTAGTGAATTTGGTTAGCAGATGGATTTTTAAAATTATAATACTACCACAAACTCTAGACCCAATTAGTGTATATATGTGTATAGTTTGTAGTTGCTTCTTGCTTTTGAGACAAGCCACCATGGTGCATGCTGGTGGGTGAGTGTAGAGTGCTTTCTAGTGTAGAGATGGTAAAGCAGCAGCTGCAAATAACCAAATTTTTTGGCAAGTCTATGAGCTGAGCAGGAAACTTTTTCTCCAACAAGTGGTTCCTTGATAGTCAGACCAAAGTGACTTGATTATTGACAACTACCTTTAAGCTTCATCTTAAGTATAAGACATAGTGCAGTAGCTCTTTTAAGTATGTGTTGTAACTGTTGTCACAACTTCTGAGGAAAAAGTGCAGCTGCTTGCTGACTCGGCTCAGCTTGACTCGATATTGCACTATCCACTTACTGGCATTGTTGAAGACCTTTTAATGATTCTGAGTGGGAATAAATGGATTGTTGTTCTAGAAACGTACTAACTTCACGAAGAATTCAAAGCACCTTCTGAAATTTGGAGTCCTCTGGTAGTGAATGGACATATTGTATGTAGAAATACAAGATGTTGAAAATGAATTTTAGGATGCAGTTTACAACCTTCAAGAAGGATTCAAGAAGTGTTTTGGGGTCAAAATCATACCAAGAAGTTGTCGTGAGTTTTAGCTGGGATATAAATTAGAAAACTTTCTTGTCCTCCATTATATAATAGATGGATACACCAATACATGATGACCAATACATGATTAAAAAATACATGATGCAAAAGTAATCCGACTTGTTTTGGGGTGTGCATGTGTGTGTGGGGGGGGGGGGCTGCATGTTCGTTCCTCTATTCAAGGTATGCTTGAAGTTTTTAGGCGCTAAAATTGGCCAAATCCACCGTTTAGGATACTATGTAGCTGTAAGTGATAGATATATGCATAAATGCTTGGATTGTTTTTGTCAGTTTTAAAACAGCGAGTGCTCCTACACTTCCCAATAAAGAGTCAGTTTGCATTGTAGTTTATGTGTTGAGCCCACCCACAGGTACACGGGCAACCTCTTGACCCAAGAAAAGTACAAACGATGCCATATAGGATAAGGCAGTGCTGTAGAGATCAGGGTCGATCTAGGGTGGGGCTCACTTCAAAGCCCCCTCGAGTCAACCTGGTAGATTATGAACAACATTGCTGAAAGTATTTGTCCACATCCCTGGACACTTGGCCTATCCATAACTACATCTCACACATATTGGAAACCTCTCAAGCCCAGTAAATTTTTGGACCCTCGGGCCAAGCCCCAGCCCCGGAAACAGCCAAACTAAGGCAGGTATAGGGTTGGCACTACAAGTGCAATGTTGTGATCAGGGTCAATGTAGGGAAGAGGGGACAAGATATATACTTCTGCTGATAAAAGCAAAGAGCTCTGCACCACACATAGCCTCATCAGCAAACAATAGCAACATCAGGTAACTCAGGTTTGCCAAAAAATATATATTAAGCTCTGTCATCATAACACATGACAAAAGGTGCACGAGATAAAAACATACGATATGTATACCAACATAAATGCACAACACATAAACATCTTAGCTAGTCACATACACTATTCTCAAAAATAGCCTCTAAGAGTGAGTGAACCTTATTAAACCTAGCTCTGTCGGCTGGTTTGTCAATCCAACACATTTTCATCACCTCGTAGACCTCCGCAGGGCAAGAGTCTGGCTGCGGCGGCAACATTCTGTCCGGCCCTTTGATGGCATCATCAATCACTTCCTGGTCTGTCATGTTCTGGTATGGCTGCTCTCTGACAAAGGTAAACACTTCCCACATGGTCACTCCAAATGCCCAAACATCAGTCTTTTCCGAAAACTTCCCGTAAAAGCATTCATTTGCCATCCACCTGATGGGCAGCATGGCTCGACCACTGATCCTGTAGTAGTAGGTGCTGTACAAGTTACGGCTCATGCCAAAGTCGGCAATCTTGATCTCTAAATTATTTCCAACTAAACAGTTTCTGGTGGCAAGATCTCTGTGGATGAATCGGAAGGAAGCCAAGTACTTCATCCCACTGGCTATCTGGAGTGAGATGAAGGTAAGGTCAGAGCAAGTGAGAGCGTTCCCGTTGCTGGAGTTATCTTCATCTCTTGCAATCTCGTGACTCTTGATGAACTGGTTTAGGTCTCCATTTGGCATGTACTCCATGATAATAAATGGGTTGTTGCTTGGACAGATAGCCAAGAGGCGAACAACATTTCTGCAGTGAAGTCTTGACATGAACTTGATCTCTTTCTCGAAGGCTTCTTTGATATGCTGATCTGCCGAAGCTTTGAGTCTCTTCACAGCTACCTGGAGAATAATGTCTTTGTTGTCATCAGTATCATCCAAGTGCAAGTCTTTCAGACTCAGTCCCACAGTCTCAGCAAGCACCACCTGCCCAAACTGGCCCACTCCCAAGTTCCTCACCTCCCGCACATTTTCCAGGGAAATCTCTTTCGGCCCCTCTGATCGGAGGAGCGGTTCAGGGTCATCATAAATTGAAAAACAAGGCAGCACCTCCGACTCTGCTAACGACGATTTATTAGAAGTATGTGATGAAAATGCTGATGGTTTTAAGTCGGCTTCACTGTATATAGATTCCTCGGTGATGCTGGGGGAGGGGAGGCGGTCAGGAACAGGAGGTGGGACCAAGCGAGATGAGAGTGTGTAAATGTTTAGTTGGTTGTCATCTGCAGGTGGGATACTTCTGTTTCTGTAACTGTCATCGGCATCAGCAAAGTTGTCAGAGGAATCGTAAATCGGATTTCTTTCCAAAAATGGGAGCTTATCTGTGAGGATAGCGGGAGACGCGACTGTTGTACGTTGAAAATTTGCTCCATTACTTGTCTCCCTCATCTCGACAAACCCGTTTAACTGTTTCATTTCATTGACAGATGCATAGGCCTGTATCTCCAGGCTCTGTCGGGGGAACTGAGCAGGAATAGGAGGCGGGTTTGGTTGGGGTAATTCCTGGTAGTAGGGGTCCCCAGTGAAATCAAGCGAGTCTTTCCTGCTCGTGGAACTGAGTCTGAACCGAGGAGATATTAAGTTTCGCTTGGAGAGTAGGAAGAAAATGACGATGACTATGCAGATGACAATGATGAGCACCAAAAGGCCACCCACCACTCCTATGATGATGGTGGACAGGGAAGACAGTGGTTTAACGGTTTGTGTGGTGGTGGAACTAGTAACACGAGGTTCTGGATCTGTGTTAGTCACATCTGGAGGTCGTGGAGTATCTGCAGGCATAGGAGGCAGTAAAAGTCACACATGGTTGCATGTTTATTCATTTGTTGGTGACCTCTAAATGTTATATGATTCACACTAACATACTGTGACTATAAAGTACCCCAGATGTTTCTGTTCTATACCCTATTCACTGTCATAGAAACGTATGTATTAATCTAACGGAAATAAAAAATGGAATTTCAAGTTTCTTTTGTTAGGACAAATATATGCCTATACTGTACAACATGGTTGGTTACCTTACCTGGAGGCTTAAAACCAGTGTATGCTTAAACATGCTAGCAGTGGGAGTAGTATGGACTAGCATTCTATATTGGTTTGACTAACATTTCAAAATGGCACAGACACAAAACACACACACAAAAAACTACCACATCTCCCTCTTAAAGTTCCTTAGAAGGTAGGTTTTGGCAGCTTCAAAGCACTTTAAGGTTCCTTGAATCCATCGCCAAGGAGTATTCTGGTAAGACAAGAAAACTAACATCTCCCTTCAAAGACCTGTATCTACAATATGTTTTCACTCATTCGCATACCTGCGAACAATAAGTCCATTCCTAATTTTAGTACCAGAAAACTCCAAAATCAGTTTCTCGATTCATGAAGAAAAAAAGGATGAAGAGCATCAACACAATAATCACATTCATGCATGTGGAACTGAGAAGTAGAAAGACGACACCGCAGCTGCACGTTTTCCTGCCAAGAAGTGAATGGATAGTATGGGTTATTGAGAAGCTTACTCTTGGGTGAAAAATATTCTAGTATATATATATGAGTACTAAACACAGCACAGAAAAATATCTGCAGAACTAACCAAACACAGAACACCTGCTATGTTTGGTTATTAGTTCTGGAGAAGTTCTCAACACGGCAACAGCTGACTGACTGCTTCACTATGGAGAGGACAAATTGTTGTGTCAACAAGCAACAGATGTAGGCCGCAAATAAGAAATAAAAAAGTTTGTAGGAATGATATTGAAAGGTGGTATGGTGCCCTTCAGTATAAACCATTGTTGCCAGTAGTGTGTAGAACCTTAATTGCTACAGCAGATGCCTTGATAATTAACATGGTTAATGAGGCCATTAACTACTGTGTGTGTGTGTGTGTGTGATATTATTCAGGAAAGTATAGAGCATAAACTGTCCTCTTTCCAGCGAATATTATAGTAGTAGCAGAGTGCTGATAATTAAAGGGGATCTTAGTAGAATTAGACATATTTAAACACACATGAGTATCACTCGCATGGTGTATGGCTACTAGGAACTTTTGGTAATCCTCTCTTGGTCAAGTCTGACAATTAATATGCATGAAAATATAACAGAGCTAAATGTTGCTCAGACTTAAATGTTTTTCTCAGTTTTTACAAAGTTTTAGTTTTTGTAGGCCTCAAGTCGACTATCTTATGAAGGATTATTTGAGACTCACTAGACAGCTTCCAGATGTATTACAGGCCAAAACACAGTTTAGGCGAGTAAGAATCCACAAACACAAAGTACTGTATATTCTCTAATAGGAGCTGCGGTTACTATTTACTTGTGTCCACTCTACCTGCCATTAATATTGGAGCAGTTACTATTGATTGCCCATGGCTCAACGGTTGAGTAACCCGTCCAGAAAGTAGAAATCTAAAGTTCAAATGCTACTAGTTCCCAGAACATTTCCCCTGAATTATTTCCCAGTCTTCAGTTGTCAGTTTATAAGCTAATGGGCAATTATTTGGGCGTGTCTTATTGCTATTTGCCTCCGTGGTTACGATTGGAAGGGAAATTACTATAAGCAATTGAGACTGACCTACAATCGGAGGGGGCGGTTCCTAATATAGGATATACGGTAGACATGACATTTGGTATTAACTTTATTCATGTTGTGAGGGGGGGGGGGGAGGTTTAGGATTTTACATTTTGAAATATAGGTCAAAACAATGAACTAATACAGGGAGTGCTAATGAGATCTGATTTATCCTGGTATAGTAGACCCTTGCATATTTCCAAACGCATTTGGATCTAATCAAGTTCGCATGAGAAAAAAATTCGGTGGATATGCAAAAAGCAGGGCTGTACACAGAAATTTTGCCAAGGGGAAAGGGTGGGGGGGGGGAGGCGAACTTGGGGCATGGGGAAAAGGGAGGGGAGGAGGGCCTGACCCAGTATCGCGTGGCCATTAAATCTCAAAATGTTAATGGGGGGAGGGGGACAAGAATGACACAACCCCCCAAATTACACCCATGTGAATGTCAAGTATTTGCTAATATCATTAATGATTTTTATCTGCAGGGTCTTGGGATGTGAGCACATTATTTCCTGGTCCTAGGAGGAGAAGCAGCTCTGTCCTCAGTCGCTGCCATGCTGTCTTACCATATGCATGCACATCCATACATCCATTTTGTATGCATTGTCTATAAGCAATTGTTGATCACAAAACTAGGTTCTGTACATACAGAACATATTTCCAAAAGTCATCTGCTTCAGGTTATCATGCCTCTTCATGCATGCCACCTCTTCATGCATGCCAGATGTCTCACTCCTTTAAGGAGCATCAGTGATGTCTCAGGAGCATCAGTGATGTCTCAGAGGATTCAGCACATACTGCTCACAACACTTTGTGTTCTATTCCATCACCAGTGGCCAGCCTACATTACCTGTAAATGTTGGTGCTTCTGATTTTCCTTCATGAACTTTCATGGAATTCAGCTGTTTTTTCTCTCGTAGCATGGGTCCACTGACTGGAGTTCCTTGCCCGTTTCTGAATCAACCAGAGATATAGGGCAATTTCAAGCTGGTCGCCTTTAGCAAGGCAAACGCCATTACAACTTGAACTCATCCCCCGACTATCAAGAGTGTTGCAAACTCTCAAAGTTCGGCTTCATCTTTTTTTAACCGATTAAGCGCCATATGGCGCCTAGGGCAATCGGACCCGCGAAAAAAATAATATTAAAAAAACCAAGTGCCAAATTCTTGGTGATGCACATGCCCAAAAGAATGCTGAATCATGCTAAATACGTCATTTGGCAGTCCCTGGAGATGAAGGTGATCCATTGTTACCATTGTTACCATCTACTTGTGGGATTAGAGGTTGGTACAAGTAAATTTTGTAGAGGTAGTATTATATATTTCCTTTCTGCCTCTGAAGAAGAGAGTGACATTTGAACACTCCTTCCTTACCATCTACTGACCCTCCATCCTTATTACCATCTACTGACCCTCCATCCTTACCATCTACTGACGCTCCATCCTTACTATCTACTGACCCTCCATCCTTACAATCTGCTACAGGGGACCCTTCTGGAATAAGTAAGTTATCAAAATTTATATTTGAATATTTGTTTGTATATATATTTATGCGTTACAGGGAATGTGAGTTGTGGTGCTAGAGGACGTGGTGCTAGAGGATTTAGTGAGAGAGGACGTGGTGCGAGAGGTTGCCGAGAAGTCCGCTCGAGAAGTAGAGGTTCATGTAGTACTAGTAGCCCACCACCCACAAGGTCGATAATAGGCAGGCACAGTCCCAAGAGTGTAGTAGTAAGGCTCGCTCATCTAGCACCAGTTATCAGATAATACCAGTCGAAGGTCACTGGGGGAAAAAGAGACATCTTCTGGCCCAAACTCTGCTTTGCTCGGTGTAACAAGTTCGTTACTAGGTGCTTTTTATATATTTTTTACTATTGACGTGTGGGACCTCCATGTGAGAGAGACTAATATATATGTTTCTAGGGTGGGGCTCTCCCATAATTGGCATGATACATGTGAAGAAGAAATGAAGGCTTTTGTAGGACTTTTGATTGTTATGGGCATTTCAAAACTTCCCCATTTAGACATGTACTGGTCTTGTGAGTATATCCTGATTTGTCATGTAGTTTGGTGAGTAGAGTAATGCCCCTTTGGAGGTTTAGGCAGTTGATGCACTACATGCATGTCAACTCCATTGCTAGCTCACAGGTAACATCTGGTAATCCCAATTATGATAGGCCGTATAAGCTTTGAAAGCGAGTATTGTTAGCTTAGCATTGATGAAGCCATGATTCCCTATCAAGGGAGGCTTGGCTTCAAGCAATATATGAAGGATAAGCCTACGAAATGGGGCATAAAAGTATTTGTGCTTTTGGATGCAAGGAATGGTTATATTTATCGATTACAAATTTATACTGGAAAGAATGTGGAAACAGGAGATAGTACAGGTTTGTGTAGTCGGGTAGTGTTAGATTTGTTGGTGGGATTTGAGAGAACTTTCAGGTATACATGGATAATTTTTATACAAGTCCTAATTTATTTCACACGCTGACTATTAGAGGGGTTGGTGCATGTGGCACAGCTAGGCCTAATAGGAAAAACGTTCCTAAGGAGTTACTTACAAAGTCCAGTAGGAAGAATAGATGAAAATTGAGTACAGATCAAATGGTTCACTCCTGGCTTTAGTTTGGGTAGACAAGCGTGTAATTGACATGATGACTAATATGCATGCAGCTGTGGGGCAAGGACAACAACCAACTGTGCAACATCATCAGCTTGATGGTTCTCGACAGTATGTCTTGCCCCCCCCCCCCACCCCTGTTTACCTGATTATCAATCATTCATGAGGGGTGTAGACAGAGCAGACCAAAGAATGGGCTACTACAATTTGGGTAGAAAATCAAAGAGGTGGTGGAAGGGTGTTTGCATATTTGGTAGAAGTTTGTTTTTGTTTTAATGCCTTTATCTGTTTTCTTTTTCAAACACTTCTATACATAAGAGGCAGGATAGTTATTTAGATCTTCGGATTAGCTTAGTAAAAACATTGATTGGTTCCTATTCTTCTCGCTGGCGTATAGGCCTTGTACATTGCCTACATCTCAGCTAGAGCATCTCAATTTGCAACTAGGTCATTTCCCCCATTCTACTTCTAATGGCCACTGTTTGGTGTGCATAAAAATGGTTTGAGGCATGAAAGCCTAAATGAGTGTGGTTACTGTAGGTTCATTTGTGCATTGGATCTGACTGTATCATAGTATCATACCTTGGTGGAATATTAGTGTTGCATGTATTCTCTTACTTCTCGTGACTATTAAATGTAAGTTGTGTATGGTGTATGTGCGTGCCTCTTGGTAAAGTGTGGATGCTTGTGTCTAAAAATGCATTTTTCTCTATTGTTGTGTCTTTGTGTTCTAGATGCCTGGGAAGTATTGATAGAGCCTCGTCTTGCCCTTCTACACACACACACACAACATGTATTACAATGCTACTCTCTCACTCTCCTTCATTCTTCATCAAATTTCCTACCCACACACACGTACTTTTTCTATTCAAATATTCGATTCATATATTGTCTATTCAAAATGTTTTGTCTTGGGATGCTTTAGGATTGTTATTGTCTTGATTCTGTGTCAAATTATATGAATATGCCAAAATATATGGTATATAAATGTTGGTTCAATTTAGCCAAATGCTGGTTATTTGGTCCTTGGGTTTCATTCAAAAATCAGGATGTAGAGCAATCACTGGGCTTACATATGAACGAGGTTTCCTGTGCTGACGTCCTATAAGAAGCTCGAGGGAAAAGGTAGTAATTAAATCGTTAATTATTTTACCGCGGGTACTAGGAAAGTCGGCGCTTAATCGGTTAATCTCTGTTACCATTGTATTTACATTATCTTCTTCTGCGAGTCCAGTTCAAATTGTTCTTTCTGATATCTTTCCCAAGAATAGCTAAATATGACTCATTAGGGGGAAAAACTACGCTCTTCCTTTTGTTGGCCCTAGTGAACTGATTCGGCTTTCATGTCGAATTCTCTAGCCTGCCCCACCCAACTAATTTTTCACATTGATGATCATTACCAGGAGATTCAACCGAGTTCGGATAATTGAGTCTACTGTACTGTCGTTCAGCCTCATTGACAAGCACCTGATTAATTCTTCAGTGCCATTCTGACCTTGATGTCGTTGCAAAGCCTTAAGGCTGGTTCACAACACGACCCTGGCTGAGCGTTGCATCGCATTGCGTGTTGTCAATTGACCTTAGACCTATTCATTTCGAACCGCACTCAACAAAGATGGACACATGATTGGTCCGACGCTGCATTTCAGATGCTGGATTAGAAAAAAGTTCTAATCCAGCGTCTGAAACACAGCGTCGGACCAATCAGTGTCGATCTTTGTTGAGCGTGATTCGAGGGTCAAAAGTCATTTGACAACACGTAATGCAACACTTGGCCAGCGTCGTGTCATGAACCGGCCTTTAATGTTAGGCACTGGTCTCATTAAAATCGTACGTCATCATCGCTGTTGTTTTCATTTAAGCATTACGTAGCTTCAAACTGTTAGTTGTTGACCACTGCAATACTTGACAGATCGTAACTTCTACTCTGTGCAAGATACTAACAACATGGCCATACAGAGGCTAGAGGGCAATGGAGTTCTCTAGTATGGGTTCATTGAAAACACATGAACATGGAAATGACATGAGATCAAGTCATGATGTCAAGGCACGTTCCCACACAACACGCCATCGAGAGTGCAATACAAACCTTAAAAACACGCCGAGGAGCATTCTTACACATGTCAAATATTTCACTGACTTAGGATAAGGTATGTTCTCTTTCTCTATTAAGTGTACCAACATTAAATGGGCTCTCACAGGAAGGGCATAAATGTGGCTGCATATGATTTAATCCCTTGTAGAATGAAGAGAGCTGTACGTCATCCCCCCCTCCCCGACAGTGATGGCTAGAATTGTTTTAAACTTCAGCCCCATTACTACACTTGCTTGGATATAAGAATGCTTACTTCTCCCCCATCCCCATCACCCACGTTCATGAATAGAAGTGTATACTGCTGTAATAATATTCATGGGGGGGAAAGGGAAAGGGAAAAAAGAAGGAAAATTAAAAAAAATTTTTTTTATAGGGATGGGTGTGGTTTACTCGAGGACATTGGCTCCCTTATTTACACCAAACATACACTTAAAAATTCTGATATAAACTCTTGAACGAACGATATAAAAACCACTGAATGATATCCCGATACGCAACCTGATGCTCTGATATACACCCCTGAATGATCTTCCGTTATATAACTCCCCTGGATGATGTTCAGATGTGTAAACCCCGAGGGTAATACTCACCAGTAATTATAGTTTCCATCCTCACAAGATTGATAACCTGCACTGTCGCCTTAACCTTACAAGTATATGTCATGAACACGGAGGTGTCATTTGCCGAGATTGACAGGACACTGATGATGCTTGGCATGGTGTCATTCCCCCCATTCTGTACGGATCTGTTGCCATTCCGAGTAACCACGTCATAGAGAGGGTCCGAGTCCTGAATGTCAGCATTGTTCCTAGCCCAAGTGATCTGTGTGTCACTGTTCTCCAAGTAACCATACAGCTCACAGGTGAGAGAGACTTGGTCTAGCAGTGCAGCTTTTACAGAACTCTCACCAACGACAACCAACTGGACTGCAAAGAACAAAACAAGTCCCACAATATTTAGCAAATCATATTAAGTTTGAGTAGCACTTGTAAGCATAGCTACTGTGCTTACATCTAAGTAAATAATATGGCATCTACAGTTCAGTAGATTCTCAACAATGAATACTAATGAGTTATAATAAAATTTGGGAAATATACTTCATGATTCTATACATTATTTCATGGCATTATATTTTCATTGGACAAGAAGTCCACGAATTGTTACATCTTTTCCAATGTAAGTATGAGGACACACTTCTTTTCCTAGTAAATTTAGTTCCAGAGAGAAACCAGTTAAGCTAATATGAGATTGCTAGGCCATCCTGTTCAATCCTCAAAGCTGCAGCAGCTTCTCTCCTCTGCCACTGCTGTGTGTATAATTAAACAATACTTAACTACACCACATTAACTTCTTCTCCCAAAGCATATAATATTCCATTGTTTAATTAAGGGGGGGGAAGTGCCAGGAAGACGTGGTTTCATAACCATGTGTGGTTATGACTTTTGGAGCTCCATTCATTCTGCACACTTCACTGTATGAACTTAACTTTATAGCAAATGATAGATCTCTCTGTGTGCTCTCTTTTGGTATTACATAAGTATAACTAGGCTAAAATTACATGCAGCCAAACTGGGGAACCTCAAAACCCGAGTGCCTGAATTGGTTAAAATGCTGGTTGCTGATTGGAAAGTGCTACTTATTGTGGCTAGAAGAAGCCCTACTCCATAACTTGATGTGCTAATGAATTAGGCAAGCATGGGTGCTGGGAAACAAACACAGATAACAATTTCAATTAGCCAATCAGGAACCAGCATTTTAACCAATTCAGGCACTCAGGTTTTGAGGTGCCACTACTTGGCTGCATGTAACTTTAGCATAGTTATATACACCTATGTGACTTTCTTATATCAAGAGAACACACAGAGAGATCTATCATTTGAGATATGTATCAAGCATACAGTGAAGTATGCAGTATGGACCTCCAAATGTCGTAACCACACAAGATTATGAAACCACATCTTCCTGGCACTTGTCCCCCCCCTTAAACAAAGTATTAGGGGGATTTTCCCCCCTCTATGTTAGTAGGTTAGGACTACAACAGTGATCAACAACAGATGTATCGTATCTTGCTATGGAGAACTAGCCATTCAGATGAACCCCGCATAATGTGAGTACTAAATACTGTATATGGCAACAGAGAGAACTCGTACAAACATGACGAGAGGGAGTTGTAAAATATTCGTCGCACACAAAACTTACATTCTAACTGAACATCCAAATCTTGAGATGCAGCCATGGGAAATGATGCTCCAGTAATTTGAGGGTCATAGGTGGCCTGGCAGCGGTACTTAGTGGTCCCCACTCTCTTGATGCCAGTGAAGAGGATAGTGCTGGTCCTGGTGTAGTCAGAGAGTATGCTTTGACTGGAGGGTGATGGTCCTGTCCACTCCCACTTGAACCTGCCCTCTCCACTGACTGTGCAAGAGAGATTGAGGTTGTTGCTCACATCACTGGCATTACGTACCACCGAGGAAGCAGTAACAAGCATAGGAGCATCTGAGGGACGCAAAACTGCCAAAGAAAAATAGTTACAACCTCAATTATGACAGCCTCCATAATTGACCTTATTTTGTCAAGTTTATTCGTATTTCATTCTAATTAAAAATTAAATTTCATTTGATCCATTAAAAAAAAGTATTTCACATTGAAATTTTCTAGCTATAGTGAGCATGCTAGAATTATCGTGCAATATCTTGCACAGCTGGAGCAGATTCTAAGGGATGGTTTGTCAAGCTTTCTTTTGTGAGAAGCTGCCTCATATACAAGGCTATTTGGGAACCAGCAATAAGAGAGGAGTTGTGTGCGATAGAAAACCCAACAATGATAAAGAGAGGCAAGGTGTAGCAGTGGTAAGTAATGGAACCATGCTTCATTGGACATGGACAGAGGAAGATCTTGAAAGTTTGTCCTGTTCCTGAGATGAGGAGTGTCCATACCAAGTAGAAGCTACTGGGACCACATACCCCAAACAACCCAAGAGAAAGAAGTGAAGCGGACTGCAGCAAAGGATCGTAACAACAAAGACTGGACTTGACACGTGTTCCTATTGCTTACCATAAAATATCTGCTATGAAATAATTTCATTGTGAAATATTATTCACCTAATTAAATTTCACATGCTTAACAACAAATGAAATCTATTTAACAACTAATGATATGCAATTGATGCGGCATGCTCAAACAAATAAACTTCCTTATAAGGAGCTGCTAGAATTATCGTGTGACGATGCCAATACGTGTTGAAATGTCTTCTTTTACTAAGTATGATTTAGTTAAAATTCTTACTGTACCTGAATCAAGTTTGATTAAGCAATATATTGCATTGATTGCAACAGATTGCCTCCTGCGTAGTGTTTGATACTCTCTATCTGCTCTACTTTTGTCTTGCTCGCTTTTCCTTTTAAACTCGCAAATGGTTGCTTTTCTTTCCATAAGAAATCTTTGCCCGTCTATGTTTTAATCATGTATCAGACTTATGTCACCGGTCACAAATGGGAGTGGCATGCCCTAAATAAGAACAGGTTGGCATGTGTATGCACACACCTATGAGAATATGGTCGTCAAGTCACCTTTCCCAATAATGCATTTGTACAGTATTCACTAGTGCACTTGAATAAAAAACAAAACTGAACTCCTGACTACAAGCTCCACCGACTCAATAAAAACTCTTGCACAGCAAACAAGATACTTTACATGCCTCACACATGACCGTGCTTCACACATGCTCAGCACCGCCCACAATGGTTCACTCTAGTTCTGGTGGAGACTAATATGGAATTGGGCTCAAGTGTTAATGCTGACTGTTAAGTCGTAGCCTTGCTATCTGATGCAATAAGAACAGTATTTTGTCAGCTGAGAACTATGTATAATAGTATTAAAATGTCTCCATAAACAAATAACATTTTGGTAAGATGCTCTAGCCTTCTTCAGGTAAAATGAGACAGATGTCCTCACCCTCGGCCATCTCATTATTCTGAAGAAGACTATAAAGCATCTAGCCAGATGTCGAATGTTTAAGCTGATTATCTTCCATGTCAGTTGAGAGTTCATAGAGAACTATTGTATGCACCTGTTGTAGGTTGCTGGCAGATCTGTACTTCACTCAGCAGCAGCCAGTTAACACTGATGGCATCACTGAAGTCAAAGGTAATTATCAAGATTAATACAGGTGAATGACTTATGAGACTAAGCATCACATCTCGACGCCCATCATCATCTGAGTGGAGATCTTCGTTCCCTGTGATATAGTGTGGCAGTTGAGAACCTCCAGAAGTTAGCCTTACATCAGGCAAACCAATGCCCATGGATGGCTTGTTATAGAAGAACAGGCGCACATGTCGAATGGTAACTGCTGATTTATAGCGCAGCAAGACACTCACACTCTGTGAAGATCTGCTCCAGGCAAAGAATGGTGCACTGCTGGGACTTGGTTGGAATCCTAGATCACCATCGAAGATGACCGAAGCATGATTACATGACCATCTACCGACCATGCCTACGATTTCTTGGCACATATTCGTGAGGGGAGTACCATTGTTAGTCAAGGGATTCACTTCAGAAGGTTTTGGATCAATTTCATAAACAGAGAGGCCTCCTGTGAAGTAGTAAAACACAGAGTGAGTATGTACCTGCTAACCAAGTGCCTCACTCTTCTCCCTCCACTAGTGCAAGTAAAGGTGCAGTGACTTACCTGGAGGATCACACAGCACAGCACTGACACATCTCATGTTAGATAAAGCAACAAACAAGACCACTGCACACCACCACACACCCATCTGCACAGGAGAAGAACACACACAAAGAAACATTCGTACAGCAATGAACATCATTATTGTTAAGAGAGACAGTGAACCACACACTGTGCAGTGGAACAGGAGTTTACAAGGACAGCTACAGTATCTATCTGCTCACCTCACTGCACCTCATATCATCTACACTTATCATTCAACAAAACATGGATTTCTCGTGTGCATGCTGTGCTGTTCAAGGAAATAGGACATTAGATTGCCAACCCCAAATATTTATACAATGACCTGATAATTAATTCACTGGATATTTCTGCTAGATTCCCTAGCTTTCATCAAGAATAACTGCTAAATAAGTACAAGAGCATAGAATATTGCCTCCACATCGTCAAGTATCCCCTAGTTAAGGTACACACACACACCACTGGAGAGGTGGTCTCCTAACAGGTCCTCTGTCAGTCCTGTCATTGCAAAGCAGAAACATAGTCCTCTGATCCTCACATATATGGTCAGATTGTAAATTGAGATGTTGACATAGGAAATGGATATGTAATAATCCTTCAATTTGATCTTGCACTCGAAGAGAAACACTTTCCTTTATCCGGCTCTCCAACTTCCTCCTCCTCCGCATAGCTTCAAGGAATATGATATATGACACGACGCGATTGATGCTAGATGGTAACCTAAGGAACGCAAGGACAAAGAAAGGAGAGCCGAGGAGGTCTGTCATTGCCGAACATGGAACACCACACTCGGGAGTCTTCAGTTACAGGGGCCCAAGAAGGTGAAAGTTAGGAGTGAAAGTTGTCGCTGCACGCCCATCTCACAGGAGCTTTGAGAGGGGTGTGGAGCTGCTTGACTGCTGGATCACAACTCCCAAGATAGGTGAAGCCACACCCATATCATCTGTCTGATCTAGCGTGGTATTTCTACACTGCAGCAGTCAGGCACGCACAGCTCATGCGAAGTGCTTTTTGAAACATGCACGCTGGTCTATTTACACAGCTAACCCTGTGCGAGATTTCATAGTCACCATGAGGAAGGCCGAACAAGTTGATCATACCATTGGTTTCTATCACCATACTTTAAGCTCATATAAGAGAAAGGCATGCTCGAAGCATCGGTTTCCATTACCATACTTTAAGCTCACACAAGAGAAAGGCATGCATTTAGTCCCATGTCTTCAACTAATAGCCATCCTTCCACTTCTAGCACAGACCTAGATACACACCGCTTCCCAGTTTCTGGCATGAGCAATGCATACTCCATATCAGGTTGCGGCCTACGCACAACACATGAGGGAACCAACTTGCACAACAGGAATGCTGCCTGCACAACAGGAATCCTGGTGCTTGTGGACACTATGTCAGTGTGGTGAACCACTATCCAAACACTTTATGCTACCTTGACCGAAGATTTACACCAGTGCCCAAACATGACTTGGACATATTATCTTAGAGATGAGGTCACAATCAAGCATTGTGTTTTAATGTTTAAGAACTACCACTGAAGTGTGGCTTCACAGCCCTAAGACACAACAGCCATGAGAATGTGCAGGACCTTTACCGACTCTGGGAGCAGCTGTAGAAAGTCCTGCATTCTGAGTAGCCATATATGCCACTAGTCATCGTAGAGCTATTGTCAAGAAAAGCGAGTCACTGATAGCACTACACTGGGAAGGAAGACTAGCACCAACCAACCATGGGATGTGTACTTGTGTATAGTTGCAGCAAGACTCTCCCCAAACAAGCTTTTGAACATGCATTCCTCGTTGCCCTGTTCTTATGCTCTTAGATGTGATAGGATCGGGGGGGGGAAGTTCACTTTTTGGTGTCTTAGCCTTTGATTTATGGTTTTCGTTCAGGATAATTTACAAGAAGATTCAAGCTCCATTCTGATGTAATTATGTGTTCCATTCTGATGTAATTGTGTGTTTTTTCACCCAATACCAACAGCTCAAGACTGATTATTCTGTACAAATGGCCCCATTTATTTCCAGATCATATCAAAATTATCAGTGGTAAAATATCATGGTAGATGAACTGGGAACAGGGTTGGGCAAGGAACTGGCTCATTGGACATCTCTAAAAAAAAAGGGGGGTTGAGAAAGAGGTAAAGGGTAGATTGATCACTTCCACAGGTGTGAGATGTACCAAGCTAACTTCACATTTCTTCTTTCCCCCCCAAAAAGTATGAATATTAATGTGGTAATTAATCACTGTAATGTGGGGTGCACATGGGGGGTACTCAAGCAAAGGGAAAAGCTAAGGGAAAAGCTAAGGGAAAAGCTAAGGGGACATATAATGCTCCAGCTACCCACAGGTGTTTGCTTTAGAAGTTCAACATTTCAAAAATATATACGTCACAGGGTTAAATTTTGCCAAGGGGGGGCGAACTTGAGATATGGAAAAATAAGGGGGGGCGAGAATGATACAATGATGGTGTATGTAATGTATAAGGGTGGTGTCTAATTTCAAGGGGGGGGGGGCGAGAATGATACAAGGGGGGGCGCATGCCCCCCCCCGCCCCCCCCTAAATACACCCCTGCGTCACAACCTAGCTGTATTCACGATCCTGGGCTTTCAACCCCCACCCCCTTAAAAATATATACAATAATAAAAATATATATATAATGTAAACTATTTTATGTCACCGACTGATCCAGCAACAGCATACTAACAGGACACAGACAGCATACTAACAGGACACAGACAGCATACTAACAAGACACAGACAGCATACTAACAGGACACAGGCAGCATACTAACAGGACACAGACAGCATACTAACAGGACGCAGATGGTCACGATTCTGGCGGCTGTAAATTCACATCAGAGTGGAGGGAAGTGCTAATTATTTGATTCTCTTTAAAGCTATACAAACCATATGCATAGTGGAGTGTACCATGTATGTTGGGAACCTATCAGTAGTAGCAGCAGTTGGTCGTGGGAAGCTCTAACCTCACTTCCTGCTGCATAACTTAGTGAGGCAGCTCTAACCTCACTGCCTGCCTGCATAACTTAGTGACAGTTCTAACCTCACTTCCTGCCTGCCTGCCTGGTGAGGAGCTAACCTCACTTCCTGCCTGCATAACTTAGTGAGGCAGCTCTAACCCCACTTCCTGCCTGGTGAGGTAGTTCTAACCCCACTTCCTGCCTGCATAACTTAGTGAGGCAGCTCTAACCTCACTTCCTGCCTGCACAACTTAGTGAGGCAGTTCTAACCCCACTTCCTGCCTGCATAACTTAGTGAGGCAGCTCTGACCCCACTGCCTGACTGCATAACTTAGTGAGGCAGTTCTAACCCCACTTCCTGCCTGCATAACTTAGTGAGGCAGCTCTAACCTCACTTCCTGCCTGGTGAGGCAGTTCTAACCCCACTTCCTGCCTGCATAACTTAGTGAGCAGGGTTGTATACAGAAATTTTGGGGGGGCGAACTTGAGATATGGAAAAATAAGGGGGGGGCGAGAATGATACAATGATGGTGTATGTAATGTATAAGGGTGGTGTCTAATTTCAAGGGGGGGGGGGCGAGAATGATACAAGGGGGGGCGAATGCCCCCCCCCGCCCCCCCCTAAATACACCCCTGGTGAGGCAGCTCTAACCTCACTTCCTGCCTGCATAACTTAGTGAGGCAGTTCTAACCACACTTCCTGCCTGCATAACTTAGTGAGGCAGCTCTGACCCCACTTCCTGCCTGCATAACTTAGTGAGGCAGCTCTAACCTCACTTCCTGCCTGCATAACTTAGTGAGGCAGTTCTAACCTCACTTCCTGCCTGCATAACTTAGTGACAGTTCTAACCACACTTCCTGCCTGCATAACTTAGTGAGGCAGCTCTAACCTCACTTCCTGCCTGCATAACTTAGTGAGGCAGCTCTAACCTCACTTCCTGCCTGCGTAACTTAGTGAGGCAGCTCTAACCTCACTTCCTGCCTGCATAACTTAGTGAGGCAGTTCTAACCCCACTTCCTGCCTGCATAACTTAGTGAGGCAGTTCTAACCCCACTGCCTGCCTGCATAACTTAGTGAGGCAGCTCTAACCCCACTGCCTGACTGCATAACTTAGTGAGGCAGCTCTAACC
Source organism: Cladorhizidae sp. MBARI D1340-BT2 (assembly GCA_028752905.1). Taxonomy (NCBI): domain Eukaryota; kingdom Metazoa; phylum Porifera; class Demospongiae; order Poecilosclerida; family Cladorhizidae; species Cladorhizidae sp. MBARI D1340-BT2. Next base: position 6,622,465 of record JAQNBH010000016.1, on the reverse strand, counting down.
CCACTTCCTGCCTGCATAACTTAGTGAGGCAGTTCTAACACCACTTCCTGCCTGCATAACTTAGTGAGGGCAGTTCTAACCCCACTTCCTGCCTGCATAACTTAGTGAGGGCAGTTCTAACCTCACTTCCTGCCTGCATAACTTAGTGAGGCAGCTCTGACCTCACTTCCTGCCTGCATAACTTAGTGAGGCTTCCAGTATTTAAAAAAATCGCTACATCTAGCTAAAATCTAACCTCCAGTTCTGAATACCGATAACATTTCTTTCTAGAAGCCTCTAATGCAAAAAGGTAATTATAAAAACAACCCATAAAAGGTAATGCAGTATGACATATGGCACTATAGGGGACTGCCTGGGGATCATCTCTGTTCCCACCCGCACCACCCCCTAACAGGCAGGCCTGGCCCTGCTCATTAGCTACACGTACATACAGCACACGTGCACAGCCATAAGCCCCAGGCTCCACGGACACGGTGAAAATGAAGACAGTTGCCACCTGCACCCTCTCCCCTCACTTGCCACCTGCACCCTCTCCCCTCACTTGCCACCTGCACCCTCTCCTCTCACTTGCCAACTGCCCTCACCATCACGGCTTGTGATTTATTAACTCCATGTTTGGAAGTGAAGTTATTTGATTCTAGTGGAGCTAAGGGATTGGACGTCTATATAATCCTAGCTGCAACCCCCCCCCCCCCATAGTTAACTGACACGCACTATCACAACACTGACTCATACAAATACCAACCAAGTTCAATATGCACACATAATAATAATATAATGTACTAGGTCACCTAACTTAATTAAGCTAATTCGATGAGAGGGTTGAAAAGAAGATTGTCTTGATCATTCTCGTGTGTGTGTGTGTGTGTGTGTGAGAGAGAGAGCTGACTATTCTTGGTCAACCGTAAGCACTTCATGTTTATTATAAGAGTACATATCAACACAGCTGAGATATGTGGTACTACTATGTGCATGACTCCTTTCATAGGATGTAAGCTCTGGCATCCCAAGTGTGCATGGGCTAGTGTCAGGCCTGGGGCTCTGCTTGCTGGACCATCCCAAGTGTGCATGGGCTAGCTGGTTTTCTTTTTGGGGGGGGGGGGGGGGGGGGGGGGCTGGAAATCTAAATTTTTGTAACCCCATAAGGGGAATAAAGATGTCCAAGCTGCCAAAAGAAGACCTACTGTCTAGAGAAACAGGTTTTGAATGGAATGCTAGTAACAATGTGATTACATCTATATTTAATTTTATACATCATTATACAGATAGAGCTCAGATTAGGAAACATTGTTACTAGCATTTCATTAGAAATGAGTTCTGTGTTCTGTTAGCTGTTTCTTCTTTGGGCTGCTTGGTGATGTAGTTACAGTAAGTTTTTCCATTCTGCATGGATTTCAATAAAGCACTTTTTGTGAACTCTTCACCTTCAACAGATTAGGTGACCGTGTATTTCCCATAGCGGTCAACCAGCATACAGATAGCCATCAATCAAACTGAGACAACTTGTCATGGTATTTTGTTAACACCCACTGACTTCAAAAGGGTCTCTATGGTGTTGAATCACTGACTAGGTCAGCTACTCTGTTCTAGAGTGGGTGTTTAATTGCAAACTAGGTCAGCTGCTATTTCTCTCTATTCTAGAGCGAATGTTTAATCACTGACTAGGTCAGCTACCCTGCCTGCTATTTCTCTCTATTCAAGAGTGTGTATAATCAGTGACTGGGTCAACATTGCCTGCCCTCTGAAATTTCAATCTAAGAAGACCTAACCCCCCAAATTTCAAGGGCACCCTGCAAGCACTTGGAGCCCCCCCCCTCAAATATTCATTTACCCCCCCCCCCCTTCCCCCTTATGAAAAAAATCCTGAAAGAAACCTGCTAGACTATTGTCAGGCCTAGCCACCACTCAGCAATAATGATGACATCGTGGTAGGGGACTGAACCACAGAGATTGAATCAGCAAATATCGATACCACATACGGAGACATTCCAGTCACATCTTCTCATAAGGATCATCGAGGGTCATGAAAATGTGCATTGTCAGTGCTAGGACTAAGGGAATTGAGGCCAGCTCTAGCCCTAATTCTGACCGTGCAGGTCTCATGCTACTCCTACATGGAGGCATCACCTGAGATCAGTTACCAAACACAGAGTTGCAACACAGAGCTGACAGACTACATAAGACCATTACAAGTTCTGCACAAATAATGTCACAAGTTAAATGTATTATACAAATATTATGTGTACATATAATATACATATTAGTGTGTATAATAATATAAATATACATATATTATACAAATATAAATATATGTATAAATATGAATATATATACACATTAGTGTGTATAATATATGAATATATACATATATATTATATTTGTATAATATAAATATGAATATATATACACATTAGTGTGTATAATATATGAATATATTCATATATATTATACAAATATAAATATATGTATAAATATGAATATATATACATATTAGTGTGTATAATATATGAATACATACATATATATTATACAAATATAAATATATGTATAAATATGAATATATATACATATTAGTGTGTATAATATATGAATATATACATATTATTATACAAATATAAATATATGTGTGCGTGTGTATAATATATGATACTTATATTATATGGCGCCACAAGCTGAAGAAACAAGACTACTCGTAGTGCCTATAAACAATAAACTCGTGACTCAGCAGCAAAGCTTTGCATGTAACCACCCACCAGTACCACATCTCTGGCAATTCCATCATGTGACGTATTCTGTCACCACAAACCTACCTACACGACAGTACACATACTGGGCATGGGAATGGCTATACTACGGTTAGTTTCTTATATTATGGGAATTCCTTGCCATTGATTAGTCTTTTGTTGGGCGAATTCCGTTTCCTCGTGCACTCATCACTAAAAGCCACACCCACATAATTGGCAAGTTGGGCATACCAATAGCCACACCCACAAAACAGAGCCTTGAATCTGCCTAGCTATCTGCTTCTTGTTGTATTCCAAGTCCCAGTGGAAGTATATCTGTTAAGAAACCAAGCACACAATATGAAGGTCTACAACTGATTAATAAACCATTCTAAAGGTACATTGAAGCAAAACCAAAGTTGCCTTCAAATCGAAAAATTCCCTACTAGACAATATGCACGCTCCTCTACTTGGAGAGAATTTTTGAGTCCGTATTCACTTTCATGACTGGAGACACTAAAGGCACTCCTTTTGTAGTATATTGACAACATACATCAGCTTCAGATAGCATTTTCTATTTCTCCCTACTCACTGGGTGTAGAGATAGGGCACACTTGCTGGGACATAGCTGCTGACCTTCTCTACTCACTAGGTGTAGAGGTGTAGGGCACACTTGCTGGGACACAGCTGCTGACCTTCTCTACTCACTGGGTGTAGAGGTGTAGGGCACACTTGCTGGGACACAGCTGCTGACCTTCTCTACTCACTAGGTGTAGAGGTAGGAGGACACACATACTGGAACACAGCTGCTGACCTTCTCTACTCACTAGGTGTAGAGGTGTAGGGCACACTTGCTGGGACACAGCTGCTGACCTTCTCTACTCACTGGGTGTAGAGGTACTGTAGGGCACACATGCTGGGACACAGCTGCTGACCTTCTCTACTCACTGGGTGTAGAGGTGTAGGGCACACATGCTGGGACACAGCTGCTGACCTTCTCTACTCACTGGGTGTAGAGGTAGGAGGACACACATACTGGAACACAGCTGCTGACCTTCTCTACTCACTAGGTGTAGAGATAGGGCACACTTGCTGGGACACAGCTGCTAACCTTCTCTACTCACTAGGTGTAGAGATAGGGCACACATGCTGGGACACAGCTGCTGACCTTCTCTACTCACTGGGTGTAGAGATAGGACACACTTGCTGGGACACAGCTGCTGACCTTCTCTACTCACTGGGTGTAGGGTGTAGGGCACACTTGCTGGGACACAGCTGCTGACCTTCTCTACTGACTGGGTGTAGAGGTGTAGGGCACACATACTGGGACACAGCTGCTGACCTTCTCTACTCACTGGGTGTAGAGGTGTAGGGCACACTTGCTGGGACACAGCTGCTGACCTTCTCTACTCACTGGGTGTAGAGGTGTAGGGCACACTTGCTGGGACACAGCTGCTGACCTTCTCTACTCACTGGGTGTAGAGGTGTAGGGCACACTTGCTGGGACACAGCTGCTGACCTTCTCTACTCACTGGGTGTAGAGGTGTAGGGCACACATGCTGGGACACAGCTGCTGACCTTCTCTACTCACTGGGTGTAGAGGTGTAGGGCACACATGCTGGGACACAGCTGCTGACCTTCTCTACTCACTGGGTGTAGAGGTGTAGGGCACACATGCTGGGACATAGCTGCTGACCTTCTCTACTCACTGGGTGTAGAGGTGTAGGGCACACATGCTGGTACACAGCTGCTGACCTTCTCTACTCACTGGGTGTAGAGGTGTAGGGCACACATGCTGGGACACAGCTGCTGACCTTCTCTACTCACTGGGTGTAGAGGGTAGGGCACACTTGCTGGGACACAGCTGCTGACCTTCTCTACTCACTGGGTGTAGAGGTGTAGGGCACACATGCTGGGACACAGCTGCTGACCTTCTCTACTCACTGGGTGTAGAGATAGGACACACTTGCTGGGACACAGCTGCTGACCTTCTCTACTCACTGGGTGTAGGGTGTAGGGCACACTTGCTGGGACACAGCTGCTGACCTTCTCTACTGACTGGGTGTAGAGGTGTAGGGCACACATACTGGGACACAGCTGCTGACCTTCTCTACTCACTGGGTGTAGAGGTGTAGGGCACACTTGCTGGGACACAGCTGCTGACCTTCTCTACTCACTGGGTGTAGAGGTGTAGGGCACACTTGCTGGGACACAGCTGCTGACCTTCTCTACTCACTGGGTGTAGAGGTGTAGGGCACACTTGCTGGGACATAGCTGCTGACCTTCTCTACTCACTGGGTGTAGAGGTGTAGGGCACACATGCTGGGACACAGCTGCTGACCTTCTCTACTCACTGGGTGTAGAGGTGTAGGGCACACATGCTGGGACACAGCTGCTGACCTTCTCTACTCACTGGGTGTAGAGGTGTAGGGCACACATGCTGGGACACAGCTGCTGACCTTCTCTACTCACTGGGTGTAGAGGTGTAGGGCACACATGCTGGGACACAGCTGCTGACCTTCTCTACTCACTGGGTGTAGAGGTGTAGGGCACACATGCTGGGACACAGCTGCTGACCTTCTCTACTCACTGGGTGTAGAGGGTAGGGCACACTTGCTGGGACACAGCTGCTGACCTTCTCTACTCACTGGGTGTAGAGGTGTAGGGCACACATGCTGGGACACAGCTGCTGACCTTCTCTACTCACTGGGTGTAGAGATAGGGCACACATGCTGGGACACAGCTGCTGACCTTCTCTACTCACTGGGTGTAGAGATAGGGCACACATGCTGGGACACAGCTGCTGACCTTCTCTACTCACTGGGTGTAGAGGTGTAGGGCACACTTGCTGGGACACAGCTGCTGACCTTCTCTACTCACTGGGTGTAGAGGTAGGAGGACACACATACTGGGACACAGCTGCTGACCTTCTCTACTCACTGGGTGTAGAGGTGTAGGACACACATGCTGGGACACAGCTGCTGACCTTCTCTACTCACTGGGTGTAGAGGTGTAGGGCACACTTGCTGGGACACAGCTGCTGACCTTCTCTACTCACTGGGTGTAGAGATAGGGCACACTTGCTGGGACACAGCTGCTGACCTTCTCTACTCACTGGGTGTAGAGATAGGACACACATGCTGGGACACAGCTGCTGACCTTCTCTACTCACTGGGTGTAGAGGTGTAGGGCACACATGCTGGGACACAGCTGCTGACCTTCTCTACTCACTGGGTGTAGAGGTGGTGAACACTTGCTGGGACACAGCTGCTGACCTTCTCTACTCACTGGGTGTAGGGGTAGGGCACACATGCTGGGACACAGCTGCTGACCTTCTCTACTCACTGGGTGTAGAGATAGGGCACACATGCTGGGACACAGCTGCTGACCTTCTCTACTCACTGGGTGTAGAGATAGGGCACACTTGCTGGGACACAGCTGCTGACCTTCTCTACTCACTGGGTGTAGAGGGTAGTAGGCATGCTGGGACACAGCTGCTGACCTTCTCTACTCACTGGGTGTAGAGATAGGGCACACTTGCTGGGACACAGCTACTGACCTTCTCTACTCACTGGGTGTAGAGATAGGGCACACTTGCTGGGACACAGCTGCTGACCTTCTCTACTCACTGGGTGTAGAGGTAATTGCTGGGACACAGCTGCTGACCTTCTCTACTCACTGGGTGTAGAGGTGTAGGGCACACATGCTGGGACACAGCTGCTGACCTTCTCTACTCACTGGGTGTAGAGATAGGACACACTTGCTGGGACACAGCTGCTGACCTTCTCTACTCACTGGGTGTAGAGGTGTAGGGCACACATGCTGGGACACAGCTGCTGACCTTCTCTACTCACTGGGTGTAGAGATAGGGCACACACACTGGGACACAGCTGCTGACCTTCTCTACTCACTGGGTGTAGGGGTAGGGCACACATGCTGGGACACAGCTGCTGACCTTCTCTACTCACTGGGTGTAGAGATAGGGCACACATGCTGGGACACAGCTGCTGACCTTCTCTACTCACCGGGTGTAGAGGTGTAGGGCACACATGCTGGGACACAGCTGCTGACCTTCTCTACTCACTAGGTGTAGAGGTAGGAGGACACACATGCTGGGACACAGCTGCTGACCTTCTCTACTCACTGGGTGTAGAGGTGTAGGGCATACATGCTAAGACACAGCTGCTGACCTTCTCTACTCACTGGGTGTAGAGGTAGGGCACACACGCTGGGACACAGCTGCTGACCTTCTCTACTCACTGGGTGTAGAGGTACTGTAGGGCACACATGCTGGGACACAGCTGCTGACCTTCTCTACTCACTGGGTGTAGAGATAGGGCACACATGCTGGGACACAGCTGCTGACCTTCTCTACTCACTGGGTGTAGAGGTGTAGGGCACACATGCTGGGACATAGCTGCTGACCTTCTCTACTCACTGGGTGTAGAGGTGTAGGGCACACATGCTGGGACACAGCTGCTGACCTTCTCTACTCACTGGGTGTAGAGGTGTAGGGCAAACTTGCTGGGACACAGCTGCTGACCTTCTCTACTCACTGGGTGTAGAGGTGTAGGACACACATGCTGGGACACAGCTGCTGACCTTCTCTACTCACTGGGTGTAGAGGTGTAGAGCACACATGCTGGGACACAGCTGCTGACCTTCTCTACTCACTGGGTGTAGAGGTAGGAGGACACACATGCTGGGACATAGCTGCTGACCTTCTCTACTAACTGGGTGTAGAGGTGTAGGGCACACATGCTGGGACACAGCTGCTGACCTTCTCTACTCACTGGGTGTAGAGGTAGGGCACACATGCTGGGACACAGCTGCTGACCTTCTCTACTCACTGGGTGTAGAGGTGTAGGGCACACATGCTGGGACACAGCTGCTGACCTTCTCTACTCACTGGGTGTAGAGGGTAGTGGGCATGCTGGAGACTATATCCACGAGATGGAATGTGGAATGCCAACAGTTTATCAAAGGATCTAGTGCTAACGAAATTAAACTCTGCTACACCGTAGCTGAGGCATGTCTTCTTGTAAACAAGAAAATGGAGAATGAGTTTGTGGGGAAATCGAGTTACACACTGTGAGTGGGAAAGTATTTGCATCACCATGCCACGGTTATATGAGTATCCAGGTAACAACTGCCCTGCCCCCCAACCCCTGTCTCGCATGCTCTCTGTTGGACACACATCCTATACACAAGTGGGCGTGCTGGCACACAGAACAAAAGCTAGGAGTACCTAGATCTTTTGTTAACCACCTATTGCACTGTTAGCATTTGTTAAGCATCAATCATGACTGTGGCCCCTCCTGCTCGAGAGGCGGCATTTCCTCCATTACTGGACTAGACAAATTCGAAGATGTGATGTTGATATACGACACTCTCCAGGGGCTCTGCTCTGCAACGAATCAGCCATTTTTCCATCCTAGTAGGCTCTTCTAGGTGGTTCAGGAACACACACATGATCTGCACCTACCTATACGAAACTGCCTCTGTCTCGTCTGTCTTTCTTGCTTGATGCAGTGTCAAGCACCCGCGTGCTAGCTGGTTGACGGTACAGCGTTCGCGGTGTGTGATACAAAATGGCCGACGCATTCACTTGCTGGTCGTACAAGCCACGGGCAAGGAGACCGAGGACTAACCGCTAGACAGTAGCAGGGAGAGGTGTAGATGGTGACAAGTGTCAAGTCGAGTCGACAACCACACGAGCAGAAGATGTGCGACATAGCCTCCAGGAAATTGTGGTCACAGCAGAGGAAGCCTCAGGAGAGGGGGCGGAAACAATGGGACAATTGTCCACCCCCTCTACCTGTGTAACATAAGTAGTGGTAACCAGTGTGCACTTTTTTCTGAGGTTTTGAGGGGGAAAATAAAATAAAAACTCAAACCGCAAAGCAGCGCGCGTTTCCTCTCTCCCCTCCTCAAAATTGGTTCCCCCTACTCTTACACAGTGTTCGCTGAGAGGATCAGGAGAGGCTGAAGCAAAGATCAGGTCGGTATTGCATGGCAGGTCAACCAGATAGGTATTCATGGCTTTGTGAGGTGAGCAGAAGAACTCTGGCAAGCATGGCTGACAGTGCCTCAAAGGTTCTTGCTGGGAACTAAGAGCATAATGAGATATGTACTAAGAGGATAGTGAGGTATGTGAGGTTCTTGCTGGGAATTAAGAGGATAATGAGATATGTACTAAGAGGATAGTGAGATATGTGGAGAGCTCAAAGGTTCTTGCTGGGAACTAAGAGGATAGTGTGAGGTGTGTTGTGTACTAGAGGATAGTGAGATATGTCGAGAACTCAAAGGTTCTTGCTCGGAACTAAGAGGATAGTGAGATATGTGGAGAACTCAAAGGTTCTTGCTGGGAACAAAGAGGATAGTGAGGTATGTAGAGAGTGCCTCAAATCTTCTTGCTGGGAACTAAGAGGATAGTGAGGTATGTATGTGGAGAACTCAAAGGTTCGTGCTGGGAACTAAGAGATATGTCCACTCTATGACTTCGTTGGCTACTTCCACACATCTCATTACATCATCATGATGACATCATAAATACTACACGGAAAAGTACTGGATGAGGCCTTCACCTGAGATTAGGTCTGGGCTAGGATTAGGGCCAGGGCAAAGGTTATGCCCAGCAGACAGTGGCTAGGGTCAGGGCCCAGGAGCAACCATGATGGCATCGTGATGATGTAATGCAAGGTTGCTACACTATGATGAAACAGCCAGTTTGTGTTGTCTTGTTATTATTATTGTTGTTGTTGCTATTGTTTGTGTGTATATAAAGGACTGAGTCATGGATCAAAGAAAGCTTGAAGAAGAAGAAGACCTAGATCTATAGAGCGTGTGATGTCTTAATTAGGAGCAGATGAAAGTGGAGGAACTGTTCGCAAATTATGCATCCACACAAATGCACAAATCAGTGAAACACATACTTGCATGTATCCTAGGTTCTGTGTACATGCATGTATCCTAGGTTCTGTGTACTTGCATGTATCCTAGGTTCTGTGTACTTGCATGTATCCTAGGTTCTGTGTACATGCATGTATCCTAGGTTCTGTGTACATGCATGTATCCTAGGTTCTGTGTACATGCATGTATCCTAGGTTATGTGTACATGCATGTATCCTAGGTTATGTGTACATGCATGTATCGTAGGTTCTGTGTACACGCATGTATCCTAGGTTCTGTGTACACGCATGTATCCTAGGTTCTGTGTACACGCATGTATCCTAGGTTCTGTGTACATGCATGTATCCTAGGTTCTGTGTACATGCATGTATCCTAGGTTGTGTGGACATGCATGTATCCTAGGTTTTGTGTACATGCATGATATCCTACTGTGTGTACATGCTTAAAAATCCTAGCTTCTGTGTGTACATCCTAGCTTTTGTATGATTATCCTAGCTCTTCTGTGTCCAGTATATAGGTTGTCCAGTATATATATAGGTTGCCCAGCTAATGCCTGGTATCCTATCCAGCTGCTTTTTAGCCAGGTGAGTCTGACATCATAAATATTCATGTCTCTCTACTACCATATCCTATGTACCCAAGAGGAGGTGACATTCCACAATACACACTGTGCCCAAATAATAGATAGTGAAAGAGACAGAGCACAGAGTTCAGCCACCTAATTGATGCTCGAGTGCCTCTCAAGAGAATTGATGCCCGGCACAAACTTGTGACTTCCAACAGTCGTCTTTGCAGTTTGTTTTCGCCCCAGGAGAGTCCTTTCTCTACCGGCAAAAAAAGAAGAAGGGATCTTGGAGCAGATGCTAATCGACAACACCTGCTTGTGTCTGTTATAATTTACTCTCGATGAACAAATGAAAGTCAAAAACTTTGAGTCAAATACTTCAGCCTCTTCTACTAAATGAGCCCCTAGCAACAAAAATCAGTCCTAGCAAGCAAAAGGTCATAAGAGATAGCACTTGACATCTTCGTACAAAAGAGTGATTAGGCAATATCACACTTACCGGGCCAACACCGCACCATTAACCCATTAACCAACCACGAGTACACAAGATAGTCGTGGCAGAGAGTTTAAAACAACTATTGAAGAAGACAATTTCCAGGTGTCTAGCTTTAAAATACACAAGGAAATCTCACGATCATCTAAGGCTAGAAAAGTTGGTGCTTATAATAACAAAGATTGCTTGGTCACACCATTTTACACTATAGGACACCACTAAGTGATATATAGCCTGCTATACAGCCTTATACAGAGTAGAATTTAGTTTTAAACACCACTAAGTGATATATAGCCTGCTATACAGCCTCATACAGAGTAGAGTAAAACTTATTTAGTTTTAAACACCACTAAGTGATATATAGCCTGCTATACAGCCTCATACAGAGTAGAGTAAAACTTATTTAGTTTTTAAACACCACTTAGGGATATATACAGCCTCTCAGAGTAGAGTAAATCTTACTTAGTTTTAATTAAACACCACTAAGTGATATATAGTACTTCTGTTATACAGCCTCTCAGAGTAGAGTAAAGTTTCAAAGACTAGAGCATTCTGACAATTAGGAGAACCTACCACAGCCAATTAAGAAAATTATACAAGAACTCGATATTAATTCCAGCAAACTAATCACACCACACGACAAAAATCTGGTCTTTACCGACAGACTTCAGCTCTTATGCTGTCATGTGTCCTACAATTAGAGTGACATTTGTTGGCTGCACTGGCATGAAGTGGCATGACCTATAAACTTGAGCATGCCTAAAGGAACTAGACAGTCTGTAGTGTGTCCTACAATTAGAGTGGCATTTGTTGGCTACACTTCATGAAGTGGCGTGACCTATAAGGCCTTTGAGCGCCTACTACGACAGTCGAGTTGTGGCATGGGCGATCCCGGGATATCCATAAACATCTGAGCCTCAAAGTTGTTGCCATGAGCAGCAATAATGGCACCAGAGGCAGGACCTCGTATAAGGGTTTTAATCCAGGACAGGGGGTCACATGCAGCCCCAGAGACAGAGGAGGCCACATGTGGCACCAGAGGCAGGGCCTCGTGCGGGGTTTTTAATCCAGGAGAGGGGGTCATGTGTGGTACCAGAGGTAGGACTTCGTGCAGGGGTTTTAACCAGGAGAGGGAGGAAGATGTTTGGTGTGCCTGAAATTATTCTAAGTCCACCTACTACTTACAAGAGCAACCACGTGCAAAAAAAGATAAATTTTAAGTGGAAGAACAGCAGAAATGAGCTAATGCTCTCTTTGGAGAAGTCTTGGAAGATTTTTCAAGATAAAAATAAAAAGGAGAAAAGTGAGAGAGAGAGAGAGAAATGGACCACCTGATTACTTGCTAATGAGAGGGTAGAAGACTGTTATGGTGGGATATCCTGCTCTCCCCCATTGCTGTATGGGGCTAGGGACATAAAGTAGGAAAAGAATGGAATTACTCTGCACAAGATTTGATTTATTAGGGCAGGCATTAACATTACCCAAGCCAATAGCATGTGCAAGTGAGCTCCACCAAAACACACACACACACACAATGTGGTATGTGCATGTATGCACAGCTATCCCCACCAGCAGCAGCAAGTGCGAGGTGGCAAGCATCGCCACACCGCATGTACGTCAGGTGATAAACACAGCGGCACTTCTGAACAGTGGAAGTTGGATGGTCCTAAATAAAAATAAACTGAGACCTTAAATGGCATTAACACAATGTCAGGTTGACAACAATACGAAGCCCTCTACTCAGCCAGCACCGAACCATGTGCCATCACCGAACCTTCCAGCCAGCACTGCCTCAGTCCCACTGGGATGAACATCCTGATATACATACCACACATGCAATTGCTAAGCAGGTCGCTAATGGCATCAACCAGAAAAGGGGGGGGGGGGGGGGAGGGGAAGGGCCGCATTAGACCATGCACCATTTACTATCTTGAAAGAAATAGTTATGCGTCCCCAATTAGACCATGCACCAGCAGGAAGTGTGAAACTCGAGAGAAAATGCTGTCTGAGGTGGGCGGAAGAAAGCTTGCCAATCTGTCACTGCTGAAGTGATAATCGAATCCTTCAAAGTTGCGGTATTTAAGTCGAGACAGGTGGTCACATGATGAGAGCATTCACTGTTTATAGCACGGGCAAGTAGCAGAAAGTGCTGCAGCAAGTATCGCCAGTGAGACGGACAAACTCCACAGAAAAGGTGTAGAGAGACTGTCAATCTTCGCAAGCGATGAAGCCGACTGTGAAGAAGACGCAACCAGAATAGAGAAGGATGGCTAGAGCACGAACACTGCTATGTCACCTGTTCCAGATCAGGTGATCTCATGCAACTATTGTGAGGCATGCCTGTTAGGCATATTCAAATAATAGAGCGTGCTCTTGAACAGCACGTGCAGCGAGGCAGCTCATGAAATGAACAGACATGCGCATTTTTCCTATTCGAGGAAATCGGTAATCGGTGTATAAACTTTTTTAAAAATTTAAAAAGGGTATCTGACACTGAGCAACTGCGCAACAAGAACTGTTCATGCATAGACATACTCAACTTCTGATAGTTTGAATCCTTGTGCCTGTGTACTGGCTAACTATGTACAGGTAGAAGGCATAGAGAATGGTTGAACTACTGCAGAGAACTGTTTGGAGAGTGTCATACAAGGACATGGTGGCTGCAAGTCTGTCTGGACTCCAACAAAGGAAGCAACACTGAACTTAAGTAGAAGACAAAGTCGAGACCAACACTAGAGAAGAAGGGTAGAAGCAACCGTCAAGGAAGTGTTGAACAATAAAGTAGTAGACAATTTCTGGACCAACTGTTCACACACACACATACAAGGAAGATCATTTTGAAGCAAGTGGCTCGAAAAGTTCGTTCTAAAATCGTTTTTAAGGCTTATATAAGAGGAGGTTGAGTGCTCACTCTCTTGAACCGGCACACAGATTGTGCAATCGTAGTGTACCTACCGTATTTTCCGGAGGTACAAGTCGCAGGTACAGCTAGTAATCTTGATTTTGGGGGTGTGACTCGAACCCCTAACCTTGTTGTTGTTGTTGTTGTTGTTGTTCAAGCTACATAGCAGCAAAGCTTCAAACAGTTCGCATGCAGCACAGCACACAGGTTCTTCACTGACAGATAAAGCGAGGGAGGAGAGAGGGAGTGCTTCAGTGCAGTAGTTTGGGACTAGAGGAAAACATGAATTATTGCTTGCACCTTCTGCCAGCACTCGGGCAACACTAATTGTGGTCTCATTACTATCCTCACATGCTCAGCAGTGCAGTAGCAGTCAGCTGTAGCCCGTGTGCAATCAAGAGCACCGACCTTATGGCATGTGTCTTAAGTAAGGTGCAACTTATAAGCAGGTCAACCATGACGACACACACAGTCATAATGACTTTCTCGATAATCAACTTCACGAAATTTACTCACTTGACGTTTGGGCTCAATGCTCTCGCCTTGACCAGGAATGACACCCAGGCACAACTTGCACCTCTTGGTCTGGGCACACCAAATGAGGTCCAGTTTAAAAGTAGTCCAGGGACTCACGTATAATTAAGTTGCTTGTCCGGGTGCTGAATGGTGTTGGCGCCCAGGCACACTGGGCCAAGCCAAGGGCTGAGCTAGGGCCAGGGCAAGCCAAGGGCTGAGCTAAGACTAGGTGCTAGAATCACCGCTGGAGATGGGCCACGACTGGGAGGACCAATTTTACCTCCACTGTTTGGGTGATGGGCCAGCGTCTAGTGCCACAGGTTTAGAAAAGACCACACCCTAGATCTCCAGACCTAGAGAATGCAATTAGTGTCTGTCACTCAGTTATACCAAACCACAAGTATAAACTCCCAAGGGAATAAAAATTGGCCAGCACGATTCTGCATCCCGGGGGGGGGGGGGGGGGGGGGGGGGGGGCAATGGTAATGCATTATGGCACAGGTGGCCCAGCCCAACACCTGCGTAGCCGGCATATGTGAACTATGCAAGGCTGAAGCTAGTAGAGAAGGATGTTTGCGTTATGTGTGTGTGCTTCTTCCATCATCTCCGCTCCAGTCAACACATGAGCAATAATATGATTATAAGTCTTCCAAGTGCTCATCATGCAAATGATAATCTCCATCAAGTCTACTGGCCATCCTTTAATAGTTTGGTTGCATAACACAGTTGGTGTGCTGAATATCAGCCAACCCCCTGCACTTATTTAATGTTCTAGGGGGTAGGGGATTGAAGGGTTTGCAACCCCCTCCCCTCCCCTGTCTTGCAATTATTGGCGGGGGTTGAGGGATTTGAAACACAACCTCCCCTGCTTTGCACTTTATTAAACATTCTAGGTAAAAAAAGGGCTGAGGGGTTAAAAAAACTTTTTTTTTTAAACCCCACCTCTATCCTCCTTTTGTAATCGTTATTGCTTAGAATATAAATAGCAACTTATTGTTTGCTTGCTGTTAGAAACCACAACAATGAATAGGCTAACACTACAAAGGTTGGCGGCATGGCATCTCAGTGTTCAGTGCACCCACACAGGACCTCACTGATAGCCACCACGGACATCACCTTGAAGTAGTGTGAAGGCTTTGCACAAGGGCAGTGATAAATTAGCTGATGGAGCACCTTTAAAATAACAAGACAGGACAGAGTTCAGACCATGGAGTGAAGCTATGTCCATATATATATATATATACACTTAGAAGATAGTTTGCTGGTGAAGGCTACAAATAGTGCTCAATGCTGTGTTAAAGCAGAGCTATTGAATAGTAATAATAGAAAAGTATTTGGACGGCTAGTCCTACTAAACTATAGCCATCCCAATACTTTTCTATTATTACTATATATATATATATATCATGTTTACATCTGCTTGAACTACAAGACTGACCAAGGATATTCCAGCACTATCAAACTATCTGTCTATTTAGTCCAATCTTGAAAAGGAAACTTCAAAGATGTCCACCTAACCTAACACTCCAGGTTGGAGATGACAGGTATCCTGCTGGGCTTCTCCCTAGACTTGCAGCAAAGTTGGTTCACTTGCAGTGCTGTTTGGTCACCGCAAGCTTGCGGCTGCTGCACTCCACTCTCAACCAGCACGCTCAGTCTCAAAAGCAATAACCAAACCACACACTCTGCGAGTATACTGCGCTCATCTACGTCAGGCTGGAGTTTGTGGGATGTAACTAATCTCTCTACAGCACTTCTTGCAGTAAACCAGACACTTGTCCGAAAACTCGTCTCCCTTCCAGAGTGAAACTCTTGCAGCAGGACAAGGAGAAGGCTCCGGTTGGCACAGCGTAGAGAAGCCTCTCTCTCACACACAAACCACACAGTACCAGGGCAGTCAAGGGATCTTTTAAGATTTACCAAAAAAAAAGACTCAGGACAGATTGAATGACCTGGACAGATAATTCAGACCTGCTCTGCATCATGCGTGGCTGACGGAGCCCGAGGAAGACTACGACTGATGGAGCCCGAGGAAGACTATGACTGACAGAGCCCGGAGCCCGAGGAAGACTATGACTGACGGAGCCCGAGGAAGACTATGACTGACAGAGCCAAAGGAAGACTATGACTGACAGAGCCCAAGGAAGACTATGACTGACAGAGCCCGAGGAAGACTATGACTGATGGAGCCCGAGGAAGATTAGCACATGCTCTTCTCGAGACTCAATAGATATGACAGACTCTGAGGGGGAGCAATTCACAAGTATCAGCTTCTGGGTAGCTCCTGTCATGGTGGCAGTTGAGCTGAGGAAGGCTACAGCCTAGGAAGATGGCCATACGTTTGTGTATGTTACGTCCAAAATCTAAAGAGAAGTTTTAACTTGGTACACATTACAAGCCTGCATAATTTATTCTCGTGTCTTCAGGTCTCTGGGGAAGTTTTTCATAATGACTTAATTACTTTGGATATTTTGGTTGTTATCCTGAGGCTATTGTTGTGTTTTTGATATAGAAATTTCCCAGCTCTGTCGTACCAAGGTGACACATTGCACAGCACACTAGACACTGAACACATGTACACCTGTCATCAACCCATCTCAGTGCCGAGGCCCACACAATACACAGCACACTAGACACTGAACACATGTACACCTGTCATCAACCCATCTCAGTACCGAGGCCCACACAATACACAGCCCACTAGACAGTGTACACATGTACACCTGTCATCAACCCATCTCAGTACCGAGGCTCACACAATACACAGCACACTAGACACTGAACACATGTACACATGTCATCAACCCATCTCAGTACCGAGGCCCACACAATACACACTGAACACATGTACACATGTCATCAACCCATCTCAGTACCGAGGCCCACACAATACACAGCACACTAGACACTGAACACATGTACACATGTCATCAACCCATCTCAGTGCCGAGGCCCACACAATGCACAGCACACTAGACACTGAACACCTGTCATCAACCCATCTCAGTACCGAGGCCCACACAATACACAGCACACTAGTCACTGAACACATGTACACCTGTCATCAACCCATCTCAGTGCCGAGGCCCACACAATGCACAACACACTAGACAGTGTACACATGTACACCTGTCATCAACCCATCTCAGTGCCGAGGCCCACACAATACACAGCACACTAGACACTGTACACATGTACACCTGTCATCAACCCATCTCAGTGCCGAGGCCCACACAATGCACAGCACACTAGACACTGAACACATGTACACATGTCATCAACCCATCTCAGTACCGAGGCCCACACAATACACAGCACACTAGACAGTGTACACATGTACACCTGTCATCAACTCATCGCAACAAGGCAGTGAATATAAACGGAATCCCTAACGCTACTATTGGAGTAACGTGCCTACTTAGGTCTGTAGGACTACTCTTTACAACACTCTGAGGCTTGGACCATATGGCTTTTAAAATGTAGATCCTCCGCACTTAGACAGCCTCCATGAATGCACAGAGCAGGCTTCACGTGGGATATTACTTGCGATGGGAAACTTCTTGGGCTTGTCGACTGATCAGACTCATGTTGGTGAGGAGAGCGATCCACATACCGGGTAGGTGGACAGGAAAGTTGTCACAGCCTATTTATGAATCGTACGTCGATCATTCGACTCAAACATGAATGGAGCCTAGCCTGTGCATGCAACAGTTTGGTCATCAGAATCACTCATCCCAAGAATGCATCTTGCATTTTTTTAAAAGAAATCCAAGGGCTTGCATGTTACATGAAACTAGAGAATAACCACTCCATAGTTCCAAGGGAGGTGCATGTGTTTGTGGGGGGGGGGGGGGGGGGGGGGGGGGAGGGTGGTCCCTTCTCAGATGAAATACTGCATGGGATCGTATTCTGACACGCTGCTCTAGTAACCAACGTGGCACCTTCAGACCACACACACCAAGCCTGTCTTGATATGCATAGCCCATGAATGAAGTATGGCACATTCTAGACTCTGTGTAGGACAATACTAGAATTATACACGACCACAAGTACTGTCAGGAATTGAGTCGTTGAAGTGCTGAAACTTGAGGACTCATAATTTCAACTCCACCCAATCTGTACATCCTATATTTGGGTGCTAAGTGCATGGAACGGGAATCTTGTTTCTGGTGCCATTAAAGGATACATTTTGTTGAGTGCATGCTAATATCTGGCAACAGGCATGCAGCAGAGATGTACAACATGTGACACTCACTCTCCAGGCTAGGCTCTGCATCAGCTCCACCAGCACCTAATCTTTCTAGCTATCCCAGTGTGTGTGTGTGTGTGTGTGTGTGTGTGTGTGTGTGTGTGTGTGTGACCTCATCCATGTCTGTGAGGAATATCCAATGCAGCTACAACTTTCCCCAGCACATCCTGGTATTCCCGGGATGCCCCGAGTGAAGGTGACAGACTACGACATGAAGCCTGGAGTATTTGCATTCTTGGATACTTGGGGTTTCTATGGGATGTCCTTCACCCTAGCCCTGGCTATAACCCTCTACAAACTCCTAGTCCTTGCCCCAACCCAAACCCTAGGAAACTCCTAGCCCTAGACCACCAAGGCATTCCAGGATCCATGCTGTATAATCAGCTACCGACACTAGAGGATCTCCATGATATAGTTCCATCGTTTCCTAGATATACTGGGAAAGATTTTAAGGCAGGGCTAATTGTGTACGATCTCACATGACAACTGTTTACTCACGCACATGTATTGCTATGATAACCATGCACAGTAATCAAATAATTTATTGTCTGATCCCCCGATAATGGGAGTAACAACAAGTTCCCAGCATAGGAGAGAAACAGGAACACTGTGCACACCGTGCAGCTAATTAACAAATGGAATATTCTGCAGGCATGTCCAAAGTTGTTGAACACGTAATCTTGGCCCCAGACGATATTAGGTGGGAGGGAAGTTTCCAGGGTTGCCGCATGACATCGCCCGACATGGGGGACTACTTGTTGCACCTGAGAAATACAACTACACTACATCCCGTGAAGTAGATTATGATGAGTTTAGGTCGCAGCTGGGGAACTCGGATACAACCTTCAGTACCTCCCTCCTTTCCCTACCTCTGCTCTGAATGGTTCACTGCAAGCTTGTCGTTTTAAGTCCTACACCCGGGTCTGAGAATGAGGTTAAAGATGCGCCGATCTGAGAAAGGTGTTAAAGATATGCTAACATGCACACCTAGCGGCTGACAGAGTTGTCGACCAATCTAGGGCTACTCTGATATGCAGACCTTGCTCTCAGATAATTCTGTAGATGAATCATCAAGAGAGAGGAGGGGAGGAATTGGATATTGAAACTACCACATAGTGGGGAAGAGTCTAGTAGGCATAGGCTTTAGGATGGTAATTCACATTTCATAAATACGAATCTCTCACTCACGTTTTAAAGCATACAAACGTGTGACCATGCCCATCAATCTCGCACAATCAGTGTGGCCTTGTGGAAAATGCCGCCACCCCTCCCCATCAACGGTCAGAATGACTGAAAACCTCGCTTTCTAAGCTATGGTAAGAGGACACCATGCTATTGATCAATAACTACCTTGCCAGAGGGAAAGAAACAGCCGATTGTACCGAGGAACGTTCCTAAAGGGACCTGACCGCTTCGTTAGCCTCTTCAATGGCACCGGTGTTAACTTTAGCTGAAAGTGGTGCAATAGGATTAGGAAGGCTGTCGTCAACTGGTACATCTTCCCGAAATAGTTACATAGAGACATGACCAGTGACCAGGAAAAAAGTGTGTAACACTTGCATGTGACATTGAGAAGGGAAGATTTTCACATGCACGGTGCGGAGAAAGGTACACACGGATCTAGTTCATGATGAGTCACATACTTGTCAAGAGCGTGAAGTTTTACATGCAGCCCCTCTTTGTGTGGGTGAGTGTGAGATCATGTAATTAGGTGCAACTCGATGCAATTATGCCAATTCAGCCTGTGAGGAGAAAGAGATGCTCATCCAAGGAAAAATTCAATTAAGATGGTTTCACACATTACGTGTACATTGATGTTGTGGTTTTATTCATACTACGCTCACACCAAATCATGGATGTCTAACATGGTGTTGGCCTAGGTGTTAAGGATTAGCTCATACTGCTATCTTAGGGTTGAGACCCCAGTAGTTAGTTTGCTCTATCCCTGGGTTGTGATATAGTGCTGGCCACACCATTAAGGATTAGCTCATAGATTGCTCTATCTTGGGATTGAGCAGCTACCGTGCTCTATCCCTGCTAAAAGCCAAGAAGACCGGACTTGGAATAGCCATCGATACCCTGGAATCATGCATGGCACCACTGGGCCGCCTTGAAGCCATTTGTTTGCTTCCCTCCCATGATGGAGCAACTCAATATTGCCTCACTGTAGTCTTAGGAAAAGCGGCATAATATTTGACTTGCAAATTGCATGTATGCAACTAACATGCATACACAAAGTTAGATACATTCTCAGAACATAAGTGCACGTGTGTTCTGGCAAGCAGTGTTTCAGGAATTTTAAAAAAAACACACTAATAAATCTTATCTACAGAGAAGCCATGTGCACATTCACCTAAACTTGTACAAAGCCCTAGCCATGCATAGCCAAGCTGGTGGTAGAGTTCAGCCAAGCTGGTTTTGAGTTCCTAGGTGCAACTTGACAAGGATCATAACCAGTTGGAGTGCATATATATTATAGCAGATGTCCCATGTTGAATGGCACTGAGGCTGGCTAACCACAAAGTCCACTGCTTTAATTAAGTACTACATAATGCAAGTCAGGCTATTACACTCAAAATTTGTACACCAAGCAACCTCCATAATACTTCCTAGTAGTATTCCATTCCAGTGTAAGAGGTATCTACCAAAACATAGCTTAGTAATAGGGTCAAGAATTGTCTGGCTTTTGCCCAAATAAAA
The DNA here is from genome assembly GCA_028752905.1 of Cladorhizidae sp. MBARI D1340-BT2. Classification (NCBI taxonomy): domain Eukaryota; kingdom Metazoa; phylum Porifera; class Demospongiae; order Poecilosclerida; family Cladorhizidae; species Cladorhizidae sp. MBARI D1340-BT2. The sequence continues at coordinate 6,601,405 of JAQNBH010000016.1, read as the reverse complement.
TGCTGTTGAGTGTGATATCATACATGCATGTGCATTACATGCAGCAAGCTATGTGGGACAAGACTTTGTAAACAAAAGGGAGTGGGGCAAGTTGTGTGAGGTGAAGCATCAATCATGAAGCCAATTAGGGAGAACACTTGCTAATAGTTAGGCTAGCCAGAACAAGTAACAGTTAGTTCCCCCAAAAATAAGCTAACAGTATAGAGGTTCATATGCCTCACCTCTCAGTGTAAAGCAGCAAGTACATTGGTCTTACAAGTACTTTAGTCAAATCATATGGGGGCTACCCGTCGGTGGCAAGTCTGCCTTCAATAGCAGCTGAGGAAAATAATTATACAAAGTGCTTCGAACTTAAAACTGGAGCCTTACCAGCTCTGCCATTAATTCACACTTAAGCTTCCAGACATGGGGCTTGAGAAATCTTTGTATACATTGAGACACTATCTCAGCGTTATTGTTCTGCTAAGTTACATGATTAAACTACTAGCCGCTTAAACCCTCGGTATGTGTAGATATAGCTAATGGAAACTCACCTCCAACCAAATAGCTCACTTCAAACGATACACAAAATAGTCGGCAATTAGGAAGTTCAGGAAAACAGGAGTGTTAGGGAACAGAAAAAAGGATCTGCAGAACCATGAAGAAGTTGTAGCACCGGTTTGGTACTTTTTTTCTTCTTTTTCTTGTTGCGCAGTATTTAACTAATTGCGGGGCGCATGCCGCGAGCCTGCTAGAAATCCCGCGCAAGTCAGAAACCCCGCTCGGAAAACCTGGACATGGCATGGAACCCCGCCATGCGGTGGTTAATTGTATAAAGGAGGCCCCCTCGGTCGTCGAAGTGGGGATTAGAAGGCAGCTATTTCCCCATCTATTTCCCCTCCGTCGTCCAAGTGGCATTACCTGGAGCGGGACTTCGTTGCATTCGTTCTGGAGGAATGTTTTCGACGCCAATTTTGAACTTGTGTAGGAAGAGTAAGTGGATGGAATGCTGGAATTGTAATGATATGGATATGCAACTTCCCCATTGAACTAAATACTCCACGCGCAAATGCACGAAACCTTACTCCCCCAAATTCCCCTGCCCTGCCAGATGGGCCTCCCTGAGTGGGTATTCACCAACTGCATATTAATTATGCCTGGGCATGTATCCGACTTTTCACAATTTTGTATGGTAGTCATTGGAAATAGAGCCAATGCTTGCAACTTTGTAGCATGTTGGACCTGCTGAACCAGCAGTTAGTCCCCATCTGCAAACACTAACAATGACCCCCAATTCTGATGATTGCACAAATGCTACAAGGATTGATGGTGCAACCACCTGGCAGCTGCTAAGCCATTGCATTATGAACTGACATGGAACCAGAGCACATTGAAAAGTAAATGATGCCGAGGGTAAGATGAATGAATGGTGGCTGGATTGGGAGGATGGGGGGGGGGGGGGGGGGGGGGGGGGGACACAACAGCTATTGGCATGTTTGCAACAGCAGTGGCTTCATGCCAATGTAGGGCTAGGGCAGTGAGAGATGAAAAGTGAATTGAGATAATTTTACAATGATATGGTTATTTGCCTGCACTGGAGGACTGGAGGGTCAGAGGTGCCAATTTATAGTGCATTTGTTAGGAATGGCTAGATCAGATAGAAGCCACCGTTTGGATTTGCATCCATCATTGTCTCTCGCTGCACATGCACAGTAGGGTGAGCAGTCCATCTACATATGTGTCACTGTGGTGTGTGTGTGTTTTGTGTGGAATCACGAAATTTCCACTCGTGCGAACAGACGGTCATGTAAGCCTGGAGCAGACCTGCCCTCCTCATGTAAGCCTGGAGCAGACCTTCCCTCCTCATGTAAGCCTGGAGCGGACCTGCCCTCCTCATGTAAGCCTGGAGCAGACCTGCCCTCCTCATGTAAGCCTGGAGCAGACCTGCCCTCCTCATGTAAGCCTGGAGCAGACCTGCCCTCCTCATGTAAGCCTGGAGCAGACCTGCCCTCCTCATGTAAGCCTGGAGCAGACCTCTCATGTAAGCCTGGAGCAGACCTTCCCTCCTCATGTAAGCCTGGAGCAGACCTCTCATGTAAGCCTGGAGCAGACCTGCCCTCCTCATGTAAGCCTGGAGCAGACCTGCCCTCCTCATGTAAGCCTGGAGCAGACCTCTCATGTAAGCCTGGAGCAGACCTTCCCTCCTCATGTAAGCCTGGAGCAGACCTCTCATGTAAGCCTGGAGCAGACCTGCCCTCCTCATGTAAGCCTGGAGCAGACCTTCCCTCCTCATGTAAGCCTGGGGCAGACCTTCCCTCCTCATGTAAGCCTGGAGCAGACCTGCCCTCATAGCAATGCCATGTGGGGTGGGGTGGTGACTGCACATGTGCCTGTGTACCGGCATACCTCAACTGGTTGGATTCCTGTTTTGACAATGTCTGGCCTTGTGAGTGAGATGGTGCACATTTAATAATGCTCCTGGCCTAATAATCTGCCACACGGGGTATGGCAAGGGCTGTTTTTAACTGCATGGGTGTAACTAGGTGTGTGTCCGGCTGATCCTTCTCTAACTGAGTTGTTTTCTAATTAGTGCCACACTGTGCAGATCAGTAAAAGGGGAGAGCCCATTCCAGAAGATGCTAAGCGGTCCAACCCTGGCAACTGGACTCCCACCAACTGCACCATCTTTCTTGGCTACACCTCCAACCTCATCACCAATGGCGTCAGAGAGATGATTCGATTCCTCGTCCAGCACAGCATGGTGAGTGGTCCTGGGGGGAAGGGGACATTTTTATTATCTTTCCCGAGACATTGGGTAGTGCACTCGCTTGGTTTGATGCACTTAAATCACTGATGACTAAATAATCTAAAATGTAGATCCTCATCCCAGCAGCCTTGCCATGGGTTTCACTGCTACGTACGTAGCTACGAAAACATTTCCATGTGTCTTAAATCCACTATGAAAGGAAACCCGGAAACCTTAATAAACCTGTTGAAACTGTGAGATTCATCTTCATCAAGCATCTACCAATGCATATACTGTATGTAGTGTTTCTCCTCAATGCACCTCCTCTGTTCTTCCCCCCCTCGCATCACTTGCAGGATTTCTAAGGGATTTTTTTGAGTTTGTAGAATCAAATCGTCTCTGCTGGTCGAAGGAAGCCTCTTTTTCCCCCTTCACAACGCAAATGCCTTTGCTCTCGCCACAGCTCTGCCTTGTGGGACTCACTTCCAACTCAAACGTTCATTTAATTAACTTCTGAATCGCATTCTTGAAATTTGTCAGGCCTATTGACCGGAACCTCCAACTCTTTTACAGCTGGTTCAAATTCCCCAAATAGTGCACAAAACAAGCAAAATCCGCCATCTTGTGATTGAGAACATGTTAGGGTATTGGACTTGTCCAGCCCAAACTACTTTCTGAACATTGAAGGTATGCATGGGGAGTTGAAATCACTTGGTTTGAGATTTTTGGGTTTTTTTTTGCAATTTCTCATTATTGCTGAGGTTTCTCTGGGGGATTTTGGTTGGACTACCTGCCCCCCAAATGTACAAGAGGATGAATTTGAGGTTTCTCTGGGATTTTAGTTGGACTACGCCCCCTCCCCCCCCCCGAATGTACAAGAGGATTAGTTTCTCTGGGATTTTTGTTGAACTACCTGGTCCCCTGAATGTACGAGATGATGAATTTGAGGTTTCTCCTGGTGTTTTAGTTGGACTACCTGGCCCCCCAAATGTACAAGATGATGAATTTGAGGTTTCTCTGGGATTTTATTGGACTACCTGGCCCCCTGAATGTACAAGAGGATGAATTTCACTCAAATCTGGGGTTGAAATACCACCGCTTCCTCCTGTGGCTCTCTCTTCAACATCAACAATAGAATTGGCGCGTGTGTCATCACTCCTGCCGCTACTCACCGACAGGACTGTACTGCTTTTATCACAAGCTATGAAAGAGTTAGACAGATCATCTTCAGGTAGCGGATCATCATCACTCGGAAGTATGAAGCAGAGAGGCACTGCTTGAACTACCACCTGGCCACCAAGTACTGAATTTGAATTTCCAGCACTAAGTCAACAGTATATCAATCTGGTCGTGTTACATAAAACTCATTGGCATGTATATAGCTTACTAAAATATTGGCGTAAAATCCATTGTCTTGGCTATTTTCTTTACAGGAGGTTCTTGAGATACAAGTTCCTTTAGACCTGGTGAGTCCTGACTCACTTTTTGACTTACTCGTTCTGCTTAGATAGAATGTGCTGCACACAGTAAGTTATAAAAAAAAGTCAAAAGGTCTGGCCTATATCACATCAAGTAGTCGAGTGGTGAATGCTTTAGATTATGGGCCAACCAGGCCTCATATTTTGTGGTCAGTCTAGTTACTGCTAGATCTTGCAATTATAATTATATGAATATCATTAACTTGGGGGAGGGGCTTCACCCCAAAGCCCTTCCTCCCAGACCCACCCATACAAGGGACTGTCTTGGATAACAAGCTACAGCAGCAACAAGGCACATGTGTGTACTTGTCTGATGCAGAAGAAGCTCACTGTTACCATAGAAACAAATAGAAACTAACAACAACAACAACAACAACAACTTGAGACAACTTATTTGAAAGCAAACAACAAGACTGTACCCATGTAGACCACAAGCATGACCCCTTACCCTTTTTAACATCATGTACACTAGTCGTTAAACTGATTTTAGATATCTACAGTATATAGTCGAACATGTATATAGTGTGTGTGTGTTGTGCATGTGTGTGTGGTGCATGTATGTGTTGTGTGCATGTGTGTGTGGTGTGATGTGTGTATGTGTTGTGTGCATGTGTGTTGTGTGTGTGCATATACATGTGTGTGTATGTGTTGTGTGCATGTGTGTGTGCATATATGTGTGTTGTGTGTGTATGTGTTGTGTGCACATGTGTGTGTATGTGTGTGCTGTGTGTGCATGCATGTGTGCATGTATGTTGTGTGTGCGTGCATATATGTGTGTTGTGTGCATGTGTGTGTGAATATGTGTGTGTGTGTGGTGCGTGTGTATGTGTTGTGTGCATATGTGTGTGTGTGTGGTGCATGTGTATGTGTTGTGCGCACATGTGTGTGTGTGTGTTGTGTGTGCATGCATGTGTGTGTGGCCATCCTGTGTGCAAATCCCCTGACTATTATTCCGGCTGCTCGAAGAGACCAAGCCAAGGGAAGCCAGGGTCTTCTAAGTTGGGTACTCCTGACTGTGTTTGGCAGCTCGACCTTCCATTCCAGAGTTATGGCTAGAAAAGTGTCACACCTTCATTGTGATGATGGTGGTGATGATTGATAGGATTATCACCTATTTGTCGGGGCATTGGTCCCCGGGCCTTCCAAGAAGCATATACCAAATATGTCGATTTTCCTGGGGTAGATGTTACAGCCAGTGGCTGAAATGAATCACTGGGTGTGGTCACAAATGGAGCAGCATGTGACTGTGCTAGCTGCATGCTCTCAACCTTCTTGTTGTTGACCTATGCTGCAGCTTTTAAGCTCAAAGCTGTTGAATTTGCAAAGAAGTCTGTGAATGGTCGGGCTGAAGAGAGGGTAGAGTAAGAGAAAAGTGAGTGCAAGACTGAAGGAAGAAGGCTAGCTAGTTAACAACGTTGCAAGACTGAAGGAAGAAGGCTAGCTAGTTAACAACGTTGCAAGACTGAAGGACTAGCTAGTTAACAACGTTGCAAGACTGAAGGAAGAAGGCTAGCTAGTTAACAACGTTGCAAGACTGAAGGAAGAAGACTAGCTAGTTAACAACGTTGCAAGACTGAAGGAAGAAGACTAGCTAGTTAACAACGTTGCAAGACTGAAGGAAGAAGACTAGCTAGTTAACAACGTTGCAAGACTGAAGGAAGAAGGCTAGCTAGTTAACAACGTTGCAAGACTGAAGGAAGAAGACTAGCTAGTTAACAACGTTGCAAGACTGAAGGAAGAAGACTAGCTAGTTAACAACGTTGCAAGACTGAAGGAAGAAGGCTAGCTAGTTAACAACGTTGCAAGACTGAAGGAAGAAGACTAGCTAGTTAACAACGTTGCAAGACTGAAGGAAGAAGACTAGCTAGTTAACAATGTTGCAAGACTGAAGGAAGAAGACTAGCTAGTTAACAACGTTGCAAGACTGAAGGAAGAAGACTAGCTAGTTAACAACGTTGCAAGACTGAAGGAAGAAGACTAGCTAGTTAACAACGTTGCAAGACTGAAGGAAGAAGACTAGCTAGTTAACAACGTTGCAAGACTGAAGGAAGAAGACTAGCTAGTTAACAACGTTGCAAGACTGAAGGAAGAAGACTAGCTAGTTAACAACGTTGCAAGACTGAAGGAAGAAGACTAGCTAGTTAACAACGTTGCAAGACTGAAGGAAGAAGACTAGCTAGTTAACAACGTTGCAAGACTGAAGGAAGAAGACTAGCTAGTTAACAACGTTGCAAGACTGAAGGAAGAAGGCTAGCTAGTTAACAACGTCGCAAGACTGAAGGAAGAAGACTAGCTAATTAACAACGTTGCAAGACTGAAGGAAGAAGACTAGCTAGTTAACAACGTTGCAAGACTGAAGGAAGAAGGCTAGCTAGTTAACAACGTTGCAAGACTGAAGGAAGAAGACTAGCTAGTTAACAACGTTGCAAGACTGAAGGAAGAAGACTAGCTAGTTAACAACGTTGCAAGACTGAAGGAAGAAGACTAGCTAGTTAACAACGTTGCAAGACTGAAGGAAGAAGACTAGCTAGTTAACAACGTTGCAAGACTGAAGGAAGAAGACTAGCTAGTTAACAACGTTGCAAGACTGAAGGAAGAAGACTAGCTAGTTAACAACGTTGCAAGACTGAAGGAAGAAGGCTAGCTAGTTAACAACGTTGCAAGACTGAAGGAAGAAGGCTAGCTAGTTAACAACGTTGCAAGACTGAAAGAAGAAGACTAGCCAGTTAACAACGTGGCCCTGTCTCATGGAGTTGGGGTCAGAAGTTACTCCTGTGTCACACCTACCCTTAAAATCCACCCCCGCCTCCCCCTGGACATTTTTCTAAATGAAACTCTGAGGGAAGTGAATTGAGATTTCCATGTCTGCCACAAATGATCCCTGGAAGTCATTTAGCACCTCAGTCCGGCACGCTAGGTCTGTAAAAAGGGGCCATTCCAATTATAGGTGGTTATAGCCATGCCTACTTCACTAATTCGAGCTCATGCTGACTCGGCTATAACCCTCCAACAGCCTCTGAATTAGACCAGTAACTTTGGAACAGTACATAAGTGCATGAAGCTTGAGGCACAGTTGTTGTTGTTGCTAGTATGTTTTGTTTTTGTTGTTGTTGTTGTTGTTATTATTATTCATGTCAAGCTTGTCTAATCTCAAGAATGAGCAGCTTAATTCTTTTCTAGAGTTTATCTTTCAAGGTTCAAGGAACATTCCATGCTAGGAGGGTGGAGCTGTAACTATCCCTCCAGTTATCACCGCACCTACAGCTACTTTGACATGCTAGGAGGGTGGAGCTGTAACCATCCCTCCAGTTATCACCGCACCTGCAGCTACTTTGACAGCGAAAGGTTTATAGATGGACTGTCCTGTCTAGCCAGACTATAGCTAGACTGTCCTGTCTAGCCAGACTATAGCTAGACTGGCCTGTCTAGCCAGACTATAGCTAGACTGGCCTGTCTAGCCAGACTACAGCTAGACTGGCCTGTCTAGCCAGACTATAGCTAGACTGGCCTGTCTAGCCAGACTACAGCTAGACTGGCCTGTCTAGCCAGACTACAGCTAGACTGGCCTGTCTAGCCAGACTATAGCTAGACTGTCATGTCTAGCCAGACTATAGCTAGACTGGCCTGTCTAGCCAGACTATAGCTAGACTGGCCTGTCTAGCCAGACTATAGCTAGACTGGCCTGTCTAGCCAGACTATAGCTAGACTGGCCTGTCCAGACTATATCTAGACTGTCCTGTCTAGCCAGACTATAGCTAGACTGTCCTGTCTAGCCAGACTACAGCTAGACTGGCCTGTCTAGCCAGACTATAGCTAGACTGGCCTGTCTAGCCAGACTATAGCTAGACTGTCCTGTCTAGCCAGACTATAGCTAGACTGTCCTGTCTAGCCAGACTATAGCTAGACTGTCCTGTCTAGCCAGACTATAGCTAGACTGGCCTGTCTAGCCAGACTATAGCTAGACTGTCCTGTCCAGACTATATCTAGACTGTCCTGTCCAGACTATATCTAGACTGTCCTGTCTAGCCAGACTATAGCTAGACTGGCCTGTCTAGCCAGGCTATAGCTAGAACCTTTGTCACCTTTAAAATGCAAAAAAAACTGCGGGAGCTGCACTGAAGTAAAGCTAAGGGACTAGTAGGCTACACCATCGTCTCACCTCCTTCAGAGATGAAGGGGATCAGAGAGTTTCCTCTGTGCAGCCCTCCTCAGCAAGAAATACTTCCAGGAACAGTAGCATTGGCCAGACAGAGATGGCAGTGGCTGTTTCTGTTGTTGTTTTTCTGAATAATTCTAGTACAGGAACTTATATTAGTGGCTGCCCTCCAGAAATGGCAGGAGATTGGACCATTATCAGTGACCATGGTTCCTGGTGGAGAATATCAAGGCAGTTCTGTATCTAGTATGGAGTACTCACGTGGTGCTGGGGAGAGTGCTCCAGGCGGCACTCGCAGTGCCAGGGGAGGGCAGTCGTCTGGGAAAAGCGATATTATTCCACGACGGGATGGGCTGATTTTATGACAAAGATCGAGAGAGTTCATTTTTTGCAGCACTGCCGACAATCCAACCAATCACCAACTTGCTCCAAAATCGAGTCCCAGAAAGCTGCATACTGCCGGAACGTCCCTCCGAGAGCTGAGAGGACAGAACTGTGCCTACCCACAATTGTCCTTTGGACCCTCCATCGGGAACATACGCAACCCTTGTCGGTGCGGTACTGTAGCAACAGCCCTGCCTCCAGATCAAGGCAGTGGTTTGGGCAGGGCCTCAGAGTTTCAGAGTTGCTTTAGAATTGTCTGTGTATGCAGGTGTGTGTGAGAGTGTGTGGGTGGATCTCAAATATGTACCCACCACACCCTTAAAAGTTGTTTCTTGAGGCTCAACAACTCGGGGACATGTGTGTGTGTGCATGGGTCCTCTCTTCATCATCCTCACTGTTTGCCATTACAAGTGACGAAGATCTCACAATGTCTGCACACAAAAATCAAAATGCTATTTTGGAGTTGTTAAAAGATAATTGAGCGAAGGAAGTGAGCTGACCCTCTAATCACATCAATTGATATTGGCGTGTGATATACACGGATCTAAATTGAGATTTTCCGCTATGCTATGTAGGCCCATAATACGTGACAACTAGTATCATGCGGAGTTAAGTGCTCATGATACCACGCTCTGCCATGCTCTAGGCAGACAGCCTCGTGAATAAAGCTGAAGTTAGAAGAGTGCATAAAAACTATCGGAAAAGCGAGTGCATGCCTCGGAGACCAGAAAGATGGAGGATAGTAAATGAGAAGGATAGAGCAAGGAGGAGTATCCCAATAAGGTGAAGCTGAACGTGAGAGTGCTCCCTCGCTGACGAAGGATAGGAAACGATGACCAGCCATGTTTTAATTATTTCCCTCCTTTATCCTTCACCTGCCACTCAACATGATAAATAAATAATTGAAATAGGCCTGTAGAAGATGGTGTGGAGGTTGACTTCTCCTGCCTCCATTGTTGGACCACTGAGTGGATGTGTAAGGACACCCCTCCCCTCCCCCAGAAACCTTGCTCTTGTGTTCCAACAAGCAGAGCTGGTGTTTCTATTGAATAAAACTACGAATAAAGAGGCCTCACATGTGCTGGTGCTTGTGTTGTGTTGAATCTCTCTTTAAGGCAGTTCGTATGTACGCAACCTTTTCTCTGCGTCAGCTCTAGTTCTCCAGTTGTCCTTAAAATAAAATAAAAATTCTAAAGAAGGAGGAAAAAATCTAGAGACTGGGAAGCAGCCGAGAGTGGACAGAGAAGTCATGTTTCACTCTATCAAGCACATGCCAGGCGGGTCTAGACTCTAGAGACAGGGAAGCTGCTGGGAGTGGACAGAGAAGGCGTGTTTCACTCTATCAAGTGCACGCCAGGCGGGTCTAGACTCTAGAGACAGGGAAGCAGCCGAGAGTGGACAGAGAAGTCATGTTTCACTCTATCAAGTGCACGCCAGGCGGGTCTAGACTCTAGAGACAGGGAAGCAGCCGAGAGTGGACAGAGGAGTCATCTTTCACTCTATCAAGCGCACGCCAGGCGGGTCTAGACTCTAGAGACAGGGAAGCTGCTGGGAGTGGACAGAGAAGTCATGTTTCACTCTATCAAGTGCACGCCAGGCGGGTCTAGACTCTAGAGACAGGGAAGCAGCCGGGAGTGGACAGAGAAGTAATGTTTCACTCTATCAAGTGCACTCTGTTTCTCGAGGTGGCGCTGGAGACAGGAACAGGCTTGCTCTAACTACACTCTCTTTTCCCCCTGCTCCATGTAGTAGCTATTGTGCATACATAGGTAGGTCAAAGTCTTTGCCATTTATTGAACCAAGTGCATGGTGATGGAGAAATGCATTAAGAGTATTAATGACACCGCCCCCTCCGCCCCACACACACACACCTCACCCCGTTCTTCCTGTCTCGCACCGCATTAATTTTCCTGAGATATTGCGAGTGGTTTCTTTTGAGTCAATAAACACTAATTAACACCTAAAATGTATTAGCTACTACATATCTATTTTTAGCTTTCACATTGAAAACTAAAAATAGAACATAATTGTAATGCTATTTGCATAATTATCCGAAGATAAGTAGCTTTTAGTATATTAATAATGTGAACATTACCAGATTATTAGTTGCTCTGTGATTGGCAAGTGAAGCAAGCCCTCATGAGGAGTTGGAAGGAAAAGGTGGCCCTTCACACACGTGGCATATCTCTGTATCTACAAACGTACGTTGGCCCCCATAAAGTAGTGTGGGTTTATGTAAACAGGGAATGTTCATCACAGTGCTGCTCTTACCTTTAGTGCTCTGAGAATTCCAGCGGAAGGCACTGCCTGATGACATCACTCTTAAGGCCAGCTCACAACATGACGGATGGCAATCAGTTCCGTTGAATCCGCTTGCATGGTTCACAATATTTGCGTTGAGTCTGCTGCATTTGAACTTTGACCAATATATTGGACGACAGTACTAGCAGAGAGGAAGAGTTGGATTTGATTTTGCTATTGCTAGCAGGAGGAAGCACAGAAAAAGAAATCTCTATTAGCTGTAATAGCTAGTAGCTAGTTACTTGGATAGCCACTTCCTTCCCCAGGCATTTTCTTTGGCCCTAATATCTTTGTAGCCTCTAGCTGAGACCAGCCAGAGGTTGGGAAAGCTCCTCGCCGCTTCAATAATTCTAGAGACTCATGGAAAGAGTGTAAAGTTCAACATGTGATATGTTCTTGGATTCTGATTGGTCCGACGCAATGGATTGGACGCAAGAGTTGAATGACATCCTACGCATGCATTCCATAGCTGTTTCCATCCATTAGATCCATGTTGCTTTACCAGTTCACAATATTAGCGCTACTGATCTGAAGGACAGAATGCAAGCAATGGATTGACTTGCATCATAATTATTGTGAGTCAGCCTTCAGTGTAGTGTGCTTCCCATCTTCAAGGGAAGCTGCTTCCAAGTATTCTATTCTAAACTTCTCACCATCTGTTTGCTGGGAGAACCTTAAATAAAAAATAAAAAATAAAACCAGCTTCAGCTAAACATCTTTTAACTCAGAAATTCACCTAACAACCATTAGGATGGCATTATTCGATCAGGTTTTCATGACCACCCAATGACCACGGAATATGAATATAATTATCTCTATTCATATGCCACCTTCCAAATGCACACACTGTTGACAGTGAGAGGGTTAACATAACTCCTCCCACAGCCATACTTACACATGCTCTTCTGTTTCAGAAGCTGCCATCCCATAATGTTGCAGGGCATCTGGTTGCTCAAAAATACATACAATACCTGGCTACTTATCCATATCACAATGCATCATGATGACATCAGTAATGCACAGATCTATACTGTATTAGGCCTTCAGCTATGCCAAAGCTGGGACAATGGCTAGATCTGTACTCTATTAGGCCTTCCTCTATGCTAAGGCTAGGAAAATGGCTAGAGCAATGAAATCTAACAATGCTAGGAGATTAGGCCTTCAGTTATGCTAAGACTGGGACAATGGCTAGATCTGTACTCGATTAGGCCTTCAGCTGTGATAAGGCTAGGACAATGGCTATGATAAGGCTTGGACAATGGCTAAATCTGTACTGTATTAGGCCTTCAGCTATGCTAAAGGCTAGACAATGGCTAGATCTGTGGCCTTCATGCTAAGGCTGGGACAATGGCTAGATCTGTACTGTATTAGGCCTTCATGCTAAGGCTGGGACAATGGCTAGAGGACTTCAAACTTAAATTATTATTTTTTCCTCACACTCTCCATTGCACATCCAATGCAACTCTATGCCTTGCATTCAGTTAGTAAACTGACCAATGAGGTGTTAGATTACTGGAGGTTGTGTAATTGGTATACCAATGACCAATGGAGGTAGATTTCGAGAAGATGTATCATTAGAATGGAGTTAATGTAAACAGTGTGGTTACATTAATCAACAGAAGGTATGTGATTAGTATACTAATAATGTTACAAATGAGTTAGATTGCTAGTGTTAGAATAACAGAGCTCAGTGTTTAGTGCTTCCCTGCAAGCCTGTGAGTGATTTCTACCATCTGGGAGTTTGCTAGCTCAGGCAGAGCTTGTATTCATCTCTCCATGTTTCTAGAAGAAACAAGCCTCATCGAATCCAATCAATGGTCAGCTGAATAGTCGATGAATGTCTTTGTGATTGAAAAGCTTGGGGTCCATATTTCCCACTGAAGTGTAGAGGACTATGGAGATCCTTCCATAATCTGGTTGCCTAGACGTTGCTTTCCCTTGAAGTACATGAAGTAGTTTATGTAAGCTACTGGTCCTCCACTCCAAGCTTCAGGTGATTTCGACTTACTCTATAGCCAGCATGACGATCACATGATATTAACTCCACCTACGACACAGTGTCAACATTTAATCTCGCATATGATCTAAAAAATGTGACTAATGGGTTAGATTACTACAATAAGTGTGATGAATATACTAATTGTGTGACGTGGAAGATGTGTGATTAGTATACTAATAATATACTTGAACATGTGTGATTAGAATGCTAGTAATGTGACCAATGGAGTTAGATTACTGGAACATGTTGGTTAGTATGCTAATAATGTGACCAATGGAATCACAGATTACTAGATTTACAATGCATTAAGGTTTCCGGGTGTGCGTAAATACTAGCTGGTGTCATGTTCACACATTTAATTATGGTGCACATTTAGCAGCTAGCAAGTAGCATGGAGAGGTACCGTTCCCTGATGTGTGTGTGTGTGTGTTGTCATTGGCAACTCAACTTAGAGGAACTGCAGAAATATGTTGTTGTAGCAAGTGAGTGAGTGTGACTCTCCCACTTGCCGGGGAACCTTTATTGGCCGGTGAAGCGAGCTCTCAGCGTGGAGTTGGTTGGAAGACTTGGTATTGCCGCACACAGCATGTGCAGTATACATTCACTCGTAAAAAAAAAATGAACGGGTCACGTGCCAGCTCAGGCTTACCGTAAGTAAGCAGGGAATGGTCGTCATGGTGAAGAGAAAGGTCAAGAAAACACCAGCAGGTTCAAAGCTAGAAGAAAGGAAACTGGCACAGGCAGATGAGAATGGGCTGCGTGATTAATAGCTGCCGGCAAGAATGCTGGAGTTCATTCTGAGCTACTCATCAACGCGCTCTAACCATGGAGTGTGATGCTACCTTCAAGGGGTGCTAAACTGGAAGTGATCATCTGTGTGAATCTGGGGAATATGAGTAAACTCTAACCTCAACGTTCACAACTTTGGATGCTGTAAGGAATTCATATCTACTTCCCTTCCCACAATCCAATCATTACAATATGAGGGCATGAATCATGTGCACATCAGTACACTGAAGCAGGCCTTGCTATGCTAGGGCTAGGACAATGTCTAGAGCAATACAATGATCAGTAATGTATTAGGCCTTCAGCTATGCTAGGGCTAGGACAATGGCTAGAGCAATACAATGATCAGTAATGTATTAGGCCTTCAGCTATGCTAGGGCTAGGACAATGGCTAGAGCAATACAATGATCAGTAATGTATTAGGGCTTTAGGTATGCTAGGGTTAGGACAATGGCTAGAGCAATACAATGATCAGTAATGTATTAGGCCTTCAGCTATGCTAGGGCTAGGACAATGGCTAGAGCAATACAGTGATCAGTAATGTATTAGGCCTTCAGCTATGCTAGGGCTAGGACAATGGCTAGAGCAATTCAATGATCAGTAATGTATTGGGCCTTCAGCTATGCTAGGGCTAGGACAATTGCTAGAGCAATACAATGATCAGTAATGTATTAGGCCTTCAGCTATGCTAGGGCCAGGACAATGTCTAGAGCAATACAATGATCAGTAATGTATTAGGCCTTCAGCTATGCTAGGGCTAGGACAATGGCTAGAGCAATACAATGATCAGTAATGTATTAGGGCTTTAGGTATGCTAGGGTTAGGACAATGGCTAGAGCAATACAATGATCAGTAATGTATTAGGCCTTCAGCTATGCTAGGGCTAGGACAATGGCTAGAGCAATACAGTGATCAGTAATGTATTAGGCCTTCAGCTATGCTAGGGCTAGGACAATGGCTAGAGCAATTCAATGATCAGTAATGTATTGGGCCTTCAGCTATGCTAGGGCTAGGACAATGGCTAGAGCAATACAATGATCAGTAATGTATTAGGCCTTCAGCTATGCTAGGGCCAGGACAATGGCTAGAGCAATACAATGATCAGTAATGTATTAGGCCTTCAGCTATGCTAGGGCCAGGACAATGGCTAGAGCAATACAATGATCAGTAATGTATTAGGCCTTCAGCTATGCTAGGGCTAGGACAATGGCTAGAGCAATACAATGATCAGTAATGTATTAGGCCTTGCTATGCTAGGGCTAGGACAATGGCTAGAGCAATACAATGATCAGTAATGTATTAGGGCTTCAGCTATGCTAGGGCTAGGACAATGGCTAGAGCAATACAATGATCAGTAATGTATTAGGGCTTCAGCTATGCTAGGGCTAGGACAATGGCTAGAGCAATACAATGATCAGTAATGTATTAGGCCTTCAGCTATGCTAGGGCCAGGACAATGGCTAGAGCAATACAATGATCAGTAATGTATTAGGCCTTCAGCTATGCTAGGGCTAGGACAATGGCTAGAGCAATACAATGATCAGTAATGTATTAGGCCTTGCTATGCTAGGGCTAGGACAATG
This sequence comes from Cladorhizidae sp. MBARI D1340-BT2, assembly GCA_028752905.1. Lineage (NCBI taxonomy): Eukaryota > Metazoa > Porifera > Demospongiae > Poecilosclerida > Cladorhizidae > Cladorhizidae sp. MBARI D1340-BT2. The sequence continues at coordinate 6,585,993 of JAQNBH010000016.1, read as the reverse complement.
GCTAGAGCAATACAATGATCAGTAATGTATTAGGGCTTCAGCTATGCTAGGGCTAGGACAATGGCTAGAGCAATACAATGATCAGTAATGTATTAGGGCTTCAGCTATGCTAGGGCTAGGACAATGGCTAGAGCAATACAATGATCAGTAATGTATTAGGCCTTCAGCTATGCTAGGGCTAGGACAATGGCTAGAGCAATTCAATGATCAGTAATGTATTGGGCCTTCAGCTATGCTAGGGCTAGGACAATGGCTAGAGCAATACAATGATCAGTAATGTATTAGGCCTTCAGCTATGCTAGGGCTAGGACAATGGCTAGAGCAATACAATGATCAGTAATGTATTAGGCCTTCAGCTATGCTGGGCTAGGACAACGGCTAGAGCAATACAATGATCAGTAATGTATTAGGGCTTTAGGTATGCTAGGGTTAGGACAATGGCTAGAGCAATACAATGATCAGTAATGTATTAGGCCTTCAGCTATGCAAGGGCTAGGACAATGGCTAGAGCAATACAATGATCAGTAATGTATTAGGCCTTCAGCTATGCTAGGGCTAGGACAATGGCTAGAGCAATACAGTGATCAGTAATGTATTAGGCCTTCAGCTATGCTAGGGCTAGGACAATGGCTAGAGCAATACAATGATCAGTAATGTATTAGGCCTTCAGCTATGCTGGGCTAGGACAATGGCTAGAGCAATACAATGATCAGTAATGTATTAGGGCTTTAGGTATGCTAGGGTTAGGACAATGGCTAGAGCAATACAATGATCAGTAATGTATTAGGCCTTCAGCTATGCTAGGGCTAGGACAATGGCTAGAGCAATACAGTGATCAGTAATGTATTAGGCCTTCAGCTATGCTAGGGCTAGGACAATGGCTAGAGCAATACAATGATCAGTAATGTATTAGGCCTTCAGCTATGCTGGGCTAGGACAATGGCTAGAGCAATACAATGATCAGTAATGTATTAGGGCTTTAGGTATGCTAGGGTTAGGACAATGGCTAGAGCAATACAATGATCAGTAATGTATTAGGCCTTCAGCTATGCAAGGGCTAGGACAATGGCTAGAGCAATACAATGATCAGTAATGTATTAGGCCTTCAGCTATGCTAGGGCTAGGACAATGGCTAGAGCAATACAGTGATCAGTAATGTATTAGGCCTTCAGCTATGCTAGGGCTAGGACAATGGCTAGAGCAATACAATGATCAGTAATGTATTAGGCCTTCAGCTATGCTGGGCTAGGACAATGGCTAGAGCAATACAATGATCAGTAATGTATTAGGGCTTTAGGTATGCTAGGGTTAGGACAATGGCTAGAGCAATACAATGATCAGTAATGTATTAGGCCTTCAGCTATGCAAGGGCTAGGACAATGGCTAGAGCAATACAATGATCAGTAATGTATTAGGCCTTCAGCTATGCTAGGGCTAGGACAATGGCTAGAGCAATACAGTGATCAGTAATGTATTAGGCCTTCAGCTATGCTAGGGCTAGGACAATGGCTAGAGCAATACAATGATCAGTAATGTATTAGGCCTTCAGCTATGCTGGGCTAGGACAATGGCTAGAGCAATACAATGATCAGTAATGTATTAGGCCTTCAGCTATGCTAGGGTTAGGACAATGGCTAGAGCAATACAATGATCAGTAATGTATTAGGCCTTCAGCTATGCTAGGGCTAGGACAATGGCTAGAGCAATACAGTGATCAGTAATGTATTAGGCCTTCAGCTATGCTAGGGTTAGGACAATGGCTAGAGCAATACAATGATCAGTAATGTATTAGGCCTTCAGCTATGCTAGGGCCAGGACAATGGCTAGAGCAATACAATGATCAGTAATGTATTAGGCCTTCAGCTATGCTGGGCTAGGACAATGGCTAGAGCAATACAATGATCAGTAATGTATTAGGGCTTTAGCTATGCTAGGGTGGCTAGAGCAATACAATGATCAGTAATGTATTAGGCTATGCTAGGGCTAGGACAATGGCTAGAGCAATACAATGATCAGTAATGTATTAGGGCTTCAGCTATGCTTGGGCTAAGACAATGGCTAGAGCAATACAGTGATCAGTAATGTATTAGTAGGCCTTCAGCTATACTAGGGCTAGGACAATGGCTAGAGCAATACAATGATCAGTAATGTATTGGGCCTTCAGCTATGCTAGGGCTAGGACAATGGCTAGAGCAATACAATGATCAGTAGTGTATTAGGCTTTCAGCTATGCTAGGGCTAGGACAATGGCTAGAGCAATACAATGATCAGTAATGTATTAGGCCTTCAGCTATGCTAGGGCCAGGACAATGGCTAGAGCAATACAATGATCAGTAATGTATTAGGCCTTCAGCTATGCTAGGGCTAGGACAATGGCTAGAGCAATACAATGATCAGTAATGTATTAGGCCTTGCTATGCTAGGGCTAGGACAATGGCTAGAGCAATACAATGATCAGTAATGTATTAGGGCTTCAGCTATGCTAGGGCTAGGAAAATGGCTAGAGCAATACAATGATCAGTAATGTATTAGGGCTTCAGCTATGCTAGGGCTAGGACAATGGCTAGAGCAATACAATGATCAGTAATGTATTAGGCCTTCAGCTATGCTAGGGCTAGGACAATGGCTAGAGCAATTCAATGATCAGTAATGTATTGGGCCTTCAGCTATGCTAGGGCTAGGACAATGGCTAGAGCAATACAATGATCAGTAATGTATTAGGCCTTCAGCTATGCTAGGGCTAGGACAATGGCTAGAGCAATACAATGATCAGTAATGTATTAGGCCTTCAGCTATGCTGGGCTAGGACAATGGCTAGAGCAATACAATGATCAGTAATGTATTAGGGCTTTAGGTATGCTAGGGTTAGGACAATGGCTAGAGCAATACAATGATCAGTAATGTATTAGGCCTTCAGCTATGCAAGGGCTAGGACAATGGCTAGAGCAATACAATGATCAGTAATGTATTAGGCCTTCAGCTATGCTAGGGCTAGGACAATGGCTAGAGCAATACAGTGATCAGTAATGTATTAGGCCTTCAGCTATGCTAGGGCTAGGACAATGGCTAGAGCAATACAATGATCAGTAATGTATTAGGCCTTCAGCTATGCTGGGCTAGGACAATGGCTAGAGCAATACAATGATCAGTAATGTATTAGGGCTTTAGGTATGCTAGGGTTAGGACAATGGCTAGAGCAATACAGTGATCAGTAATGTATTAGGCCTTCAGCTATGCTAGGGCCAGGACAATGGCTAGAGCAATACAATGATCAGTAATGTATTAGGCCTTCAGCTATGCTAGGGCTAGTTTAAGCCTACTAGTGGCGCTCCTGTGCTACTAAGATGAGTCTTTACCACAATTTAAGCCTACTAGTGGAGCTCCTATGCTACTAAGATGAGTCTTTACCACTATGTAGGACAATGGCTAGAGCAATGGCGCTTCAGTTATGCTAGGGCTAGGACAATGGCTAAAGCAATACAATGATCAGTAATGTATTGGACCTTCACCTACTGTATGTTAGGATAATTTCAAACTAAATGTTGTTGTTCTTGTTTTCCCTCATTATGCCTGTCTTCATCACACCTCTGCTCGCCACTCCATGTCTTGCATTCAGTACTACTAGTACACAGTCAGATGATGACAAAGCTCATTTACTTGCTAATGAACCACCCTTCATCCCTTAGCAAGGCAAAGAGTGGATGGGCGTGGTCATGCAAATCATCTTTAAATACAGTATTTGTTCATGCATGCTCTGTAGCTCTATATAATGAGCATCTACCTGTGAGTGGGTGTGGTGTGGATGTGCCGAGCTTTGATCATCCCAACATGTAACTCTATTATTCCCTTGGGAGTCTGGCCCTAGCCTAACTAACCCTAGCTGTAGGCCTAGCCCTAACTAATCCTAGCCTCATGACTCTAGCCCTAGCCCTAACTAATCCTAGCCTCGTGGCCCTAACCCTAGCCTAGTTTCATGGGCCTAGCTGTAGCCTAGCTCTAATTAATCCTAGCCTCATGGCCCTAACCCTAGCCTAACTAATCCTAGTCCCATGGCCTTAGCCCTAGCGTTCCATGGTCCTAGCTGTAGCCCTAGCCCTAACTAATCTAGCCTCATGGCCCTAACCCTAGCTGTAGCCCTAGCCCTAACTAATCCTAACCACATGGCCTAGCCCTATCCCTAGCCTAGCTGTAGCCTAGCCCTAACTAATCCTAGCTCCATTTCCCTAGCCCTAGGCCTACTGTAACTAATCCTAACCCTAGCTCTAGCTCTAGCCCTAGTCCTAACCCTAGCTGTAACCCTAGCCCTAGCCATGAAGGTTGTCAAGAACTTTGTGAGCATTGTTGCTTCCTGTGAGATGGCAGGTTGTCCACAGCACCTCTGGACGGGTGCTCCCTGGTGGATGGAGGGACTGTGCACAGCACTGCTGGATGTGTGCTCCCTGGTGGATGGTGGGCTGTCCACAGCACTGCTGGACGTGTGCTCACTGGTGGATGGTGGGCTGTCCACAGCATCGCTGGACGTGTGCTCCCTGGTGGTGGAGGGACTGTGCACAGCACCTCTGGACGTCTCATGGGTACTCTGAAGCATGCAGTGCCATCACCTCTCTCAGCTTGTGTGGTTGCTTTTTCACACCAATATGGTGGAGGAGGAGGCTCCACTGGTAACCATAGCCCTCCTCATGTAAGCACTAGCCAGCGAGGCTCCATTGGTAACCTTAGCCCTCCTCATGTCAGCACTAGGCATGGTGGAGGGGCTCAATTGGTAACCTTAGCCCTCCTCATGTCAGCACTAGGCATGGTGGAGGGACTCCATTGGTAACCTTAGCCCTCCTCATGTCGGCACCAGCTATGGTGGGGCTCCATTGGTAACCTTAGCCCTCCTCATGTCAGCACCAGCTATGGTGGTGAGCCTCTGGTAACCTTAGCCCTCCTCATGTCAGGATGGATGGCTTCCTGATAGCTGATACACATGGCAATACATATAAGGATGTGTGGAATGCATCCTGGCCACTTCCTCGCCCTTGCAAGGTGTACTGCACCTGTTTTGGAAAGGGGGGGGGGGAGGTGTTTGTTGATGTGTGCCATGCGTCTTAGGGTTGGCTGTGTGTTGATAGGGCTCTTGAGTAGAGGAGCGTTGAGTAAATAATAATAATAATAACAACAACAATAATAATAACCCAATATCCTCATCAGAGACTGCAATTATCTCTAATGCTATATAGAAGCCACTAATTGACTGCACATGCAGCACTTACAATGAGCATGTTTCAAATAATATATTGATATTAGCTATTACAAAACATCTCGAAAAACTCTTAAGAGTGAAAGTTTGCTCCATGTGCTGATGCTTGATGCTGGGCTGAGTGCACTCTCACAGTATTAAGAACTCTAGCACTGGAGGATGGAGGAGGACACTTACAGTTGGTCTTGTGGAAATATAACAACTGACCGTCCATGTGTACCACCCATAATTAAATAATGTGCCTTGTTGGATGCGAAGGAGAAGCACTTGTATGTTGTGTTGACGACTGTTTGCTTTGCTGATTGCTTCCACAAATAGTTCTCGCAGTGTTTGTGGGTACTCAGACTGTGGGGGTAGACTAGCCTTGCCATTGTGGCAGCAGTCCAGGGAGATATTAAACCTTGAGGCATCACAATGCTGGCACAGTGTGCACATGGGTCCAAAATGGAAATTTGCATTGCTAGGACTTTCACTGGCACTTCTCTCTGCCTTTCTCAGTTCTGCTCTCTCTGGACGATTCTTTCCTTGCGGGGTAATGGTGTTCTTCTCTCTCTTTCCTATTCCCTATTAGCACTTGCCCCTCCATTTTAATCTCAATCAGCCTTTCTCCGTCTCTATGCTGAAGTTGCTATATACATCCCGCGAACTTGCAGCATTTCTGATAATTGCTACGTGTTATGCACATGCTCAGTAATGCGCGCACACATGGACAAGTGAATAATAATTATAATAACAATGGTTCTATTATTATTACTACTACTACTACTACTACTTACTACTACTACTACTAATAATAATAATAATAATAATAATAATAATAATAATAATAATAATAATAATAATAATAATAATTAATTCTTAAGAAGGTGGGAAAAACATGTGAGAACAACGGAGCAGAATGGGTTGAAACACGTGATTAGGGAGGGGAAGAGGCGGGGAAGGAAGTTCCTGTGTGGGACAAGTAAGGCAACCAGCATGTTGTTTTTACTTTTTTCCCTATTGTTAGTTTGTTTGTTTGTTTTTATTTGGCTAATGTGTTGTACGGCTAATGTGTTGTACATCAATTAGTGTTTGACTGTGCTCACCCAATTAGCTTACAACCGCATACATGGCACCCCCACACCTCGTAACTTGTGAACCAGTTATTCTCTTGTCTGGTGGGGAGGGGAGTGGTAGTCTCAAATGCGGCAGGAAGCTCGATGGAGCCTGGCAGCACACTTCAACCAAGAATGTGTTATTCTCCCTCAGCGGCTCCATGCTCCAGGCGTGCGTCTATTACAAGATACCTGACAAGCTGCAGGCAATGTAGCTAGGCTACTGTTTTGAGAGGGCATGCCATTTGCTGCTGTGGAAGCAGGCATGCATGTGCCCCACCCCCTACGTGAACATCGGAAGGGATGATGGGAATGCATGAAATGAAGACAACTCCCTTTCCACAACTGGTCAGAATGGTGCCTTCAATGAAGTGGGGACATCAGTTTCTTGACAACCACTGCATGATCCGGGAAGGTCCATATTTCTCATTAGCATAACTGGTGCCCCTACCTTCAGTGGTAAACGATGAGAAGGTACACCGGGTAGCTCTGAGTGAGGGACTATTTGGTCCTCATCCTTAGCCCTGTCCACCAATATGTGTTCCTGCCCAGCACCAGGAAGCAGTTGCAAGTGCTGGACAATGCTGGCATTGACGGTGTCATTCTTGGGAGCCAGAATGGCACCTTCACAACGCCACTTTTGATTTTGGTAGTGTTTGCCAAGATTGGGATGCACTTTGGCCTTCATTTCTTGTATAGATGTTGCAATGGTGACAACTGTGATGGTTCCTTCCGAATTGGTGGACTGCCATTGATGAGGAGAAGTAGCTTCTTCGCGAAATTACCAGATGACTCATCTCCAAGGTGATGTGCTGTCATGTTAGTAGAGGTTGTTTTCCGACACTCCTTCTAGACCTCATCTGAAGAATTTTTGCAGTGGATTCTGTTATTTTAAGGGTTGGTGCAAAGATGTGCAACCTTCAAGTTTATTCTTGTTGTTTTGCCCCTAGAAATGACCTCTGACAACTCTGACCTCACAACACCCTAGAGTGACCTCCGAGGTGGAGTCTGACCTGACCCGGTCCTCGGTCTTTGAACGACTTTTGGGATCAACTGAAGAATAGTCACCCGGGCCGAGGAAAACCTGATCTTCTGAAGAAGTCACCCGTGCCGGAACCTTCTGAAGTATAGTCACCCGAGCCGGGACCTTCTGAAGAATAGTCACCCTCCTTCTGAAGAATAGTCATCTGAACGCGTCTAGCTCCTATTGATTCTATTGTCTGGGTGTGAATGCCAGTCTGTGGATCTGCAAAAATGCAGGAATGGTTCACTGTTCGATGAGTGAAGTCCAGACTTTGCTGTAGGTTTCTGTATGCTCTCCACTCATCGCTGTCAATGATTGTGCCTTGTTGTACCACTGACTGCACAATGGGAAGAAGAGTAATCCGCATCCCTCCGCTCCACAATTTCCATGTACCCTTTGGCTGGTGTCGTGGTGGTAGCCCTAGCCCTAGCCCTGGCCCTGGGATCTTCTGAAGAAGTCACCCGGGCCGGGATCTTCTGAAGAATAGTCACCCGGGCTGGGATCTTCTGAAGAACGGTCACCCGGGCCGCGCTCGGGTGACTATTCCTCAATTGAACCGACTTTTGTTTAGTAAAACTTTCTGTGTGATGCCTCATTATGCCTGCAACATCCTCCCAACCTCGAAAATGGCCTCCAGCGACCAGAGGCCAAAGTCACATAGCTTATCATCAAAACCTTCCTCCATGCCAAATTTGAAAGGATTTGGTCCAGCGGATTGATTGGCCATAGGACCCAAACATACATACATACAGACTTCTCATTGGACAGGAATACAAAACCACAAAAATCACCTTAGGTGGCTCTATGTTTAAAGACTTAAACTGTCAGCCCAGACTTCCACCAGACCAGATGCTGGGGCTGTGCTTAGCCATTAATCAATTAAGCTGAGAAAAGACTAGAGTGGCTTCTCTCAATTACAACCACTTAACAACTCTGAAATAATGGACAAGGGCATTTGCTGGTAAATCAGCACAACTATCCAATTAACTTGACATGCATGCAAAGTAAATAGTGATCATGGCTGCATCTTGCACACTCCTTGGAAGTCTGTGGCATGTCTTTGTTTGCACAATGGCTGCATCTTGCACACTTGAAGTCTCCTGTCTGCACAATGGCTTCATCTTGCATACTCCTTGAAGTCTCCTGTCTGCACAATGGCGGCATCTTGCATACTCCTTGAAGCCTCCTGTCTGCACAATGGCTGCATCTTGCACACTCCTTGGAGGTATGTGGGATGTCCCCATTTTGTCCCCTCGCACCTCATCCGGCTGGCTGGTTTGCTTATTGTGTCCCTACCTATTCCAAATATGCTGTAAATCACAGATATTAACGATGTATTTATGTTATAAATGATCCATTATTATAAAATACATTGTATGTTTGCCACGCCTAACAAAGGATTGCTGGCATGGTAGCTCTCGAATTTTTACCCAGCTGAGGAGACTAGTTCATCCAAGAGGAAGTCATGAGGTCTGCTTCAGAGTCACATGGCCGACCTAGCAGCACTATGTGTTGCCTATTAGCATTATGCATGCCAGAGATCAGTTGTCACCCTGTAATTAACAGTTGTACAACTTAGCGATCACTCTGCACTATTTAAAAAAATCCTTTCCCCCAGTCACCCCGTTACACTTCGCAGTGTCACTGCACTATTATAATTATTTCCTCCCCACTCCTGATTCAGCTGAACCACTTTGGCCGGTAGTTTGGATCCAGATTACCACAAAAACTTGGGTACAAAGTTCCAACTGCTGAACGAGTCACCTGTTGTGCGGTAGATGTAGAGACGTAAGTTTTGTTAGGAGTTTAGGAGTTGGAAGAGAGGAAGCCGTCCAAAGAGCAGCTGGAGGGGTGTGCGCAGGAATAGCGAAGAGCAGCTGGAGGGGTGTGCGCAGGAATAGCGAACAGTCCTCGAGGCGATTCACGAGCCGAAGTCAGGAAGGATGATAAACACGCAACAAATGTTGAAAAGGTCGGAGGGGTCTTCATACCACTTGTTGTCGAGTCAATGGGAGTGTGGACACCATTTGCCCTAACCATTTTAAAGAAGATTGCAACAAGGTCCACTATCCATAGTGGACAAGAAACTAAAGTAGCAACCAGGTATTTGCTCCAGCAGTTATCGGTGAAACTATGGACTTACAATGCAAAGCTCTTGTTAAATTACATACCTACCACCATGCCACATATTCACAGTGATATTATTATTTATTAAAAATAAAAATAAAATTAATTTTAAAAAAATATTAAAAAATTAAAAAATTAAAAACTTATATCAACCTTATGTTCACCCATAAAAAATATGAACGGGTCACTCATATTAAATAAAGCAATGTAAAACAGAATGGTCGTCGTAAGAGAAAAGATTGCAGAAAATGGAGCTGGAAGAAATATAATGGCTGCGCAGGAATAGCTGATGGAAGGATACTTGAGATTCAACCAGACATTAGTACAGTACGCAATTTATCAACATACTCTAGCTATGAAGGATGGGATGCGCCATTTTTGTCATGTGATGCAGAAACTGTTATCAATCTTGTAAGGTAACGCGCTAAAGTCCTAACGAAGAATTTCTACTCTCAGTTGACGTAACAATCGCCTCAAATAAACTTCAAATAGTATTCACTCGACGTTTCAACTAGATGCTCTACCTTCATCAGGCTAGAGGCTAGAGCATCTAGTCGAAACGTCGAGTGAATACAATTAGAAGTTGATTATTGAGAAGGTGATTATGAAGAATTTGTATTTTATGTTAGTCCCTTCCTTGACAGGCTGCCTTCTTGACTATTCAGTATGCTCTCCACATTAGCGCCTATCTCGGCTACTGACTGTGCCCTTCCTATATACTCCCAACAACCCAACTATCCATAGAAAGCAGCAATATAGGTTCTGCACACCTTGATATATTGGCTAAAACTCTCTTTTGAGATGTGGCATAGATTCAAGCAGTCAAAGTTCGGGACCTCAAAACCTACATGCCTGAATTATCTGCACTTCTGACTCCTCCTGATTGGCATGTGCTGGACAGTTAGAATTTGTATCAGAGGCAAGAAGAAGCCCTGCACAAAATGGGTGTTTTCGCTATTTCCTCTTGCCACTGAATAATTTTAACTGTCGAGCCCTTTCTTATCTGCATGCATGCATGCATGCATGTTTTGAGGGATCTAGATTGGACTATAGCTAACTTTGGCATGGTTATACCTATGCGACATTTCAAATGCGAGCACGCAAGATCCATCTACAATATATCAAGTTGCATGCATGCAGGTTTTGAGAGATCTAGATTGGACTGTAGGCATAGTTATACCTATGCGACATTTCAAATGCGAGCACACAAGATCCATCTACAATATATCAAGTTTACAGTGAAGTTTGCAGAATCTATGGAGCTCTAAAGTCGTGCCCACAAGTTCTTGTAAGAATTAGTATTTTATGGTATTGTCCCCCCCCCCCCCCCTTAACAAATTCTTGTAAGTTTATGCATGCCTTTAATACTGTGAGATGTCCTGTTGGAAGCACTGCCTGATGAGCTCACTGTTGCTTTAGTGTGTATGCTCGTTTCTGTTTCAGAATCTGCCATCCCATAAGGTTGCGGGGCTTAACTTTGCACCAGTTCAGAATCTAAAAGGAACACACATATGCATACACACTTTTCCTTGCTACTTATCCACACCACAATTAAAGCATTACATCATCATGATGTCATCAATAATGTACAGATCAACACTGTGTTAGGCCGTCAGTTATGCTAGGGTTAGGGAAATTGCTATATAGATCTGTGCTGTATTAGGTCTTCGGCTAGGGCAATGGGTAGACCTGTACTGGTTAGGACAATGGCTAGAGCAATGATTTACTTATGTCAAGGATTCTGGGCATTTTATTGAGCTTATTCAAGGTGAATGTTTGGCACAGGATGAGTGTCTAGTCAGTTTTGGTGTTTCCTCTCTTTTTACCAATGTTCCCATAGATGAGCCAGTGGAGGTCATTTTTGGAATGTTGACGAAAGACGAGTTTGCTTGAGAGGACTACACTAGGTGCTGACAGGATTTATGAACTGTTGGAGTTGTGCCTGAAATCCACCTACTTCAGAAAAATACTATGAGCAGAAAGAGGGTGCAGCAATGGATTTTCCAGTATCTGCAGTGGTAGCCAACCTTTTACATGGAATTCTTTGAGGAATTGGCACTCACAACTGCCTCCCTTAAAGCCAAGATTTTGGAAGAGATGGTGTGATCTATAAACTGGTTGGTGTGCGTGTGTTTTCTGTAAACTGTTGCAGTTAGCCTTCCGTCTTCCACATCCTGTGCCACATCTGGTTCATGTACTGGAGGCATGTGCCAGGGTGTGGTTTGTATCACATGCTGGAGGCGTGTGCCAGGGTGTGGTTTGTATCACGTGCTGGAGGCGTGTGCCAGGGTGTGGTTTGTATCACGTACTGGAGGCGTGTGTCAGGGTGTGGTTTGTATCACGTGCTGGAGGCGTGTGCCAGTGTGTGGTTTGTATCACATGCTGGAGGTGTGAGCCAGGGTGTGATTTGTATCACGTGCTGGAGGCGTGTGCCAGTGTGTGGTTTGTATCACGTGCTGGAGGCGTGTGCCAGTGTGTGGTTTGTATCACATGCTGGAGGCATGTGCCAGGGTGTGGTTTGTATCACATGCTGGAGGCGTGGGCCAGGGTGTGGTTTGTATCATGTACTGGAGGTGTGTGCCAGGGTGTGGTTTGTATCACGTGGTGGATAGCTATCTATAAGCTCACGCGAGTCTTGTTATCTCTGATGGAAGGCTAGAGCATCTAGTCGAAACGTTGAAAGAAAAAAATTCAAGTTGATTATTGAGAAGGTCATTGAAATTCATGGTCCACTGAGAGTTCAGAAAATTAGATTTTTCTTTTCTTTTTTTCTCTCTCTCGTTCTCTCCATATTGCACTTTTGCTCGCCACTCAATGCCTTACATTCGCTACTACTAGTGAATGAGAAGGCGTAGCCCAAGGGCATGACTGCATGTGCCCGGTAGCAGTGGGGTCAGGGTGCAGTGGCTGGCCATGGGCATGTGTACTATGTGCATATAGGCGTGGAGAGGTGGGCACACTAGACATTGATGGCTGCTGACTATGTGCCTGTCGTCTTGCTCATGCATGTGGTCCCCCACTGTGCCAACTCAGCAGCTTTCCTACTGACACTCCCCCATTTATAATTGCTCGTTCATCCCCCCTCCCCCCATTTGCCTACCGTCCAGTGTCTCACGCTGCACTTTTAACTACATTTTCTTAACGAACTGTTTGTAGTGCTGTAATGAGATTCATAAGGTGATAATCCTTCAGAAGTCTTGACCCAATTAGCAAAGTTTGTAGTTTGCCTAATGTTTGTGAGACAGGCCACCTTGAGCATGCTGGTGAGAGTGGAGTGCAGCTTTCTGTTGGTGCAGGAGATGGAAGCTTAATGGGATCCGGCAGCAGCCAGCAGGAAACACTACGGGCCTCCAACATTGACGAGTCGGAAAGAGGGCAATGGCTATTAGCAACTACCTATCAAAATTTGACACAGCAACACCCAACGTAAGTATACGGCCACATGCAACATAAGTATATGGCAACATGCAACATATAAGTATACTGCAACATATAAGTATATGGCAACATTCAACGTATAAGTATACTGCAACATGCAACATATAAGTATAAAGTATACGGCAACATGCAACATAAGTATGTGGCAACATGCAACATAAGTATATGGCAACATACAATGTTAAGTATACTGCAACATGCAACATATAAGTATTTGACAACATTATAAGTATACTGCAACATAAGTATGTGGCAACATGCAACATATAAGTATATGGCAACATGCAACACATAAGAATTGATAACACTACACTAATACAAGATGAATAGAGACGTTCGTGTAGCCTGCTAGTCCTTGAGTAATGTATGCTGGCTCAAGCATTGGTGCCTACTAGTCCCTGAGTAATGTATGCTGGCTCAAGCATTGGTGCCTACTAGTCCCTGAGTAATGTATGCTGGCTCAAGCATTGGTGCCTACTAGTCCCTGAGTAATGTATGCTGGCTCAAGCATTGGTATCTACTAGTCCCTGAGTAATGTATGCTGGCTCAAGCATTGGTGCCTACTAGTCCCTGAGTAATGTATGCTGGCTCAAGCATTGGTGCCTACTAGTCCCTGAGTAATGTATGCTGGCTCAAGCATTGGTGCCTACTAGTCCCTGAGTAATGTATGTTGGCTCAAGCATTGGTGCCTACTAGTCCCTGAGTAATGTATGCTGGCTCAAGCATTGGTGCCTACTAGTCCCCGAGTAATGTATGCTGGCTCAAGCATTGGTGCCTACTAGTCCCTGAGTAATGTATGCTGGCTCAAGCATTGGTGCCTACTAGTCCCTGAGTAATGTATGCTGGCTCAAGCATTGGTGCCTACTAGTCCCTGAGTAATGTATGCTGGCTCAAGCTTTGGTATCTACTAGTCCCCGAGTAATGTATGCTGGCTCAAGCATTGGTGCCTACTAGTCCCTGAGTAATGTATGCTGGCTCAAGCATTGGTGCCTACTAGTCCCTGAGTAATGTATGCTGGCTCAAGCGTTGGTCCCTGAGTAATGTATGCTGGCTCAAGCATTGGTGTAGCCTACTAGTCCCTGAGTAATGTATGCTGGCTCAAGCATTGGTGCCTACTAGTCCCTGAGTAATGTATGCTGGCTCAAGCATTGGTGCCGAGTAATGTATGCTGGCTCAAGCATTGGTGCCTACTAGTCCCTGAGTAATGTATGCTGGCTCAAGCATTGGTGTAGCCTACTAGTCCCTGAGTAATGTATGCTGGCTCAAGCATTGGTGCCTACTAGTCCCTGAGTAATGTATGCTGGCTCAAGCATTGGTGCCTACTAGTCCCTGAGTAATGTATGCTGGCTCAAGCATTGGTGCCTACTAGTCCCTGAGTAATGTATGCTGGCTCAAGCATTGGTGCCTACTAGTCCCCGAGTAATGTATGCTGGCTCAAGCATTGGTGCCTACTAGTCCCTGAGTAATGTATGCTGGCTCAAGCATTGGTGCCTACTAGTCCCTGAGTAATGTATGCTGGCTCAAGCATTGGTGCCTACTAGTCCCTGAGTAATGTATGCTGGCTCAAGCATTGGTGCCTACTAGTCCCCGAGTAATGTATGCTGGCTCAAGCATTGGTGCCTACTAGTCCCTGAGTAATGTATGCTGGCTCAAGCATTGGTGCCTACTAGTCCCTGAGTAATGTATGCTGGCTCAAGCATTGGTGCCTACTAGTCCCTGAGTAATGTATGCTGGCTCAAGCATTGGTGCCTACTAGTCCCCGAGTAATGTATGCTGGCTAGTACCTGAGTAATGTATGCTGGCTCAAGCATTGGTGCCTACTAGTCCCTGAGTAATGTATGCTGGCTCAAGCATTGGTACCTACTAGTCCCCGAGTAATGTATGCTGGCTCAAGCATTGGTGCCTACTAGTCCCTGAGTAATGTATGCTGGCTCAAGCATTGGTGCCTACTAGTCCCTGAGTAATGTATGCTGGCTCAAGCATTGGTGCCTACTAGTCCCTGAGTAATGTATGCTGGCTCAAGCATTGGTGCCTACTAGTCCCTGAGTAATGTATGTTGGCTCAAGCGTTGGTGCCTACTAGTCCCCGAGTAATGTATGCTGGCTCAAGCGTTGGTGTAGCCTACTAGTCCCTGAGTAATGTATGCTGGCTCAAGCATTGGTGCCTACTAGTCCCTGAGTAATGTATGCTGGCTCAAGCATTGGTGCCTACTAGTCCATGAGTAATGTATGCTGGCTCAAGCATTGGTGCCTACTAGTCCCTGAGTAATGTATGCTGGCTCAAGCATTGGTGCCTACTAGTCCCTGAGTAATGTATGCTGGCTCAAGCATTGGTGCCTACTAGTCCCCGAGTAATGTATGCTGGCTCAAGCATTGGTGCCTACTAGTCCCTGAGTAATGTATGCTGGCTCAAGCTTTGGTATCTACTAGTCCCCGAGTAATGTATGCTGGCTCAAGCATTGGTGCCTACTAGTCCCTGAGTAATGTATGCTGGCTCAAGCATTGGTGCCTACTAGTCCCTGAGTAATGTATGCTGGCTCAAGCATTGGTGCCTACTAGTCCCTGAGTAATGTATGCTGGCTCAAGCATTGGTGCCTACTAGTCCCTGAGTAATGTATGCTGGCTCAAGCATTGGTGCCTGAGTAATGTATGCTGGCTCAAGCATTGGTGCCTACTAGTCCCTGAGTAATGTATGCTGGCTCAAGCATTGGTGCCTACTAGTCCCTGAGTAATGTATGCTGGCTCAAGCATTGGTGCCTACTAGTCCCCGAGTAATGTATGCTGGCTCAAGCATTGGTGCCTACTAATCCCCGAGTAATGTATGCTGGCTCAAGCATTGGTGCCTACTAGTCCCTGAGTAATGTATGCTGGCTCAAGCATTGGTGCCTACTAGTCCCTGAGTAATGTATGCTGGCTCAAGCATTGGTGCCTACTAGTCCCTGAGTAATGTATGCTGGCTCAAGCATTGGTGCCTACTAGTCCCTGAGTAATGTATGCTGGCTCAAGCATTGGTGCCTACTAGTCCCTGAGTAATGTATGCTGGCTCAAGCATTGGTGCCTACTAGTCCCTGAGTAATGTATGCTGGCTCAAGCATTGGTGCCTACTAGTCCCTGAGTAATGTATGCTGGCTCAAGCATTGGTGCCTACTAGTCCCCGAGTAATGTATGCTGGCTCAAGCATTGGTGCCTACTGGTCCCCGAGTAATGTATGCTGGCTCAAGCATTGGTGCCTACTAGTCCCCGAGTAATGTATGCTGGCTCAAGCATTGGTGCCTACTAGTCCATGAGTAATGTATGCTGGCTCAAGCATTGGTGCCTACTAGTCCCCGAGTAATGTATGCTGGCTCAAGCATTGGTGCCTACTAGTCCCTGAGTAATGTATGCTGGCTCAAGCATTGGTGCCTACTAGTACCTGAGTAATGTATGCTGGCTCAAGCATTGGTGTAGCCTACTAGTCCCTGAGTAATGTATGCTGGCTCAATCGTTGGTGCCTACTAGTCCCTGAGTAATGTATGCTGGCTCAATCGTTGGTGCCTACTAGTCCCTGAGTAATGTATGCTGGCTCAAGCATTGGTGCCTACTAGTCCCTGAGTAATGTATGCTGGCTCAAGCATTGGTGCCTACTAGTCCCTGAGTAATGTATGCTGGCTCAAGCATTGGTGCCTACTAGTCCCTGAGTAATGTATGCTGGCTCAAGCATTGGTGCCTACTAGTCCCTGAGTAATGTATGCTGGCTCAAGCATTGGTGTAGCCTACTAGTCCCTGAGTATCAAGGTATGCTGGCTCAAGGTGCACTCTGTCAGTGCCTTGGGTAAATCTTTGAGAGCTTCCTGGTGAGTGGACTACTCCTTAGACCCATCACTAGTCTTGTTAATTCTTCAGTACCAGATTCTTGTGTATCGATATGAATGCTCCCTGTCAACAGATCATCTGAAACAGAGGTCTCCATTCGGGGGATCTCTGGTCCTAGTTGAGACGGAGTGGCCGCTGCAGCAGAGAGGGGAGAGTGGTTTGGAGAGGCATTGGGCATCATGGCGGAGAGGAATGGAGGTGGGTTCTTGTTGGCTCATCTTCCAGGTAGTTGCGTGGATTGCTCTTAGAGAGGACTGAGAGTGAGCTTCAAATAGAAAAGTAGAATAGAAGAAGCTTCTTTAAGATTTGTGTCATGAAATCCTCTTCGGCTGTAGCACTGGCAGAGAACCAGCCATCTTCAAAAGACCTGTAGTTCCTCACTATTGAGTCGATGCAGATGTTTTGTTTGAGGATTTCGACTGCAGCCATGGCCGAGGGGCATTTAATCCACCACAAGATGTTGGTCGCATGTCCTCTGTGTTCCATATGGTGATGGTGGAAGCTTTTGTGGTTCTCTTCTGGAAATGCCAACTCTCTTACCATATCAAGTGTGTGCCCCCAAGTCCTGTTTCAACTATCATTGAAGGCCAGTCAGTGCATCAGTGCTGTAGTTGCCACTGTGACTGAAGGCCAGTCAGGAGCATCAGTGCTATAGTTGCCACTGTGACTGAAGGCCAGTCAGTAGCATCAGTGCTATGGTTGCCACTGTGACTGAAGGCCAGTCAGTAGCATCAGTGCTATGGTTGCCACTGTGACTGAAGGCCAGTCAGGAGCATCAGTGCTATGGTTGCCACTTTGACTAAATGCCAGTCAGGAGCATCGGTGCTATGGTTGCCACTGTGACTGAAGGCCAGTCAGGAGCATCAGTGCTATGGTTGCCACTGTGACTGAAAGGCCAGTCAGTAGCATCAGTGCTATGGTTGCCACTGTGACTGAAGGCCAGTCAGTAGCATCAGTGCACTGTGACTAAAGGCCAGTCAGTAGCATCAGTGCTATGGTTGCCACTGTGACTGAAGGCCAGTCAGTAGCATCAGTGCTATGGTTGCCACTGTGACTGAAGGCCAGTCAGGAGCATCAGTGCTATGGTTGCCACTGTGACTGAAGGCCAGTCAGTAGCATCAGTGCTATGGTTGCCACTGTGACTGAAGGCCAGTCAGTAGCATCAGTGCTATGGTTGCCACTGTGACTGAAGGCCAGTCAGGAGCATCAGTGCTATGGTTGCCACTGTGACTGAAGGCCAGTCAGGAGCATCAGTGCTATGGTTGCCACTGTGACTGAAGGCCAGTCAGGAGCATCAGTGCTATGGTTGCCACTGTGACTGAAGGCCAGTCAGGAGCATCAGTGCTATGGTTGCCACTGTGACTGAAGGCCAGTCAGGAGCATCAGTGCTATAGTTGCCACTGTGACTGAAGGCCAGTCAGGAGCATCAGTGCTGTAGTTGCCACTGTGACTGAAGGCCTGCTGTCACTATGGAGGCCTATAACTGGCTACATGTATGCTGTCACTATGGCCACCTATAACTGGCTACATGTATGCTGTCACTATGACTGCCTATAACTGGCTACATGTATGCTGTCACTATGGCCACCTATAACTGGCTACATGTATGCTGTCACTATGGCCACCTATAACTGGCTACATGTATGCTGTCACTATGGCCACCTATAACTGGCTACATGTATGCTGTCACTATGGCCACCTATAACTGGCTACATGTATGCTGTCACTATGACTGCCTATAACTGGCTACATGTATGCTGTCACTATGGCCACCTATAACTGGCTACATGTATGCTGTCACTATGACTGCCTATAACTGGCTACATGTATGCTGTCACTATGACTGCCTATAACTGGCTACATGTATGCTGTCACTATGACTGCCTTTAACTGGCTACATGTATGCTGTCACTATGAC
The DNA here is from genome assembly GCA_028752905.1 of Cladorhizidae sp. MBARI D1340-BT2. Lineage (NCBI taxonomy): Eukaryota > Metazoa > Porifera > Demospongiae > Poecilosclerida > Cladorhizidae > Cladorhizidae sp. MBARI D1340-BT2. Next base: position 6,567,299 of record JAQNBH010000016.1, on the reverse strand, counting down.
TGCCTATAACTGGCTACATGTATGCTGTCACTATGGCCACCTATAACTGGCTACATGTATGCTGTCACTACGGCTGCCTATAACTGGCTACATGTATGCTGTCACTATGGCCACCTATAACTGGCTACATGTATGCTGTCACTATGACTGCCTTTAACTGGCTACATGTATGCTGTCACTATGACTGCCTATAACTGGCTACATGTATGCTGTCACTATGGCCACCTATAACTGGCTACATGTATGCTGTCACTACGGCTGCCTATAACTGGCTACATGTATGCTGTCACTATGACTGCCTATTAACTGGCTACATGTATGCTGACACTACGGCTGCCTATAACTGGCTACATGTATGCTGACACTACGGCTGCCTATAACTGGCTACATGTATGCTGTCACTATGACTGCCTATAACTGGCTACATGTATGCTGTCACTATGGCCACCTATAACTGGCTACATGTATGCTGTCACTATGACTGCCTATAACTGGCTACATGTATGCTGTCACTATGACTGCCTATAACTGGCTACATGTATGCTGTCACTACGGCTGCCTATAACTGGCTACATGTATGCTGTCACTATGGCCACCTATAACTGGCTACATGTATGCTGTCACTACGGCTGCCTATAACTGGCTACATGTATGCTGTCACTATGACTGCCTATTAACTGGCTACATGTATGCTGACACTACGGCTGCCTATAACTGGCTACATGTATGCTGTCACTATGGCCACCTATAACTGGCTACATGTATGCTGTCACTACGGCTGCCTATAACTGGCTACATGTATGCTGTCACTATGGCCACCTATAACTGGCTACATGTATGATGTCACTATGGCCGTCTATAACTAGAGCTCTACATGTATGCTGTCACTATGGCCATCTATAACTGGCTACATGTATGCTGTCACTACGGCTGCCTATAACTGACTACATGTATACTATCACTATGGCTGTCTATAACTACATAGCTATAAGGGAACCATCTAGCCATGGATGTGTTATCTAGTGGAATATTCTTAGCTAATTCTTGGAGTCGACTCTGATAGATAAGGTTAGCCCAGACCTCGTTAACATGTTCAAGTACCAAGACTTCTAAGTAGCTGTGAAATGATTATTTAATAGGGAAATCCCCATCCACTTAGAATGATTTGCTAAATAACGACTTCTGTCAGAAGCACAGAAGTTGGGTGTGGCCAGGGCTAGGGAATGTTTGGTATGGGTGTGGCTACGTATAGGGAATCTGGGATGTGTGTATGGCTAGGTAATCGGATGGGAGGACAGCAATCTGGGATGGGTGTATGGCTAGGTAACCAGGGATGGGAGGATAGCTAGGGATAGGGAATCTGGGATAGAATGGGGGTGTGGCTAGGGTATTTGGGACGAGGCTACATATGTCTATGCGAATGGTTAGTGCAGTTAGGGCCAGGATAGTAGTATTGAGGGCCTGAGATACTTAAGGCAAGCTGCCAAATAACTGCCAGGTATTTAACATTTAACAGGTCATGTGCTCTTCTCAGACATCATGCATTTTGCCAGAATACCAGTTTGTGGTGTGTGTGGCAGGGGTGAGTATGTGGAGAGGGTTGGATATGGGGGCATGGTGGTTGAGTACCGGGGGGGGGGGGGGGGGGGGGGGGGGGGGGTAGGGAGGTTGGATATGGGGAGGGTTGAGTATGGGGGGGGGGGGGGGGGGGGGGTTGGATATATCCCTTTTGCTGTTAGTTGTCTCTGGTTGGTACTAGCAGCCTTGCTACATGTCAGCTGGCTGGACACACATGTACCTCTAGTTTATTCTGGTGACTGCGTTTTCTAGAGACTTGCTTAATTGGGCAGGTTTTCCCAGCCGACACTTCCTTGTGTGCCGACACTTCCTTGTGCTAGCAGGGACCAGTTTGAGGTCGTTCATAACATGACCAGTGGCACAGCTTAACGTTGTGTTGCGTTCCATTCCACTTGCATTGCATTCCGTTCCCTTGCATTGTGTTCCATTCCATTCTATTCCCTTGCATTGTGTTCCATTCTACTTGCATTGCATTCCATTCCACTTGCATGGCTGACCTATTAACTATTCCCTGGCCTGCTACAGTGTATGGCTTATTTCCAGCACGAGAGAAAAAGATGGGAGGAGGGAGGGGGAGGGAGGGGGGGGGGATGTCTCAGAAAAGGTTCTCGGTGTCCAGGTGATGCCCTGAAGACTTCCATTACTTTTTCTGAGCCTTTTGGCTCCACAAAAATTCTGGCACAAAAAAATATATTTTCCCATTTTTGGACCACACCTAAAGACCCTTTACCTGTACAATCTAATACCAACTTCAAAGATTGCGATATATGCCCTACGCAACCAGGCATTGTGCAGTGGTAGTCCAGGACAGCACTGGTGAGGGCATTGTGGGTACTCCAGGAGCTGTGGGGACATCGGTGACCTTTGCTAACACCAGCTGGGTAATCCGCTGCTGCAGGATATCGGTAAATGCCATCTCTGCATGTGCTTCCTCTGGCATAGCCATTCTCCAACACAAGAGAGAAAGTCTGTGTGTGGGAGGCCACCATGTGGCATAGCCATTCTCCAACACAAGAGAGAAAGTCTGTGTGGGAGGCCACCATGTGCTTCCTCTGGCATAGCCATTCTCCAACACAAGAGAGAAAGTCTGTGTGGGAGGCCACCATGTGGCATAGCCATTCTCCAACACAAGAGAGAAAGTCTGTGTGGGAGGCCACCATGTGCTTCCTCTGGCATAGCCATTCTCCAACACAAGAGAGAAAGTCTGTGTGGGAGGCCACCATGTGCTTCCTCTGGCATAGCCATTCTCCAACACAAGAGAGAAAGTCTGTGTTAGAAGCCACCACAGTACCAAGCAAGAGCAATCCAGAAACAGTGACTCTAATCTGGCTAACCGGACTCTCAAGGGCATGCAGCACAATGCACGAACGGTTAGAGGATCTAGTCGAACTCCATGGTTTGTTCCGATTAGCCACAATCTTTGTCGCATCATTTCAATTAAAAAAAGCAGCGAGATCACATGACTATGTTCCATTTGTTTGACCATCTAATGAAATCCACGCTAAGTACGCAAGCTAAAAAATGCTGACTTGGCAAGAACAAAATACCCGAGTTATCCATACTCTTTTATCGTGCATGCGTACGTGGCCATATGTACTGCAGGATTGTGAAGCAGGGCCTCATTTAAAGTGTAGTTTTGCACTTCTTACATTTCAAGCAAAATCTTAAACTTTTGATGACCATTACAATTTGTGTATTTACAGTGTGTGTGGTTCTGGTACATAGACACTGAGCATGCTCAAGCCAAGCGGCTACACTCGGGCAGAGTTCAAGGCTGTGAATATCATCACAGCACAGACTTTGATAATATCATAAAGCACCGGCTATGAATATCATCAGAGCACAGACTGTCTTCTAGGAATGCAGCGTACACATACTTTGTTGTTGTTGTTGTTGTTGTTGCTGTTGTTTGCCACAGAAGTGCATTCGGTGTTCTGTCAGGCCATAACGGATGATTCTCTAGCGACATCATCAAGGTTTCTGACCATCACTATCACCATATGGCCTTCCATTTTGTAGTATTCAAAGAACATCAAATAATTGCCTATAAGAAGAATTTTTACATCCTTCGCTGGTTTCTCTAGTGGGTGTGGGGGTGTGTGCGGAGAGGGGGGTACACCATTTTAAAAAAATTTTAATACCCGAACTTCATAACTTTTGGGGGTTTTCCCCATACAGGAAGATATCTCATTTCAATGTCTATACATTGATGACAAATGCACTCCATTGAAGTGTTGTTTTTTTCCTTCACCCATTATTATTGTCTGGTATTAGCTAACACGAGTTGCTAGGTTTGTTGTGAAAATTTGGCCACTCGTATAATATAGCGGAGGGCAATTGCACTGACTTCATATCGTGGCAATTGTGCACAAGGTTTCATCTCACACTAGGCTTCATCTCATGGCAATTGCACTAGGCTTCATCTCATGGCAATTGAACTAGGCTTCATCTCAAGGCAATTGCACTAGGCTTCATGTCATGGCAGTTGCACTAGGCTTCATCTCATAACAATTGCACTAGGCTTCATCTCATGGCAATTGCACTAGGCTTCATGTCATGGCAATTGCACTAGGCTTCATCTCATGGCAATTTCACTAGGCTTCATCTCATGGCAATTGCACTAGGCTTCATTTCAAGGCAATTGCACTAGGCTTCATGTCATGGCAGTTGCACTAGGCTTCATCTCATGGCAATTGCACTAGGCTTCATCTCTTGGCAATTTTTGGCCATCCCCACCAAATTTCACTACAAACCATGCTATTTCCCGTGCTATTTCCTATACAAACAGTCTTTCCTATATCGGATGGTCATGAATATTGTGTTTCGTATTGCCAAGTAAGCTCTGTTCTGTGGGATTACAATCCTCTAATACATGTACATGTATGTGTTAAGATTCTCAATGAACTCTCAGTTGACATAATAACATTACAATCACCTCAATAATCAACTTCAAATTGTATTCACTCGACATTATTCCTGATGAAGGCTAGAGCGAAAATCGAGAAAATACAATTTCAAGTTGATTATTGAGATGGTCATTGTAAAATTATTATTATTAGTGACAATTTTTGAACTGGCTAATTGTAAGTAATTATCAGGGACAGTGAGGAAGAGGTGGAATGGTGGATATGTAGATGGTGTGGTTGACAATTTGGCAGGTGGGGAGATTCACAGGTGTAAGTGTCAATGGCTGGTGTTTTTAGACTCGCCCGACACAACTTTCAAAACACGTTACACAAGCCACAAGTCCACTTTCAACCATGAAGACAAGAGAAACATCTCCTAGCTCTGAACTCTGTGGAAACCTGAGACACCAACATGCAGTATAGCATAAATGGTCCTGGCAACCATCCTACTCAGCCACATCAAAGTGCTGTCACTTATCAGCAGAGAGACACTCCACATCATCTACTCAGAGCCTGAGGTATCTGCGATGTTTAGAAGCCAGAAGGCAGATATATTATATGGTGAGGCCACTACAAAAAGGGTGAGGGTTTGTAAATAGTGTAGATTCCGCTGGTGCAAGTATCTCATGTATGATTTTTTGTTGGGGGGGGGGGGGGGGGGGGGGGGTTACAACTTCACCTCGGACTAAAAGAAGCTAACTTTGATCACATTTTTCAAAAGAAGATAACGGTGTGTAATAGGCTTTAACTACTCAATGGCTTTGCTTGTAATGTAACAAAATATGACAATGAGTTTGGGGGGCAGATGTAATTTATGGTTGTTGTTTTTTAGGGGGGTGGGAGGGGGGAGGAGTTGGGATGTGTGGAATATGCCATATGTTCCCCCCTATATGAAACCCTGGAATTATGTACTAATGAACTGGTAACTGACCGAACAAATTGCTCCATTTTGGGTTGACCAAATGCTACATGCACTTGCCCTGGAATGCATTACAGAGCATTCTAATATAAATTCATTCTATTCTGACGCATCCGCGGCCAGTCTTACATTGGTGTTCACATGTTGCGAACAAGACCCAACTGTTGTTTTAATTGTGTAATTCCACAGAACAACTTGGTGGGGTGTATACACACCAATCCTTTGAACAGAACTAAGATGTGACCTGGTGTTCTAGTGGATGGAGGAACCAGCTGGTTTGAGCAACACGGTCGCTACTGTTACCATAAGTGGGTGTGGCATACAGAGGAGCTCCAACTTTGTTTAATAGCCTAGGCAATTCTAAATGTAGCACATCTTATGTTTGTGGCTAATACTTCAAGTTTCATGTCGGCCTTAGCTTCCTGCCGTGGAATCTGTTCTCATTATCATGGAAAACAAGGAATTTAGGTCACTTCAGAATGTGAAGTTGTTTCCCCTCAGCAGCTGCTGTTTTCAGTGTATACTCGTTTTTAAAGGCAGGCCCAACCTGCGTGTTGAGTTCGTTAGTTACCTGTCCTAGATCACCAGCCACTCTGTGGAGGAAGGTCTGAAGTGCTGTGCACAGGGAAATGTGTAGGAAACACGATATAATTTTAGAAAGATAAAACACAAAGTAGGAAACTATGGAGATAATGAGGAACATGACATGCATAATAGTGTTTTGTAGGGCATAATCTCTAGGTGGTGGTTCCTGTTGCTCTTGACAAACAGAAATGAGATATTAAGCACATTGTTTATATGATGGGCTTTAATTATAATCATTCTGCAAGTTGTTGTTTTGTTTTGTTTGTTTTTTCTAATTCAAGGGAATATTACGCTCCGGGTATAATTTTTCAAAGTGCGTTAATATCTACTTATGAGACATGACTGGTGGCGAGTCCTGTGCCGGTGAGTGTAGAATCTAGCATGCATGATCCCGTCCCTTCCTGAAGTAGATCATGTGGCACTCTCTATCTGCTCAGCTGCTTCCTGTCATTTTCAGTGCAACAAAATAAAATGTGGAGAACTCGTAAGTCTTGTTAGAGTGACAGTTTGCAAAGTCAGATCTGGTCCTCATGCCACTTACTAGTATGTTGCAAGTATCCGGGGATTACACCATCACTGTTGACATCATCATTTCATGAGCATTCTTACTCTAGCCACTAACCTTGCAGTGTACTTCCCTCGGCCGCCTAACCCTAGCCATTGCCCTGGCCCTAACCCTACACACTATCCTGGTCCTAACCCTAGCCATTGCCCTGGCCCTAACCCTACACACTATCCTGGTCCTAACCCTAGCCATTGCCCTGGCCCTAACCCTACACACTATCCTGGTCCTAACCCTAGCCACTGCCATGGCCCTAACCCTAGCCATTGCCCTGGCCCTAACCCTACACACTACTCTGGACCTAACCCTAGCCACTGCCCAGGCCCTAACCCTACACACTATTCTGGCCCTAACCATAGCCACTGCCCTGGCCCTAACCATAGCCACTGCCCTGGCCCTAACTGTAGCCATTGCCCTGGCCCTAACTGTAGCCATTGCCCGGCTCTAAACCTAGCCCTAGCCACTGCCCTGGCCCTAACCCTAGCCACTGCTCTGGCCCTAACCCTAGCCACTGCTCTGGCCCTAACCCTAGCCACTGCCCTGGCCCTAACCCTAGCCACTACCCTAACCCTAGCCACTGCCATTGCCCTGGCCCTAACCTTAGCCACTGCCCTTGCCCTAACCCTAGCCACTGCCCTGGCCCTAACTGTAGCCATTGCCCTTGCCCTTGCCCTTGCCCTAACCCTTGCCCTAACCCTAGCCACTGCCCTGGCCCTAACCGTAGCCATTGCCCGGCCCTAACCCCCAGCCCTAGCCACTGCCCTGGTCCTAACCCTAGCCATTGCCCTGGCCCTAACCCTAGCCACTGCCCTGGCCCTAACCCTAGCCACTGCTCTGGCCCTAACCCTAGCCATTGCCCTGGCTCTAACTATAGCCATTGCCCTTGCCCTAACCCTAGCCACTGCCCTGGCCCTAACTGTAGCCATTGCCCGGCCCTAACCCCCAGCCCTAGCCACTGCCCTGGTCCTAACCCTAGCCACTGCCCTGGCTCTAACCCTAGCCATTGCCTTGGCTCTAACTATAGCCATTGCCCTGGTTCTAACTATAGCCATTGCCCTGGCCCTAACCCTAGCCACTACCCTGGCCCTAACTGTAGCCATTGCCCTGGCCCTAACCCTAGCCATTGCCCTGGCCCTAACCCTAGCCATTGCCCTGGCCCTAACCCTAGCCACTGCTCTGGCCCTAACCCTAGCCACTGCCCTGGCTCTAACCCTACCATTGCCCTGGCCCTAACTGTAGCCATTGCCCTGGCCCTAACCCTAGCCACTGCTCTGGCCCTAACCCTAGCCATTGCCCTGGCTCTAACTATAGCCATTGCCCTTGCCCTAACCCTAGCCACTGCCCTGGCCCTAACTGTAGCCATTGCCCGGCCCTAACCCCCAGCCCTAGCCACTGCCCTGGTCCTAACCCTAGCCACTGCCCTGGCTCTAACCCTAGCCATTGCCCTGGCTCTAACTATAGCCATTGCCCTGGTTCTAACTATAGCCATTGCCCTGGCCCTAACCCTAGCCACTACCCTGGCCCTAACTGTAGCCATTGCCCTGGCCCTAACCCTAGCCACTGCTCTGGCCCTAACCTTAGCCATTGCCCTGGCCCTAACCCTAGCCATTGCCCTGGCCCTAACCCTAGCCACTGCTCTGGCCCTAACCCTAGCCACTGCCCTGGCTCTAACCCTACCATTGCCCTGGCCCTAACTGTAGCCATTGCCCTGGCCCTAACCCTAGCTACTGCTCTGGCCCTAACCTTAGCATTGCCCTGGCCCTAACTGTAGCCCTAGCCCTGGCCCTAACCCTAGCTACTGCTCTGGCCCAACCTTAGCATTGCCCTGGCCCTAACTGTAGCCCTAGCCCTGGCCCTAACCCTAGCTACTACTCTGGCCCTAACCTTAGCATTGCCCTGGCCCTAACTGTAGCCCTAGCCCTGGTCCTAACCCTAGCTACTGCTCTGGCCCTAACCTTAGCATTGCCCTGTCCCTAACCCTAATTGACCAGGCTAATGCAGTGCAGATCAGTACAGCATTGATATCGCCATGACGATGCAATGCTAGGATTGTGTCGTGTCTAGTTGGGCACAACACTAGAAATCACCTTCACCATGTTCCTTCCATGCACTATGCGTACCTGCTAGAGCATCAGAATTCGAGAGTTTGAGGAAAAATTATGATGGGTGCTTGCTATGATAAATGAATAAACAAACAAATGAATACAAATAAATAATTCCTGCAGATGAGCATTGACACTGTAAATATAATTTTTAATCGGTTTATTGCTGGCTGTGACCCTTTACCAGATGTAACTGTCTCTGTGCAGGATTGAGCATAGATGTGGTTACAGATATCGTCCACCAAATATACAATGGATTGTGTATGTGCTGAATGCTGGATTATCTGTCTCTGTGTGCTCGGTGGACTGCTTTAACGACAATAATATTAATTATGAGAAATACAGTTTTCTAACTCAATAGAATCTCTTTATTGGAGACCTTGAACCCAAAAATATGTGATTCTCTAGCCATGTTATCCAAATATTCATCATCATTTACACCTGCTGTTTTGTTGGTGTGGACAGCATATGTTAGCCTACGCCCTTTATCTTCCAAAGCTGATAGCAATAGCTGTCATAGCAACACCACATGTGGTTGTTCAAAATATTGTTATCATTTGTTCATTGTTGTTTTGTTTTCATTAACTTTCCATTTCCTTTGCTGATTGGAATGAAGTTGCAATTTCCAACCCTTGAAGATAGGAGGTTTTGAAAATTCCATTATCGTTTAGCTATAGCATACTTCCATGTACTCAACTAATTCAGATTTTAAATATTAAGTCATCTCTGTCTTGTCAATTTCACCACTGTGTTGGCTTCTGCTTGGCTTCTCCCCTAGTAGCTGCTGCTTGGTCACCATAACCATATGCTTCCATCTCTTCTGCAACGGTCGGCTATGCTCCACTGTTACCAGCACGCTCGAAGGTGACCCGTCTCAAACATTGCACGTGTACTAATTCGGACTTTATGAATCTTATTAGCACTCTTGTGGTATGCTAGATGCCCATGCCATCCTAAGTAGTACTAGATGCCGGTGCCATTAGTAGAAGCCATGGGTCCCCTGGTATGCATGCGGGCTTGTACAGAAGCATTTCCTCCTCCATAGTCTTGTGGAATGCTCTCCTCTGGTTTCTGGTTTGCTTCTCGTTGTGGCAGTCGGTCCTTGAGTGTAAAATGTAGTTGTGATAAGTAACTTGAAAATTGTATAAATTTTGGTAAAATTTTGTTGTGTCAGTTAGACAAAAAAAAATTATTACACTTGAAAATGGTTCTCCCATCCTGCTGAAACTGAAGGATGGGGGAATTTGAAAGGTGCTCAAGCTGTTGTACTTGTGGCTAGCGTAAGAAGCCAAGCACATGTTGAGTATATAGTGATATGTGTACAAACTTGTTGAAATGGCAGAGATTTATTGTTCTTTCACTTGTGATCTGATGCAATAGCCTGTGAGGGAAATGATGATGGTTTGGAAGTAGGCAGTCCACTTTTTGAATTCAGGCTAAAGACTTGGTTCATGTTATGCCACACACCTACTATATAGTGGTGTGACGCAACGCTTATATTGTGAAGATCAAAAGCACTGCATCACTTAAGGGGGACTGGTCAAAAGTCAAGAGTTTTTTTCTCCATTTTTTGAGGCATCATAACTTTCATATCGTAACCCCATGCATTCAGAGCTAAAGATAGCTTATCTATACTTAATACATGCTCAAGATATCAGGGGTGTAAGTGCAGTTTTGGGTCAGACACATACGAAAAAGTGGAAGTCTTACATTTTGCTTTCGGCGGAGCTCTTGGACAATACGACATTCCTATATATGAACTTCAACGTTTTGTTGGAGACTGCTTCTTAAGAGCTCTATGCAATGACACTCCTGATTTTTGTTCCAAGGTGGGGTTTAGTAGAATGTCAACTTTTTTTATTTTATAAATCATCTGGTTTCCATTTTACCATATAATGGTGTGTTTCAAGGTTTTAGAGTTTTATCGCACAGAACAAAGAAAGGGATTTCAGATGATATAAATAGTTTAAGTTTTAGGTAAAGCAAAGAAATGATGAAGTTAGTTTCAATGAGAGACACAAAAAAAGTTGGGGGAAAGTTGCAGTTGTGATAAGTTGTCGCCATCTCTAGGCCGAGTTTTTATAATTTTGCAATTTTGGAGCTCCATAGATTCTACATATATTATTGCATGGACTTAATTTACAGCTCAAAACGTAGATCTCTCTGTATGCTCTGTTTTGATATATTTTTTGTGTAGGTATAACCATGCCTAAGTTACATGCAGCTGAGTCAGGTACCTCAAAATCTGAGTTACTCAACCAATCTCCTAAAAGGGAAGTCCACAGTTGCTCCAATTTTTGTTGTGATTAGTAGTAGCTAGAGCCTTCAGTTGACTGGTTTACAAGTCCCTAAATTGCAGGTAAAATTGTGGGCACCACACCTGAAACTAAGAACTAAGTGTGGAAAATCTCCAGACGTGACACCCACGACTTCACCTGCGATTTACAGACTTGTCAAATTGAAGGCTATACCTACTACTAGCCACAAAGTATCATTACTCCATAATGAAGTATCCAAGGTGTAGCTATAGTAAGAGTGAAAGGAGGGGGAACCCAAATATAGTGATGACTAGTCCACCCACCCAGGGAATCTAGTTCTAGCTGTATCCCAAGAAACGCAATGGTAAGTAGTTTGATGGCCTACCTTCAGGCCTGAAGCTCGGTGTTAATCTAGGAACACAGGTGTGTGCATAACCTGTTGCTGTTGTTATTATTTATTTAATCTTCACTTCACTGTTGCAATTAATTCTTTTCGTCAACAATTCTTCATATATATTTTAATGGTCAACTCCACACAGAAAAATAATCTTAAAACTGAAATCCCAACCTCTAGTTATTGGATTAGGATTATCTCTAGTCGAGAAGCTTGTACGTGGTGAGGTGCTCAAACGCTGAGCTGTGTGTGAGCTCCAAGACTAGAGATAATCCATATCTCGCTCTAAACTGAGCTTAAAAGAAAAATTATCATTTCAAGTAAAACAAGAATATATATAACACATAATTATCAAATTGTCACACCGTGACGACGCCATAATGTTTACACGACAAACAGACAAGACTCGCGCATGTGTAGTCCCTTACTAACCAGATCCGGTTACGGCCAGAGGGTAGGATGCGGGATATATCAAGAAATATATCTAACACATAACTTTCAAATTTTGTATTCCATGACGATGCCATAACATTTACAAAGACTCTTGCATGTAAGTACCTTAACCAGATCCAGATGAATTTTACACCCAGAGGGTAGGATATGCCGGGATATATCTATTTAGTAATAAAACATGAGGAACTACTTGATGTGAGCCATGCTTCTGTCTTTATCTCGTACGAATGAGTCCTGCGTGTATGGAGTCTCAATTGATGTGCTGGTTGTTGTTGTGTTTTCATGAAAGTTCATAGAAAAGATTATTACATTGGTGTGTACTTATGACTCTCCCATGGGTCTGACAACAAACCACGACTATTACCCAGAACAATGTCTCAAGGCTGCTCTCACCGTCTCTTTAATGGAGGACACACTTTGAAGGAGGGAAAGGGAAAATTGGTGCATATTTACCTGATGATGATTTGTGCAGTATTTTTCAACTTTATTAGTGGTCCTTGTATCGAAAAATGTGCACTAGTACCACCCAAATGCTTGCCTTCGGATTCCGTAGAAGTAGCTTTTGTTGTAAGTGATGCCAAAAATCATTTTGGCTAGTGATGAGATTGTTTGCTTGTGGTAAGACATCAGTATTGAAGGTGGTGACTTTCTAATCAACAACTTGGCATGGAACAACTGATATTTTCAACTGTGAATGAACTCTTTTTATAACTGTGGTGGCAAAAAAAAGTACGGCAACAAAAGACATTCAAGTACATCATCCTAGTGAGTAAGTCCCTACAATCTTTTCCAATAATTCATGCCATCCCAAATTATTTTGTGTGAATGGGTGTGGTTTACTATGGTCACATGGCATGGGCAAGCAGCTGCTGTGTAGTTTGGTCTGTTTGGAAAGTGCATTGTAAATCTTGAGCGGCAGGAAGAGGTCGGCATGGGAATATTTTCTACTGGCTGCCCATGCTGCTTTTTGGCAAGCACTTGTGAGTTTATATGTGCACTGACTTCACTCATATAGGCCTGCTGCAGGCATCACCCCTAGTCCCCCTGGTCCCACCCTCCCTGGGTCCTGTGTGTGAGCGCCCATTGAGAACAAAAAACCTCAGACAGACAAGGCTGAGAGAAATATTAGATTGGTTGCGCCTTATCATTGCACTTCTTTTCAATCATCTCCTTCCACAGCTTCAAGTCCTTGCATTGTAAGCCTTCCAACTCAAAATGGGATCCTACCCACTTCTCTGTTGCTGTGTCGGAGACTTGCAACTCTGAATGATGCAACTTGATAGCCAACATTTTCTCTAGAAGTTGTTTAGTGGGTTTGAAAGTATTACAAGCCTATGTAAGGTGGAGGGGTGGAAATAATACTAGTCAGGCCTGTATATCTGCTCATTGTTTCATTGGAGCAATAATACTGGTGATTTGGCACGACTGAGGTTCTGCAAGTCTCCAAAGCTAGCTGATGGCAAGTCTTCTGAGCAAAAACCTTTCATGCCACACTCACTTGGTCTTCTTGTACACAGAGCATATCCTTTACACTGTTATCAGGTGACAAGTTCATGCAGAAACCACATGGCACAAAGCCACAATCAATCCTGGTGAAGGCTAAAGCATCCGTCAATTTGTTTATTATCGAGAAAGTCATTGTATCTGTACCATGTCCACTGATCGTTGAGGACCACAAAGCAGCCCTCCACACCGTCCAACATTTATATTTCAATGATGTCGTTCTTCTATATATATATATATGATACCTCTCCCAAAGCAATTTACATGAATATTCATATTCACATTGCATCTTGATGACCCCTTACCCTATATCACTTTTGTTTGTGTTGACCCCTTACCCTGTATTGGGTTTATTTCTTGCCCTTACCTTGTATGGGTATATATGGGTAGAACACCTTTGCCACTGTGTGTGCTGCATTTATAGCAATGTTTTCAGAGGTTGCGATTTAAGTTGCCATAAAATCTGTTAACAAATTTGGCTCACAGCAGGCGAGTGTTGGTTGCTGGAATGGTATATACCTCCCTCTTTAGATACTTGTAAAGAGGGGAATCAAGAATTAACTGATGTAGACCAAAGGATTCTCTACCACCAAATATAATACAGATTTTTTTTAAATAAGAATAATATCTGATCTCTTAGTTGATATATTACAGATAAAATGACTTCCTACTTAAATTTACTCACTCGACATTTTGTTTAGATACTAGCTGTCATTATTCCTGAATTATTCCTGATAAAATAAAAGCTAGAGCACCTAGCTGTAATGGTTTGAACCGCTTTTTTTAATGGCTGAGGCTAAGTGGCCCAAACAATACTTGTATATATTTCAGCTAAACTCACACTGACGGCTTCTTACTGCCTAAATGGTGACATCTAAGAAGCTGAAACTTGAAATGAGTATGAAGATGTATTTTTTATTTAAAAACAAAGACCACAACCAGTTAAAGGGCTCTTTGCTATTTAATATCCTGTACAACGTACACCATTGTTGTGGCATTTCTGCAAAGGCAGGTGATGAAAAGATGACTGCATTCACCATCTTGGCAAGGCCGTTGAAGAACCAACTATCACTTGTGGGGACCAATATTGTAATTATGAGGAAGATGGAGAAGAGCATTTGGCTTGTTTATTGTATATGGTAAAGGGACTCCAAATAGTTGTTAGCTTTTGACTGATTTACATGTAGTTACTATTTTATAACTCGGCTAGCCACCAAGAGTTGACCAAACAAAGATCTGATACTCATTAGAGCATGAATGGAAGCACATTAAACTGGAGAAAAATGAAAAGACTGGTTTGGGGGGTAAACTAGTACAGCTAAACCTAATGGAGATTAGCAGTTGGCTCATTAATCTATGTAGGCTTGCCAATTCCAAGTTGTTCTCCTTGTACATCTGTTTGTGTTGTCTAGGTACAAGTTTTGTGGTGTGTATTGATATATTTCTGGGCACTGTATACTGTATAAAACCCAGCCTACAGCGTACTGTACAGAACCAACTCACCACCATTACTCATAAGAAGCTGTGTTTAGTTTAGTTGCAGTTACATGTACACAGGCAGAGCTGTATAAACTATTACAACTGCAGTATAAATTATACAGTTTGAGTGATACACCAATCCGTACAACCATACCCAAGGTACAGGCAGTCAAAGTTACGGACCTCAAAACGTGCATGCCCAAGTTTTCTTCATTTCTAACTCCTAATTGGAAAGTGCAAGACAGTTGAAATTTGTACCAGTGGCTAGTCTACAATGAGCGCTAAAATGTAAGTACGTATCAAGTACGCAGGTGGAAAATTATCCACCCGCACACTTGACCAATACTTACCTAATGAAAATCAAGTAGAGCTTCCTCTAACCACTGGTACTTGTCTTGCACTTTCCAATTAGGAGTAAAAAATGCAGAAAACTTAAAAAGTTTTCCCAATTTTGACTGCTTGTATATACCTTGTGGATGGTTGTGCCTATGAAACAGTTTTTTGCATCAAAAGAAAGCACACAGAGAGATCTAGCTTTTCAGCTACATAATCAAGTTCATAGAATGAAGTGTGCAGATATTATGGAGCTCCAAAGTTGTAACCACAGTTTTTTTTAATACTGTAAAAATAAGATGGAAACCCATGTGGTTTTAGTCTTTTACTTCAGTATGAAATTGGGATAATGGGGGGAATAGATCACTGGGGGGGAATAGATTTTTTTTTTAATTAACTGGTATTTCGTATCTGTAGGTACTCTGACATCACCATAAATGATAAGTGTTGAAGCCTATGGTTGGGGAGCAAGAGCGTTTATAAGAATTTTTATGGTTTTGCCTATTTCAGCCATAGTTTATTGCAACACCATTATTGTGACATCATTGGAAGGCACACAGAATGGGGCTGCCTTTCGAGACCAAAATCTTTGAAAATGAATAAAGCTATAACATGTTTTTAAAACAACAAGGCAATGGTCTACTACCCTCCCCACCCTAAGAAAACCTAGTGGTAATTGCAAGTATTCATAGAAGGCGGTACCTGCCAATGTGGTATGTGGTTATTGGATCAGATGTATCTGTCCACGTTTGAATTCCTTAATCCTTTTTGTCACATGCTATGTATATGCAGTTTATCAAGCTCCCTGTGACAGATGTAAATTTTTGATCATGTATTCTTCTACTGATGCACACAGTGTTCCTACAACGGTAATGACATGGCCTTGCTTGCTTTTCGTGAATAAAATAAGCAAATATTTATTATTACTTCAGATATGGATAGTGTGGGACACCATAAATGTATGTGTAAACTTTTGACTTTAAATTCTACCCACCATTAATTTTTGTCTGCATTTGTCGTTTATAGGTAGGCATGGCCTATTTCAATGGTGACCCTTATGGCAGCTCTCTCTAGAGTGATTTTCATCAACCGTGAGTGAGGACACCACATACAGCCAGAAGGTGGCTGCATGATCTTGGCTTCTTGCCAACACTAAAAAAGAAAGCCGATGGTCATGAGTGTGATTAGAGAGCTTGACGAGGAACCATTCAAATATATTTAGTAACACCTCAAGTTTGATCATGTCTTTTGATCCAGAGAAAAGACCAAATGGGGAGAGAGAAGTAAATTAGCTACGATCTGACGATATGTATAAGGTAGTTTTTGCTGCTGCAAAATTATCAGGGCCAAATGTGTGCCATAAAATGCCGTCATCCGTCATATGGTCTGGAGATAATGAGGTCATGATGGTCTGCACTCCCAAGTCTTGTGTTTTGTAACTTCTGATACATGATACCCATTAAGGAAATAAGGTGATGTTATTTCTGGAACCGAATGGCAGAACCTAATCAGCACGGGATTCCTTGAACCTCAACTTCCACTTCCTGCTCCAGATGCTCAGAGAGTCAAGAGCTGAGCCCTCTCGCAAGTCATCTTGGTTGTGAGACACCTTTACCAAATTTTCTACATTTTACATCATCAGCAACTAGCGACAAAATGGAAATGGTTGTATCTCAAAGAGGAGTCGCCCCAGAATGCTTTCCCGGAGACCACAGGAAGTAGCTGTGTCTACTACTCCTTAAGCATATGCACCTTGACCTCCCACTCAGTAAGTCTGCCAGAGACCACAGGAAGTAGCTGTATCTACTACTCCCTAAGCATATGCACCTTGACCTCCCACTCACCAGAGACCACAGGAAGTAGCTGTATCTACTACTCCCTAAGCATATGCACCATGACCTCCCACTCAAGTAAGTCTGACACCAAAGCCACAGGCTACCTGTGATCCCAGCAGATCTCAAATTGAGAAGTAGTTCGTTATGTGGGACACTGTCAAAAGCTTCGGAAAAATCCAAAAAGATGAGAGTTTCTACTTACATTTTTTGCTGTAAGATAATGAATGCTGAAATGTGGATCACTTTCTTAGAAACCCAAATTGGATACTAGATATATTGGGTTCCTATATATATATACAATCCACTCGAGGATCTTGAAGTGGTATTCAGGAGGGATATGGTCCTGTACTAAAGACAATCTGGTTTGTTGCGTAGACTTCAGCCCGACTTTGGGGGCGTAAAAATTTATAACAGAAATGACAATAAACTCTCAACGGACTCTCAATTGACCTAACACAATTACAAAGACCTCAATAATCAACTTAAATTAAAAATTCAAGTTGATTATAAGAAATGACAATATTCTTGAAAGTCAAACAATTTGACTATATCTATCAATTCAAGGCATAAACTAATGATTTTGTAGCCCTTCCCATTCAGCCTTACGGTTAGTCGTATCCAATGACAGTTTTCTATAGCTTGATTGGACTTTTCAAAGACTGAAATAAATAGGAAGCAAGAAATTAGCTGATGTTGATGGGAGTGAACTTGACATCTCTCACAGCACCCTCATTGTTAATCAGGATCAAATCTGATATATTTCCTTCGTGAAGGGTTGAGCTGTGTACTGGCTTTATGGTGTTGTCCGATAGTACCTTCGTAGGAGCATAAACAAACATAGCATCCTTTGGATACATGTATTTTCAAAATACCCACTCGGGTGCCGTGCCCTTAGACACCATTTTGTTTAGCATATTGCTTGGAGGCATCTCTTGTGTTGTTCCTGAGTTTTTTCCTCCCAGTACCCAGTACCTAGACTAACATAAATTATTGTGAGCCGTGTTTTTTATTCTCCCAGTCCATCCCTGTATATATATATATATATATATAAATACATACATATCAGGCTGTTAGTCAAGGTTAGGACGAGTTGTAATGGCTTCGCCTTGTTCTACAGGTGAACTGGTCCTCAGGATCTGAGTTAGAACAACAGAAATCATGGACTAGTGGTGGGACAAGGACTAATCGAAGGAATTTGTCTGAGGAGTCAAACAATCTGCTTCTCACAAACAAGGATGAACTCGCAGCTGACATAGTGCAATGTAATTACTTTCTCAATAATTATTAAATTTACTCGTTCGATGTTTCATCGATGTCATCAGGAATAATTATGAAGGCTAGAGCATTAGCCTGAACTTTGAGCGAGTGAATTTAAAGTTGATTATCGAGAAAGCCATTGTAAGGAGTTAGCTATTATGCTGTTATTTTAGCTTTCTGTTATCAGAATTCACCAGCGACCATCTCTCCTTCAGACACTCTCTTTTGCTAGTTTCTTTTTTAGCTTTCTGATATCAGAATTCACCAGCGACCATCTCTCCTTCAGACTCTCTCTTTTGCTAGTTTCTTTTTTAGCTTTCTGATATCAGAATTCACCAGTGGCCATCTCACCTTCAGACTCTCACTTTTGCTGCTCATCCTAGTTTCTTTTTTAGCTTTCTGATATCAGAATTCACCAGCGGCCATCTCACCTTCAGACTCTCTCTTTTGCTGCTCATCCTAGTTTCTTTTTTAGCTTTCTGATATCAGAATTCACCAGTGACCATCTCTTCTTCAGACTCTCTCTTTTGCTGCTCATACTGGTTTCTTTTTTAGCTTTCTGATATCAGAATTCACCTCTCCTTCAGACTCTCTCTTTTGCTTCTCATCCTAGTTTCTTTATTTTTGGACCAAACCAGTCCATAAAGAGCGGACTGGTGAAAGTAGTTGAAATAAACTAAGCGGAGATGGAGGAATAGTGAAGTTGTGAGATTAAAATTTAGACTGAGAACTGGGTTGTCAAAGATAAGAAGGTACTTAGCGATAAGATATGCTTAATATGTGATAGTGGAGCAGGGGGAGAAGTGGGGCATTTCTTGTATTGTGAGGAACCCGAGAGGGGTTGGCTGCTACTGATGGATAAGATACACAGAATTGTAGGGGTTGGACAGTGGCTGGATGAATATGGAACGATGGCATTGCTGCTGGGGAATATGTGGATGGAGTAAGTGATGCAGTGGTGAAGGAGGTGGGCGAGTGCTTCTGTATTGGTAAGGAAGTATAGGCAGAGGAGGAAGGGATTGTTGTACTGGAGCTATTTTGGTCCCCTCTCCTCCCACCTCCTTGAAAAGCACTCATTCTTCTTCTAAATAACATATAGCTCCTATAAAATTTCGTGTCACGATGTGTGCTGTGAATGTGCTGGCCTTATCAGGCTCAACAATATATTGTCCACCTACATATCCATCTCTAGAATCACTTATCTTTTAATTTGGGGCGAAATATCGGCACTACTATAAAATTATATCAGTTGCACGCAGGATCCAGTGAAGACGTTAAGTACGTCCTGGAAAGGATCGTCAACGTCGGAATAATCTGCGTGTGCTGTATGGCAGATTCAAGCGTATTGGAGTTGATTTCTCAGAATGTTTTCAAAGGGAGTTCGCCTTGCCCTGCAAATTTCCAGACTGTAGTGAAGGGTCATTCTTTCACCAAGCCAAATGGTAGTGGAACTACCGTAGACTACCATGCTTTGCTGCAGTCGTTCAAGACCACTGGTTTTCAAGCCACCAATTTTGGACTGGCAGTTGAAGAGATTAACAGAATGGTAAGAAAGGTACGGAATGAGTGTACCAGGGAATTCCCTGAGCTTTCAAAAGGGGGTTTACATAACCAATAGTGATAAGGGGTTGGTCGTGTTGGCTGGACCCAAAGCTAGTGAAATGCATTGAAAGTATTACTTGGCATTAAAACCATAATAAGCATATCTATAAGTGTTATCTTCAGTGGCTAGTTCTTTTATGTGGTTGGAAAAAGCTCCCCCGATGTCTCTGAACTGGCATAGTTTCATCTTGTCGCTGCAATGAACTCGGATTAGTTCCTTGTATGCTAGTAGTGTGCTGTGATGAATTAGTTCAGTGGTCATGTCAAGTTGGCACAGCCATTGCTATTTGATGTTCTTGGATGTGCAAGAACTTGTGACCACACTGACGATACATTTTCTGGCTTTGAACATTTAAAACTTGTTTGCCCCTATGGATAATAATATCTTGACACCCTGATTAAACACGTCGAATGCGAGATATCTTTTCTATTGTTTTTACTAACTGGTCTCGCCAGGAGGCGGAGCCTATGGGTGCCGATTACATGGCTAGGGCAGGACCTAGTCTTCACATAGATGGATCCTTTACCAATTCCACTGTACTGGGATAGGGTCTGGGGACACCAGCACACCAAACCTGTTCTGCCGCACATGTAACAATGGCAGCTAAGCATGTGTCACAACCTACGAAGAATTGACATAACGGTACGAGACATACGGTACGAGATGGCTTCTCAAAGTGCATCAGCTAGTGAAGGGAAGACATTTTTTTAAATTAATTTTAATTTTAATTTTTTTAACTGGATGGGAACAAGGAATTGTCTCGGGGGAACATGACATGAACAGGGGGGGAGATCCAGTGAGGGAAGGATTTTGTGAGACTGAAATGACGACCCCCGGCATTCCTGAATAGCACTTAACACTCATAAGTAGTGCCACAAAACTCTCTCCCCCTGTGTGTTTTCCTCTTCCTATGGGCATTAGTGTTGATGGAAGAAGTTGCTTCGAGATCCAGAATGGCGATAGATTACAATCTCTCCTTCCTCTAGATCCTCCCTTGTGTTTGCCATGTTGCTTGTGGGGAAGGATTGTTGCATGATAGTTGCAATCTCTCCTTCCTCTAGATCTGCCTTTGGTGTTTGCCATGTTGCTTGTGGGGAAAGATTGTTGCTGGATTGTTGCAATCTCTCCTTCCTCTAGATCTGCCCTTGTGTTTGCCATGTTGCTTGTGGGGAAAGATTGTTGCATGATAGTTGCAATCTTTCCTTCCTCTAGATCTGTCCTTGTGTTTGCCATGTTGCTTGTGAGGATAGATTGTTGCTGGATAGTTGCAATCTCTCCTTCCTCTTGATCTGCCCTTGTGTTTGCCATGTTGCTTGTGGGGAAAGATTGTTGCTTGATAGTTGCAATCTCTCCTTCCTCTAGATCTGCCCTTGTGTTTGCCATGTTGCTTGTGGGGAAAGATTGTTGCTGGATAGTTGCAATCTCTCCTTCCTCTAGATCTGCCTTTGTGTTTGCCACATGTTGCTTGTGGGGAAAGATTGTTGCTTGATAGTTGCAATCTCTCCTTCCTCTAGATCTGCCTTTGTCTTTGCCACACGTTGCTTGTGGGGAAAGAATGTTGCTTGATAGTTGCAATCTCTCCTTCCTCTAGATCTGCCCTTGTGTTTGCCATGTTGCTTGTGGGGAAAGATTGTTGCTGGCCTTGATATTTGACTCTATTGTTCCTCTGGAATCAGAACAGCAGTCT
Source organism: Cladorhizidae sp. MBARI D1340-BT2 (assembly GCA_028752905.1). NCBI lineage: Eukaryota > Metazoa > Porifera > Demospongiae > Poecilosclerida > Cladorhizidae > Cladorhizidae sp. MBARI D1340-BT2. The sequence continues at coordinate 6,545,845 of JAQNBH010000016.1, read as the reverse complement.
CTTATTTTTTGGGAGGAAGAAGGTAGTCAATGCCACAAGCACCAGATTGCTTCAACAGAGCAAGACTCGGCAGGAGCCAGCGAGACTAGGCAGGAGCCAGCGAAACTAGGCAAGAGCCAGCGAGACTAGGCAGGAGCCAGCGAGACTAGGCAGGAGCCAGCGAGACTAGGCAGGAGCCAGTGAGACTAGGCAGGAGCCAGCAAGACTCGGCAGGAGCCAGCGAGACTAGGCAGGAGCCAGCGAGACTAGGCAGGAGCCAGCGAGACTAGGAAGGAGCCAGTGAGGCTCGGCAGGAGCAAGGATGTAATTGGTGAAAAGTGAACCTAGATGAGTGATTGATTGTTGAGGGATGTGTATCCATATTTATCATGGCTGACATTGAATAGCATGAGGAGAGATGAAGGTAATGGTCTCTTCACTTGTGGCAGTCCTTGATAGTCTACCATCAACCCCTCCAGTTGTGACTGAAAATTAGTGTTTCTAGCGCATTTGGGGGATCATAACCCTTTTCTGGAGCGTTTTCCTCTCAGTCTCAGTTACCACCTCTCCGATACACTATAGAGCTGGAACTCTTTCTTCATTGTCCAATACAACAAGCTACAGTTACATGAATTAGCTACGTCAGACTAATGTCAATACAACAAGCTACAGTTGCATGAATTAACTACGTCAGACTAATGTCAATACAACAAGCTACAGTTGCATGAATTAACTACGTCAGACTAATAACAATACAACAAGCTACATCCGTCACCTGTGTACTCAAATTCTTTCCATGTGGTTGGTCAATGAAGGTGATGCTTACATTTTTTTTAGAGGTAGAGAGTTTGTCTTCTTGCAGTCGCCCAGTCCTTATCTGTAGGTGGTATGGTCCCTGCTCCTTTGCATAGTTTAGTTTGTAGTAGTTTGCTCTTTTCCCTCTCGTAGCCATATTATTGAGGGTAAGAGGACCCAACACTGCAGCAGTCAGCAATAATAGCAGGATTAGACTAAACACAGACGCAGTCAACAATAATAGTGCAGTGTCTTCACGTATACCTAACAGGGTTTCATGGGGGGGGGGGAGCCATGGGATATCTCCCCAAAACGATTTCTCCCCCCCCCCCCCCCCTCCCCCCAAGAATTTTCCCAATAAAAATTTCGGGGGAAAAGAGCAACAGAAGGGAACGTAGAAGCAATAGCAAATTCAAAGATCAACAGTAATAAAATTATAATAATCATGCATGAACAATTTATTAACAAAATTAATATATAAGCGAAGATATACTATAATGTACGGTGAAAATTACAATACAGTGAGTTCAGTAGCACAAGTAAAATGAGTCTATTTTTATGTTTAAAAATGTCGAGAATTGCATTAAAGTCCACATCGGTCAATGGAGGACCCTCTATACAAATTTTCATTAAATGTTCTAGGTTCGAGACAGAGAGACGACTGCGTAGGCGAGTTCTAATCAACTTCATTTGACTAAAGGAACGTTCTACTGTTGCTGTGCCAACAGGAAGTGCCATTGTAATGTTCAATAGATTCCACGTCTCAGGGAAAATTCCTCCGTACGTATGTGACTTGTTCATCTCGTCCAGGATTTCTTGCATGCTAGGAGATACCGACTCTTCTTTACGTTCCATTATTGCCTTTTTCTCCACTAGCAAAGCCTGTCTAAATATCTTCCACTCTGAAAGAAGCTCATCGCATCAAGCAATGGAGGTGAGGTGTAAGTCGTCCCCGCATACTCAACCTCTGCTTCTTTTCCATAGAACTCGGCAAGAATCTTGATTTGCTCGCTGCCGTATGATGGTAAGGATGCTTCAGCGGGTAGTAGGGAGGGACTGAATATGGACATGGCAGTAACGATCTGAGTTCGATACTCGGCTGTGGTTGTGATTAGAAGACCAACGGCTTTGTGCAGATCCCTGTGTGCCGAGTGTTATATCGTGTTTTTCCTTCAACAGAGATATTTCAGACTCAACTGGACCCAACCACTCACTTCTTTCGTCCTTTAGATGCTCGAGCTGATCCGTCGTGATTTTCGGAAGTACCTGTAACCTGCTCAAATCGAGTAGCTTTCTTTGCATCGAAACATTCACCCTTGCCAGAATATCCAGAACTTCTGACAGGAACACGATACTAGCAACTCCAGTGTAAGTAGCAAGGAGAGCACCAATACCGTATGCTTCAGCATCACCTGATGTCTCATACAGCTGTTGCAGGGTGACTATAAGGGCAGGAAGCTCTCGGTAAATAGCCCGTACACACAGCATTCGTGTGAGAGCCATCTGGGTATCACTAGGCTTCACAATCTTAAGCTCAGGTAGCTTGAGGACAGACTGGCTGCTTTGAGAGATTCTGCTTTCTTGGGTGAGTAGAAGAAGACCTTCCATATATTATTTCCCATAGTTCCAAACATCTTCTTGATCTCTGGAACACTGTTAGCAGCTTGCATGCTTGCTAGTTGAAGCCTGTGGCAGGCACAGTGGATGTAAAAGGAATGTGCAGCTAGAGTTCGCATCCTTTTTTTAACTTCATTGCGTTCTCCGGCAAAGGTGGCTGTTCCATCATAACCTTGGCCTATTAGTTTACGATAGTCCAGGTTCTTCGACTCAAGGAAGGAGCCGATTGCATCTGAAATGGTAGCAGCATCTTGGCACTGTAAGGAAGTGCTCCTCTGGTTTTCCATTTACAATCCACCGACACACAGATGGACAGCTTTTCTGTAGTACTAATATCTACACACTCATCAGCTAACACAGAGAAGTGCGGGCTTGATTTTAAGCTCTCAATTAGCTTCCTATCTAGCCATCTATTGATGGCCTCTAAAAGCATTCACTGCAGAAAATTTGGATGTGTACTGAGCATTTTGTGGCCCCTCTTTGACATGTTGCTGGAGAAGTTGATCTCCATTTACAATTTGCAACTGGACCAGGGGATTGAATGTGGTTGTAAGGGGCAGGCGATTTTTGGCAAGAAAATATATCGATCTCAAGCACTATGTTTCTGTTCTTTGCTCTCCTTTCTTCAGCCTCCTTAGCAGCTGCTGAACATTGCAGTTGTAGGACACTCTGCTCCTTTCCTTGTTCTGCCATTCGAGCATGGATAACAGCATCTCTGTGCCATTTTGACTGGCTGTGTTCCTTGAGTTGTTCAGTAGCATGATTCCAATCCTGAATTTCCCGAGTGGTCCATGCACCCCTGGCTGTAGAAGGTGCATTTCCTCGCTTCTGGCAGAGCTTGCAGAACATGCCCTGCTTAGGATCATCGCAGTGCACCCAAGGATATTTCTGCTCCCACTCCTTCTTGTAGCTGAGCCTGGCTTTGTAGAGTTTCCTCTTCTGCGCTTTGGAACACACTGATCTACCTACTGATGCTTCGGAATTGGTGGAAGTCAAGGCATCACTAGTCGACGTAGTTGGGACTACATCTTCGTCGTCCTCAGAATCTCTACTAGACCCAGCACGCACTCGCTTTCTGGTAAAAAAAGTTCCTGAGGTCCATTTGTGTAGGTTTGTATTTCTCGGAGTCGTATTTAGTTGCAGAATGCTACTAGCTGAAGCATTTGCTTTTTATATATCAATATGTCACAGTTCAATCATGTGTTAATCTAGAATGTTCTGTCCATGTGCTATTATTATGTGGTTAGCTTTCCTAATTATAATAGTGTAGATTCTGTGGCAAGATGCAACTGTGTCATAATCTAGAATATTCTGTCCATGTGCTAGTAGTACTTTAACTATAGGAAAGTACCCTCAGAATCAATCTGAGAGCATCGATTTTGCAAAAAATTCTGGGGGGGGCATGCTCCCAGACCCCCCTACTTGGGGCTTGGTTACGCATTCCCATCACGTAAACGCCAAACGTTTTGCGTTTCTCCCCCAAACTGTAAATCCTGTATGAACCCCTGCCTAATAATTTCACATCTTAATTTTTTTATAAAGGCGTGTCTTATATGCCATAAAGTATGGTAGGTATGTCAGACTAATGCCAATGCAATCATCTACAGTTGCATTGTCTAAAACAAAACTCATAGCAAAGAAGTCCATGCAGGAGAGCCTCCTTTCTCAAAAGTGGAAGAATTCAGACTGGTTTCCAGTGGGTATTCCTTGACAAGAAACAGCTTCCCAGAAACTTTAGGAAAGAGTCCCTTGAAGGTATATAGCAGTTGTGAGCAGTGGTTGCCAATGGCAGCCAGAATAAATAAAAATTTTAAAAATTTTAAAAAATTGTCGTACCTGAACTTGCGTTTGAAAATAAAAATAATGGGTAATATTATTATTAAAATAATAACCTGCCAATACCCGCAGAGATCCTGAAGATTCTGCAGTTAATTTTCTTACGCTATAAGCTACTAATAATAATCATCTTACAATACTTTGAGGTCAATCAAAGAGAACTCAAAATTTAGTTTGATGTCAGCTGAAAATAATTGTATGAAATTGACCACACCTTACCGTCTGTTTGTACTGCCTATAATAAATGTACATAGCTATTTAGAGGAGGTACTTGTATGTTTTGTTGACAATTGCTTGCTTGGCTGTTTGCTTCCACAAATAGTTCTCGCAGTGTTTGTGGGTACTCAGACTGTGGGGGTAGACTAGCCTTGCCATTGTGGCAGCAGTCCAGGGAGATATTAAACCTTGAGGCATCACAATGCTGGCACAGTGTGCACATGGGTCCAAAGTGGCAGTTTGCATTGCTAGGACTTTCACTGGCACTTCTTCTCGCCTGTCTCAGCCATTCTCCGTTCTCCAGACGTTCCTTTCCTTGTGTGTCCACGCTACTCTTCTCACACCTTCACGGCCCCTATCTGACATAATAATAATACTTGCTTTTATATTATTTTCATCAGAATCAGCTCTCCTCCCTCCTCTCAGCTGAAGCAGCTCTACCTCGGACTTGTGGCATTTCCGACAGTTGCTATGTGTTGCACTGCACATGCTCAGTAGCATCACACACACATACCACATGGACAAGCATATTATCACCGAAAACTCAGGTGGTTAAGCCTCTCGATGTGTAGCACACATAAGGTTGTTAAGCCTCTCGATGTTTAGCGCACATAAGGTTGTTAAGCCTCTCCATGTGTAGCGCACATAAGGTTGTTAAGCCTCTCGATGTTTAGCGCACATAAGGTTGTTAAGCCTCTCAATGTGTAGCGCACATAAGGTTGTTAAGCCTCTCGATGTTTAGCGCACATAAGGTTGTTAAGCCTCTCCATGTGTAGCGCACGTAAGTTGTTAAGCCTCTCGATGTTTAGCGCACATAGGTTGTTAAGCCTCTCGATGTTTAGCACACATAAGTTGTTAAGCCTCTCCATGTGTAGCACACATAAGGTTGTTAAGCCTCTCGATGTTTAGCGCACATAAGGTTGTTAAGCCTCTCCATGTGTAGCGCACATAAGGTTAAGCCTCTCGATGTTTAGCGCACATAAGGTTGTTAAGCCTCTCGATGTTTAGCGCACATAAGGTTGTTAAGCCTCTCGATGTTTAGCGCACATAAGGTTGTTAAGCCTCTCCATGTGTAGCGCACATAAGGTTGTTAAGCCTCTCGATGTTTAGCGCACATAAGGTTGTTAAGCCTCTCGATGTTTAGCGCACATAAGGTTGTTAAGCCTCTCCATGTGTAGCGCACATAAGTTGTTAAGCCTCTCCATGTTTAGCGCACATAAGGTTGTTAAGCCTTTCGATGTTTAGCGCACATAAGGTTGTTAAGCCTCTCACTGTTTAGCACACATAAGGTTGTTAAGCGTACATTTCATTGTCGCCATCTTTGTTAGACGTCCTTATATGGTATCTCACTGTGGAGTGCTGACGTCGATGTCGTTGAAATAGGTACGTGCATGCGTATGAGCTGCACTGCCTAGGCAATGTATTTCAGCAAAATATTGAGGCCAGAATTTTACTTGTATGAGCAAATGCTTTAATTGTCTGTAGTTGTTCGTAATATCTCCATGATTGTATTGCACCCTCGCTGATCTCCCTTGTATTGCACCCTCGCTGATCTCCATTGTATTGCACCCTCGCTGATCTCCATTGTATTGCACCCACGCTGATCTCCATTGTATTGCACCCACGCTGATCTCCATTGTATTGCACCCACGCTGATCTCCATTGTATTGCACCCACGCTGATCTCCATTGTATTGCACCCTCGCTGATCTCCATTGTATTGCACCCTCGCTGATCTCCATTGTATTGCACCCACGCTGATCTCCATTGTATTGCACCCACGCTGATCTCTCCATTGTATTGCACCCACACTGATCTCCATTGTATTGCACCCACGCTGATCTCTCCATTGTATTGCACCCACGCTGATCTCCATTGTATTGCACCCTCGCTGATCTCCATTGTATTGCACCCTCGCTGATCTCCATTGTATTGCACCCTCGCTGATCTCCATTGTATTGCACCCTCGCTGATCTCCATTGTATTGCACCCTCGCTGATCTCCCTTGTATTGCACCCACGCTGATCTCCATTGTATTGCACCCACGCTGATCTCCATTGTATTGCACCCTCGCTGATCTCCATTGTATTGCACCCACGCTGATCTCCATTGTATTGCACCCTCGCTAATCTCCATTGTATTGCACCCACGCTGATCTCCATTGTATTGCACCCTCGCTGATCTCCATTGTATTGCACCCTCGCTGATCTCCATTGTATTGCACCCTCGCTGATCTCCATTGTATTGCACCCTCGCTGATCTCCATTGTATTGCACCCTCGCTGATCTCCATTGTAATTCACCCACGCTGGTCTCCATTGTATTGCACCCACGCTGATCTCCATTGTATTGCACCCACGCTGATCTCCATTGTATTGCACCCACGCTGATCTCCATTGTATTGCACCCTCGCTGATTTCCATTGTATTGCACACTCGCTGATCTCCATTGTGTTGCACCCACGCTGATCTCCATTATATTGCACCCACACTGATCTCCATTGTATTGCACCCTCGCTGATCTCCATTTATTGCACCCATGCTGATCTCCATTGTATTGCACCCACGCTGATCTCCATTGTATTGCACCCTCGCTGATCTCCATTGTATTGCACCCTCGCTGATCTCCATTGTATTGCACCCACGCTGATCTCCATTGTATTGCACCCTCGCTGATCTCCATTGTATTGCACCCTCGCTGATCTCCATTGTATTGCACCCTCGCTGATCTCCATTGTATTGCACCCACGCTGATCTCCATTGTATTGCACCCTCGCTGATCTCCATTGTATTGCACCCTCGCTGATCTCCATTGTATTGCACCCACGCTGATCTCCATTGTATTGCACCCTCGCTGATCTCCATTGTATTGCACCCTCGCTGATCTCCATTGTATTGCACCCTCGCTGATCTCCATTGTATTGCACCCTCGCTGATCTCCATTGTATTGCACCCTCGCTGATCTCCATTGTAATTCACCCACGCTGGTCTCCATTGTATTGCACCCACGCTGATCTCCATTGTATTGCACCCTCGCTGATCTCCATTGTATTGCACCCACGCTGATCTCCATTGTATTGCACCCTCGCTGATCTCCATTGTATTGCACCCACGCTGATCTCCATTGTATTGCACCCTCGCTGATCTCCATTTTATTGCACCCACGCTGATCTCCATTGTATTGCACCCACGCTGATCTCCATTGTATTGCACCCTCGCTGATCTCCATTGTATTGCACCCACGCTGATCTCCACAGTGTATATTAACTTCTTTGCAAAGCAACTTCCTCAATTGTTCTCCTTCTGGCAACAGTTTGCCAGTGCAAGGCCGAGTCCCCGCAGACTCGCATTGTAGTGAGCTCCTCACACAACACTGGCTCACCTCATCTCCAGAGACTGCCTCCTCAGACCCTTCAAGCATAGCATAGAAGCCCCTCCTACTAGTAGCCTCCTCCTGAGACCTCTGCACTGAGCTATGGTGGATAGAGGCTGGAGCACGGTGAGACTCAAGAAGGAAGGCGGAATGAGTAGTTCTGCGTGCCCCTTTAATAATCACTGGTCGTATTGCATAACTTGACGCGTTTCTTGTGGTTGGTGGGTGTTGGTGGGTATTGCTTTACAAGTATTTATATTTTACACTGGCACTCCATATTGGTTTGACTTTCAAGATAGCCGCCAGCAACCTCCTTCATACCAAAGCTTACCTATCGGCTACAATTCCCACCATCAGCTTCTTAGCTGCATAAAATGGTGGCTTCAGCTGATATGAGAGCTCCCAAAAGGCTCCGAGCGTGCCTTGAATCCTTCGCTAAACTTCAATCGTCCTTGTATGTATATACACCCCTGCCCCCCCCCCCCCCCCCCCTATCACATAACTTGCATAGAATTGGCCCATTCGTAGAACTGTTCGTACCACAGGACTCCAAATATTCCAGTGCATGTCCTCAACTGCATGTGCTGCAATTATAAGCATGAAGAATGAGAAGAATGACGCACGATCAGTTCTGCTCTTTGGTTGGTGGAGTTTCCCTGGGAAACTGTTCCCAAGTCCTTGAAGGAGGCTGAGGTGTCCCTGAATGGGTGCAGTGAAGAATAGCAACAAGACGAGGCACATGCTGTAATGGTTCCTGTCCAGAATCAATAGAAAGTTTTAAATCCCATGAAGCACGGATTTTGTGTAGTCCTCGACTGCGACGTACAAGTCCACGTACAGCAAAAAAAGCAAGACTGTACCCATATCAAACACAATCTTTTGATGATCCTTTACCGGCTATAATCAAGTAAAATTTTCTCACCGAGTGAGTAAATCAAAGTTGATATTGAGAAAGCACATTACACTGTATATATATACTTATACTATATTATACATCTACTATATATACATATAATATACATATAATAGACTTAATTATGTATATGTATATAGTGGATATATCTGTATCTACTATATATATATCTAATAGACTGGATCTATAATTATAATTAATGATATTTATACTACATCACATGATCTGTGGCTAATTTGATTGGTTAATAACTATAGGTACATAGGCGCATAACCTACACTTTTAACCGCATGTAGTTTAGTGCATGCGCAATGTAGTATAAGTAAGATAGCCTATTCAAAAGAGTTGGTTATGCGCCAGTGTAACCTACTCGTTTGCTGTTACATCCCTCGGCTTCGCCTCGGGGTAACCGCAAACTCAGACGTTACATAGGCGCATAACTGACTCTTTTGTATAGGCTATCCTATACATGTATATAGTGGATATATCTAATAGACTGGATCTATAATTATGTATATGTATACATGTATATATGTATATATATATAGTGGATATATACATATATCTATATCTACTATATGTACATATATATCTAATAGACTGGATCTATATGTATATATATATAGTGGATATATACATATTTATATGTATCTACTACATATATGTACGGGTATCTACTCTGTGTGTGCCAACTGAGAGTTCATTGAGAGTACATCAATATTGTACTGCTCATATAAATGGTAAAGTGGTAAAGGGTCATCTTACTGGTTGTGGTTGACGTGGGTGCAGTCTAGTTTTCGTTCCCTTTTTAGCAGATATAATTATTTGCTTCTAAAACAAACCCTTTCCTTTCCCCTGTTCCTGTGTACTACATGTCTACACCAACCCCCCCCCCCCCCCCCCCCGTTCCTGTTCCTGTGTACTACACGTCTACACCAACCCCCCCCCCCCCCCCGTTCCTGCGTACTACACGTCTACACCACCGTCAAAGACTGGTCATCGAGCATGTGCAAAACTCGCTTTGCATCGCATTTACGGGTCTTCAATGTCTCAATTTTGGACTCTGAACAGTGTCACTATTAAGCTCCGGGCTGGAAGAGCCAGCCCCATCTCACGTGTCCCTACACAAAACAACGAAATTACCAAAAGAAATGCAATCAGCGGGTTTGAGTCACGAGCAGTCAAGGCCGCAACGTACATGAGACCACTGGCAGGACTTGCGCAGGATAAGATAGATAATCTCCTCTACGTCCACTTTGAATAGCAATGGCAATATTTAGAATAAGTATGGAGGCAGAGTGAGTGGGAAATTGTCGTGCAGCATCGATGGCATCCATGCTGGCTGGACGTGCCAAGAGAGAGCTTAATAATAGAAAGAGACAAGATGGACATGCGAATAGAGACAGCATAACAACGTAATAATACAGTATCCCCTGGGCAGCGTCGAAAACACTGGAACAGGAAGAGACAGAGTGGGCGTGATGAGAGAGAGAGCAGGAAAGCTGATTGCATCACTAGCATTAGCCACTGTGCTACCAGGAGAGGGAATGTGCATAGCTTATATACAGTCTACCTGGAGAGGGTATGTGCATAGCTTATATACAGTCTACCAGGAGAGGGTATGTGCATAGCTTATATACAGTCTACCAGGAGAGGGTATGTGCATAGCTTATATACAGTCTACCTGGAGAGGGTATGTGCATAGCTTATATACAGTCTACCAGGAGAGGGTATGTGCATAGCTTATATACAGTCTACCAGGAGAGGGTATGTGCATAGCTTATATACAGTCTACCAGGAGAGGGTATGTGCATAGCTTATATACAGTCTACCAGGAGAGGGTATGTGCATAGCTTATATACAGTCTACCAGGAGAGGGTATGTGCATAGCTTATATACAGTCTACCAGGAGAGGGTATGTGCATAGCTTATATACAGTCTACCAGGAGAGGGTATGTGCATAGCTTATATACAGTCTACCAGGAGAGGGTATGTGCATAGCTTATATACAGTCTACCAGGAGAGGGTATGTGCATAGCTTATATACAGTCTACCAGGAGAGGGTATGTGCATAGCTTATATACAGTCTACCAGGAGAGGGTATGTGCATAGCTTATATACAGTCTACCAGGAGAGGGCACGTGCATAGCTTATATACAGTCTACCAGGAGAGGGCATGTGTATAGCTTATATACAGTCTACCAGGAGAGGGTGTGTGCATAGATTATATACAGTCTACCAGGAGAGGGTATGTGCATAGCTTATATACAGTCTACCAGGAGAGGGTATGTGCATAGCTTATATACAGTCTACCAGGAGAGGGTATGTGCATAGCTTATATACAGTCTACCAGGAGAGGGTATGTGCATAGCTTATATACAGTCTACCAGGAGAGGGTATGTGCATAGCTTATATACAGTCTACCAGGAGAGGGTATGTGCATAGCTTATATACAGTCTACCAGGAGAGGGTATGTGCATAGCTTATATACAGTCTACCAGGAGAGGGTATGTGCATAGCTTATATACAGTCTACCAGGAGAGGGTATGTGCATAGCTTATATACAGTCTACCAGGAGAGGGTATGTGCATAGCTTATATACAGTCTACCAGGAGAGGGTGTGTGTATAGCTTATATACAGTCTACCAGGAGAGGGTATGTGCATAGCTTATATACAGTCTACCAGGAGAGGGTATGTGCATAGCTTATATACAGTCTACCAGGAGAGGGTATGTGCATAGCTTATATACAGTCTACCAGGAGAGGGTATGTGCATAGCTTATATACAGTCTACCTGGAGAGGGTATGTGCATAGCTTATATACAGTCTACCAGGAGAGGGTATGTGCATAGCTTATATACAGTCTACCAGGAGAGGGTATGTGCATAGCTTATATACAGTCTACCAGGAGAGGGTATGTGCATAGCTTATATACAGTCTACAAGGAGAGAGCATGTGCATAGCTTATATACAGTCTACCTGGAGAGGGTGTGTGTATAGCTTATATACAGTCTACCAGGAGAGGGTATGTGCATAGCTTATATACAGTCTACCAGGAGAGGGTATGTGCATAGCTTATATACAGTCTACCAGGAGAGGGTATGTGTATAGCTTATATACAGTCTACCAGGAGAGGGTATGTGCATAGCTTATATACAGTCTACCTGGAGAGGGTATGTGCATAGCTTATATACAGTCTACCTGGAGAGGGTATGTGCATAGCTTATATACAGTCTACCAGGAGAGGGTATGTGCATAGCTTATATACAGTCTACCAGGAGAGGGTATGTGCATAGCTTATATACAGTCTACCAGGAGAGGGTATGTGCATAGCTTATATACAGTCTACCAGGAGAGGGTATGTGCAGCTTATATACAGTCTACCTGGAGAGGGTATGTGCATAGCTTATATACAGTCTACCAGGAGAGGGTATGTGCATAGCTTATATACAGTCTACCAGGAGAGGGTATGTGCATAGCTTATATACAGTCTACCAGGAGAGGGTATGTGCATAGCTTATATACAGTCTACCAGGAGAGGGTATGTGCATAGCTTATATACAGTCTACCTGGAGAGGGTATGTGCATAGCTTATATACAGTTGTGGGATTTACTCGTACTCTCACGTGTTATAAACATTCCTTGGTCTTTTGGTTTATGTGATTCTTTACCTCATCACTAAAAATGTACTCTGTCTTTCGGGTGTTTAAAACCCTTCAATGGTGACCCCGACGAGCAGCAAGAGACACGCTACGACACCCAAGACATTCTACAGCTGAACAACCTCTCCTTGTAGCAATCTCCACTCCAATTAGTTCAAGTGCACAAGATTGGAAAAAGTTCGCGCCAGAATGGCAGAGACCAACGCAGTGGCACTCAAACTGCCTCCCTTCTACAAGTCCAACCCCGCCATGTGGTTCCGTCAAGTAGAAGCCCAGTTTGCCATCCGCAACCCCGCCATTGTAGCTGACAAAACTAAGTTCGCCTACCTCCTCTCGACCCTTCCAGCCGACATCGCTGAACTCATGGAGTTTGCTGTGGAAAACGCCACAGAGGACGACCAGTATGGCTCGCTCAAGGCTGCCCTCATCAAGCAGTTTGGCCTCACGAAGGCACAGAAGGCCAAGAAGCTGGCCTCATTTACCACCCTGGATCCAAGCATGACACCCACTACACTGCTGATGCATATGCGCCCCCTTTCATCCGATTCTACCTCCGAGGAGTTCTTCCACCAATTCAAAAGCGTCATGCCGCCTGGAGTCAGAACTGCATTGGCCGGCAGGAAGTTTGCGAACATAGAGGCATATGCGGAGGCAGCCGACGACGTGGCCGAAACCATCCAGGAATGTATCAATGTGCATATGGTCAGCCGGCCGCCTGGAATGGACAAGACGAGCGCCTCCGGATTGTGCTTTTACCACACACGCTTTGGTAGTAAGGCGCAAAAGTGCAAGGCCCCTTGCAAGTTCAAGATGACGGGAAACGACTCGGCCGGTCGCCAGTAGCTCCTGCGCCCGGCAATCATACAAAGAGCTCTCAACAAATCAACAAGTCTGGTGACAAGCAGCTACTATTAAACCACTCCATCTATACAATTGACAATGGAGATACGGCTGTCCCCCTCCTCTACCTCACTGACAGGCGTTCCGGCACACGTTTTTTGGTTGACTCTGGTGCGACTGTCAGCATCTTTCCAGCATCCTTCCAGGATCAGAAAACTCGACCACAAACTGCCCCTCTTATAGCTGCCAATGGCTCCCACATCACAACCTATGGTACACGGGAAATCTGCATCGACCTGGGTTTTCGACAAATGAGTTGGTCGTTCAGACTAGCTACCGTCACCAAGCCCATCCTCGGCCTCGACTTCCTGTCTTCCAATAACCTAGCTGTTGACTTTCAACGACGCACACTCTATGCAATTCCCTCCTACGCTGGCATGACGGCTGGGAAGGCCATTCACGGAAACTGTGCCGTGCTACACGTCGACACCCCGGAGCACGACCAGTGGTCCTCCATTCTCTTCGAGTTCCCCAACATAATGGTACCCAACTTTCGTTCGCCCATCAACAAGCACGGTGTTTTCCATTACATTCCAACTAATGGCCCTCCTCCTCACATGCATGCCCGACGTCTTCCCCCGGACCGACTTGCAGATGCCAAAAAGGCCTTCGAGGGTATGGTAGAAGATCGTATCTGTCGGAGATCATCCAGTCCCTACGCCACTCCCCTCCACATGGTGAGGAAACCAGATGGCTCATGGAGGCCATGTGGCGATTTCAGGCAGCTCAACGCCTCTACAACAAATGACCGCTACCCCGTCCCTCATATCCAGGATTTCAATGCCAAACTGGATGGCTGCACTGTTTTTTCCAAGATTGACCTTCGCAAGGGTTATCATCAGATTCCAGTAGCACCTGAGGACATTCACAAGACGGCAGTCATCACACCCTTTGGCTTGTTCGAATTTCTGCGGATGCCATTCGGCCTCTCCAACGCTGGGCAGACATTTCAGAGGTTGATGGATCACATCCTGCGAGGCCTCTCTTTTGCGTTTGTCTACCTGGATGATATACTCATTGCATCTCACAACCAGGAGGAGCATGCTGGCCATCTGAAACAGATCTTTCAGGTATTGACGGAGAATGGCTTGGTGATTAACCGTGATAAGTGCGTCTTCGGTAAGACCACTCTCGAATTCTTGGGCCACACAGTCAGCAAGAACGGCATCACCCCTCCTGCTGACAGGGTCGACTGCATCCTGCGGATACAAGAACCAGATTCCGTCAAGGCGCTTCAACAGTTCTTGGGAGCCATCAATTTCTACCACCGTTTTATTCCCCAGGCCGCTGAGGTGCTTCGCCCCTTACATGCAGTTCTCCAGGGAAGCCCCCGGAAGCTCACATGGGGTCGTGAACAGAGTACTGCCTTCCGTAATGCCAAGCAAGCACTCAGCGATGCCACACTGCTTGTACACCCGAACATCAAGGCGGCTACTGCTGTCACATGCGATGCTTCGGGTACAGCTGTTGGCGCCAGCCTCGATCAGTTGATCGATGGAGAATGGAAACCACTTGCCTTTTTCTCCAGGAAGCTGTCATGCGCTGAGCTCAAGTACAGTGCTTTTGACCGCGAGCTATTGGCCATTTACCTCAGCACCAAGCATTTCCGCTACTTCCTGGAGGGTCGACAGTTTACAATTTACACAGACCACCTTCCACTAACCACTGCCATTACATCAGCTGCTGACCGTTCACCTCGACAAACAAGGCACCTGAGTTACATTGCAGAATTCACGACTGACCTTCGCTACTTGCCTGGAAAAACTAATGTGGTAGCCGATGCCCTCAGCAGGTCCTGCGCAGAACTCAACGCTGTCCTTACATCCCCAATTGACTTCAGGGATATGGCTACCTGTCAACAGACCGATCCCGACTCCATCAACTACAAAGTCAAAGTTGATACGGGCATGGTATTACGAGAGGTCGACATTGGCGGCATCAAACTACTGTGTGATACGGCACGTAGGCGCTCGAGGCCTTTTGTTCCAGCACCATGGCGTAAAAAGGTGTTTGATGCCCTCCACGGTCTCGCTCATCTGGGTAAAAAGCCCACTCTCAGGGCAGTCTCCAGTGAGTTTGTGTGGCCCTGCATGAACAAAGACATCACCAACTGGTGCAAGTTGTGCTTGGACTGTCATCAGAGCAAGGTCAGCCAACATACTCGTGCTTCCCTGCAGGACTTTGAGGAGCCAGACTGCCGTTTCGACCATCTCCACGTAGACATTGTGGGGCCCCTCACACCCTCTCAGGGATTTACCTACCTCTTCACCATCATCGACAGGTTCACTCGTTGGACCGAGGCCATTCCCATGACGGATTCGACTGCATCAACGTGTGGCAGAGCGCTTTTCCGTGAATGGATCTCCAGGTTCGGCGTACCAGGTGAGATGACTTCGGACCGTGGTCCCCAGTTCACGTCTGAGCTCTGGGACCAGCTACACCATATCTTAGGAACGAAGGCCAACCGCACAGCTTCGTACCATCCTCAGGCCAATGGTATGGTGGAGAGATTCCATCGCACCATGAAAGCTTCCCTCATGGCCCGTCTCGGAAACAATCCGAACTGGATGGAGGAGCTTCCAGTGGTTATGTTGGGTCTCCGCACTGCTTTTAAGGAGGACTTGGGCTGCTCCAGTGCGGAGATGGTTTATGGCACTTGTCTTCGGCTTCCTGGTGGGTTTTTTGAGGCACCAGGAGCATTCGAACCATCCCGTCCAGTCGACTTCCTTCCATCACTCCGTAGAGCAATGGACAACCTTCGTACAGCTTCTGTGGTTCGGCATGGCGCCACCCGCACCAACAGACCTCCTGCACTCGACAACTGTACCCAGGTTTTCATCCGCCGCGACAAGCACAGACCTCCCCTTACACGTCCGTACGACGGTCCCTTTCGAGTGGTCAGCAAGTCTAACAAGTTCTACACTGTTGATCTTGGGTCAAGGCTGGACAACATCTCAGTGGATCGTCTCAAGCCGGCTCCGGTGGATTACAGCACACCTCATCAATCTCCCGCCACTCTGGTTGGTACAGGCCTAAATACAGAAGCAGTCCCATTTGTGCCAGTGGTAACGAGATCAGGACGTCCAGTCAGACCAAGACAACGACTCATTGAACATTAGTTCGTGTACTGGGGGGGGTTCTGTGGGATTTACTCGTACTCTCACGTGTTATAAACATTCCTTGGTCTTTTGGTTTATGTGATTCTTTACCTCATCACTAAAAATGTACTCTGTCTTTCGGGTGTTTAAAACCCTTCACAGTCTACCTGGAGAGGGTATGTGCATAGCTTATATACAGTCTACCAGGAGAGGGTATGTGCATAGCTTATATACAGTCTACCAGGAGAGGGTATGTGCATAGCTTATATACAGTCTACCAGGAGAGGGTATGTGCATAGCTTATATACAGTCTACCTGGAGAGGGTATGTGCATAGCTTATATACAGTCTACCAGGAGAGGGTATGTGCATAGCTTATATACAGTCTACCAGGAGAGGGTATGTGCATAGCTTATATACAGTCTACCAGGAGAGGGTATGTGCATAGCTTATATACGGTCTACCAGGAGAGGGTATGTGCATAACGGTGCTTAAGAACACAGTTTATTTTAATGCAACTCTTGGTGATAATGAATTCCTCTTCAATTTCTTTCCCAAAATAGTGGGACCTCATTATTATTATTTTTGAACTGGGAGGTCCTTGGCCCAATAAAGCCCCCCTTGTGAGTTAGTGTCGGTGATATGGGCCACCTGAGACATGGCAAGGACTGTTTGGGGTTGCATGTACATGGGTGACTGGGTATGTGTCCTCACCGGCTGATCCTTCTCTAACTGAGTTGTTTCCTAATTGGTGC
Source organism: Cladorhizidae sp. MBARI D1340-BT2 (assembly GCA_028752905.1). NCBI lineage: Eukaryota > Metazoa > Porifera > Demospongiae > Poecilosclerida > Cladorhizidae > Cladorhizidae sp. MBARI D1340-BT2. The sequence goes on along the minus strand of JAQNBH010000016.1, from coordinate 6,528,705 downwards.
AACATTGTGCAGATCAGTAAGAGGGGAGAGCCCATTCCGGAAGATGCTAAGCGGCCGTTCCTGTCGAACCCTGGCGACCGGACTCTCACCAACTGCACCATCTTCCTCGGCTACACCTCCAACCTCATCTCCAGTGGCGTCAGAGAGACGATTCGATTCCTCGTCGAGCACAGCATGGTGAGTGGTCCTGGGGGGGGGGGGGGGGGGGGGAGGATGTGTGTGGTAGAAACAGTTTCATAATGTTGAAAAGGAAGCTAATGTGCCCATTTTGACAAGAATGAGCAATTTCAGGATGTTTTCGCTCAAAAACATCCCAAATGTGGGGCATTTTTATTATTATCTCGGAATGAAGTTTCACTCTGGACTGATTTGCGGCTTTCCTGTAACAATTATGCTATGATGTAATAGTTTTAATTGTGCTATGATGTAATAGTTTTAATTATGCTATGATGTAATAGTTTTAATTGTGCTATGATGTAATAGTTTTAATTATGCTATGATGTAATAGTTTTAATTATGCTATGATGTAATAGTTTTAATTATGCTATGATGTAATAGTTTTAATTGCTCATATCATCACACAGTAGCTGCATGGGTAAGGGACAATTCCTCTAGTAAGTATACAGAGGCTAAGCTTTGCTCTGTCTACTACAAAACTTACAGCGAAGAAATTCGTCCAGAGCTCCTTCTTGCTCAGGCGGTGTAACTCTAGCATGATTCGTGGTGAGCATGGATGTCTGAGCAGAAAGTGTTTGTCCATGGGGGAAGATACGATCATCAGGGGTTTGTTGAAGGGTTGGAGAGACCAGCCTCATTTCTCCAAGGTGAAGGGTTGGAGAGACCAGCCTCATTTCTCCAAGGTGAAGGGTTGGAGAGACCAGCCTCATTTCTCCAAGGTGAAGGGTTGGAGAGACCAGCCTCATTTCTCCAAGGTGAAGGGTTGGAGAGACCAGCCTCATTTCTCCAAGGTGAAGGGTTGGAGAGACCAGCCTCATTTCTCCAAGGTGAAGGGTTGGAGAGACCAGCCTCACTTCTCCAAGGTGAAGGGTTGGAGAGACCAGCCTCATTTCTCCAAGGTGAAGGGTTGGAGAGACCAGCCTCACTTCTCCAAGGTGAAGGGTTGGAGAGACCAGCCTCACTTCTCCAAGGTGAAGGGTTGGAGAGACCAGCCTCATTTCTCCAAGGTGAAGGGTTGGAGAGACCAGCCTCATTTCTCCAAGGTGAAGGGCAGAAGGGTTGGAGAGACCAGCCTCATTTCTCCAAGGTGAAGAGTTGGAGAGACCAGCCTCATTTCTCCAAGGTGAAGGGTTGGAGAGACCAGCCTCATTTCTCCAAGGTGAAGGGTTGGAGAGACCAGCCTCATTTCTCCAAGGTGAAGGGTTGGAGAGACCAGCCTCATTTCTCCAAGGTGAAGGGTTGGAGAGACCAGCCTCACTTCTCCAAGGTGAAGGGTTGAAGAGACCAGCCTCATTTCTCCAAGGTGAAGGGTTAGAGAGACCAGCCTCATTTCTCCAAGGTGAAGGGTTGGAGAGACCAGCCTCATTTCTCCAAGGTGAAGGGTTGGAGAGACCAGCCTCATTTCTCCAAGGTGAAGGGTTGGAGAGACCAGCCTCACTTCTCCAAGGTGAAGGGTTGGAGAGACCAGCCTCATTTCTCCAAGGTGAAGGGTTGCTTCATTTCTCCAAGGTGAAGGGCAACCTCATTTCTCCAAGGTGAAGGGTTGAAGAGACCAGCCTCATTTCTCCAAGGTGAAGGGTTGGAGAGACCGGCCTCATTTCTCCAAGGTGAAGGGTTGGAGAGACAAGCCTCACTTCTCCAAGTTGAAGGGTTGGAGAGACCAGCCTCATTTCTCCAAAGTGAAGGGTTGGAGAGACCAGCCTCATTTCTCTAAGGTGAGAGACCAGCCTCATTTCTCCAAGGTGAAGGCTTGGAGAGACCAGCCTCATTTCTCCAAGATGAAGGGTTGGAGAGACCAGCCTCATTTCTCCAAGGTGAAGGGTTGGAGAGACCAGCCTCATTTCTCCAAGGTGAAGGGTTGGAGAGACCAGCCTCACTTCTCCAAGGTGAAGGGTTGGAGAGACCAGCCTCATTTCTCCAAGGTGAAGGGCAGCTTCATTTCTCCAAGGTGAAGGGCAACCTCATTTCTCCAAGGTGAAGGGTTGGAGAGACCAGCCTCATTTCTCCAAGGTGAAGGGTTGGAGAGACCAGCCTCATTTCTCCAAGGTGAAGGGTTGGAGAGACCAGCCTCATTTCTCCAAGGTGAAGGGTTGGAGAGACCAGCCTCAATTCTCCAAGGTGAAGGGTTGGAGAGACCAGCCTCACTTCTCCAAGGTGAAAGGTTGGAGAGACCAGCCTCATTTCTCCAAGGTGAAGGGCAGCCTCATTTCTCCAAGGTGAAGGGCAGCCTCATTTCTCCAAGGTGAAGGGTTGAAGAGACCAGCCTCATTTCTCCAAGGTGAAGGGTTGGAGAGACAAGCCTCACTTCTCCAAGGTGAAGGGTTGGAGAGACAAGCCTCACTTCTCCAAGGTGAAGGGTTGGAGAGACCAGCCTCACTTCTCCAAGGTGAAGGGTTGGAGAGACCAGCCTCACTTCTCCAAGGTGAAGGATTGGAGAGACCAGCCTCATTTCTCCAAGGTGAAGGGTTGAAGAAACCAGCCTCACTTCTCCAAGGTGAAGGGTTGGAGAGACCAGCCTCATTTCTCCAAGGTTAAGGGCAGCCTCATTTCTCCAAGGTTAAGGGCAGCCTCATTTCTCCAAGGTGAAGGGCAGCCTCATTTCTCCAAGGTGAAGGGTTGGAGAGACCAGCCTCATTTCTCCAAGGTGAAGGAGGGTTGGAGAGACCAGCCTCATTTCTCCAAGGTGAAGGGTTGGCCTCATTTCTCCAAAGTGAAGGGCTGCCTCACTTCTCCAAGGTGAAATCAGCCAGAAAGAGGTCATCATAGTGATAACAGCCAGCTTTTTTCAAATTGTCGCACACTCCCTCATCCAGAACTTGCGTAATAGTAATTGCAGTAGATTTCCTGAAATAACTGGTATCCTTGGTTCCTATTGGAAAATGCATGGCATACCAAATTTGTGAGATTTAAGTTGCAGTCTTTTAGGGTGCATGTCTTGGGGTGCATGTAATTTTGGTATAGCTATACTATACTATACTTCAGTTATAGCACCCAAGAAGCACATAGACAGAGGCATGCCTTCCCCCCTAATTACGATTATAATTCTTAATTTGACTTTATGACCTGTAGTTTCCCTGTGCTTGTTTTAACCTAGTTAGAAGAATGTTAGCATCATAAGCAGCGATCAGAGAAATCTTGTGGATGTTTATTCTTATTCTTGTGCATGCTGAAGTGAGTTTTCTTGTCTCGATTAACCTTACCAGTTCTCGATGCATTGGCTCTCCTGTTACTGAGTACAGCTTCAGTGAGTGTTGGTGCCTATCATCACCTCCACAGGTTGATGTGGGTGTCCATCATCGCCACCACAGGTTGATGTGGGTGTCCATCATCGCCACCACAGGTTGATGTGCTGGTGTCATCATCACCACAGGTTGATGTGCCGGTGTCATCATCACCACCACAGGTTGATGTGGGTGTCCATAATCACCACTGGTTGATGTGGGTGTCCATAATCACCACAGGTTGATGTGGGTGTCCATCATCACCATCCACAGGTTGATATGGGTGTCCATCATCACCACCGCAGGTTGATGTGCTGGTGTCCACAGCGGGAGGCATTGAGGAGGACCTGATCAAGTGCCTGGCGCCCACTTTCCTCGGAGACTTCACACTACCCGGCAAGGACCTGAGGAAGATGGGCCTCAACAGGACTGGAAATCTGTTGCTGCCCAACAACAACTACATCAAGTTTGAGGACTGGGTCATGCCCTTGCTGGACGCCATACTGGAGGAACAGAAGACTCAGGTGAGGGAAGAGGTGTGTGTGTGTGTGGTGTGTGTGCTGGAGGAACAGAAGACTCAGGTGAGGGAGGAGGTGTGTGTGTGTGTGGTGTGTGTGTGGTATGTGTGTGTATGCTGGAGGAACAGAAGACTCGAGGGGGGAGGGAGGAGATGTGTGTGTGTGGTGTGTGTGTTGAGGAACAGAAGACTCGGGGGAGGGAGGAGATGTGTGTGTGTGTGTGTGCTGAGGAACAGAAGACTCGGGGGGGAGGAGATGTGTGTGTGTGGTGTGTGTGCTGAGGAACAGAAGACTCGGGGGAGGGAGGAGATGTGTGTGTGTGGTGTGTGTGTTGAGGAACAGAAGACTTGGGGAAGGGAGGAGATGTGTGTGTGTGGTGTGTGTGCTGAGGAACAGAAGACTCGGGGGAAGGGAGGAGATGTGTGTGTGTGGTGTGTGTGTGGTGTGTGTGCTGAGGAACAGAAGACTCGGGGGAGGGAGGAGATGTGTGTGTGTGTGTGTGCTGAGGAACAGAAGACTTGGGGGAGGGAGGAGATGTGTGTGTGTGCGTGTGCTGAGGAACAGAAGACTCGGGGGAGGGGAGAGATGTGTGTGTGTGCATGTATGCGTGTGTTTCAGTATATCCTAGGTGGCAGCATATTTGAAGTCAGAGGAAAGAAAGTTGGCTTCTGCACAGGCAAGTGAGAATGGCTGCACAGGCTAGTGAGAATGGCTGCACAGACTAGTGAGAATGGCTGCACTGACTAGTGAGAATGGCTGCACAGGCTAGTGAGAATGGCTGCACAGAGACTAGTGAGAATGGCTGCACTGACTAGTGAGAATGGCTGCACAGACTAGTGAGAATGGCTGCACAGGCTAGTGAGAATGGCTGCACAGACTAGTGAGAATGGCTGCACAGGCTAGTGAGAATGGCTGCACAGACTAGTGAGAATGGCTGCACAGGCTAGTGAGAATGGCTGCACAGGCTAGTGAGAATGGCTGCACAGGCTAGTGAGAATGGCTGCACAGACTAGTGAGAATGGCTGCACAGGCTAGTGAGAATGGCTGCACAGACTAGTGAGAATGGCTGCACAGACTAGTGAGAATGGCTGCACAGACTAGTGAGAATGGCTGCACTGGCAAGTGAGAATGGCTGCACAGGCTAGTGAGAATGGCTGCACAGACTAGTGAGAATGGCTGCACAGACTAGTGAGAATGGCTGCACAGACTAGTGAGAATGGCTGCACTGACTAGTGAGAATGGCTGCACAGGCTAGTGAGAATGGCTGCACAGACTAGTGAGAATGGCTGCACAGACTAGTGAGAATGGCTGCACAGACTAGTGAGAATGGCTGCACTGACTAGTGAGAATGGCTGCACAGACTAGTGAGAATGGCTGCACAGACTAGTGAGAATGGCTGCACAGGCTAGTGAGAATGGCTGCACAGACTAGTGAGAATGGCTGCACTGGCAAGTGAGAATGGCTGCACAGGCTAGTGAGAATGGCTGCACAGACTAGTGAGAATGGCTGCACAGACTAGTGGGAATGGCTGCACAGACTAGTGAGAATGGCTGCACAGACTAGTGAGAATGGCTGCACAGACTAGTGAGAATGGCTGCACAGACTAGTGAGAATGGCTGCACAGGCTAGTGAGAATGGCTGCACAGACTAGTGAGAATGGCTGCACAGACTAGTGAGAATGGCTGCACAGACTAGTGAGAATGGCTGCACAGACTAGTGAGAATGGCTGCACAGGCAAGTGAGAATGGCTGCACAGGCTAGTGAGAATGGCTGCACAGACTAGTGAGAATGGCTGCACAGACTAGTGAGAATGGCTGCACAGACTAGTGAGAATGGCTGCACAGACTAGTGAGAATGGCTGCACAGAGAGAATGGCTGCACAGGCTAGTGAGAATGGCTGCACAGGCTAGTGAGAATGGCTGCACAGACTAGTGAGAATGGCTGCACAGACTAGTGAGAATGGCTGCACAGACTAGTGAGAATGGCTGCACAGACTAGTGGGAATGGCTGCACAGGCAAGTGAGAATGGCTGCACAGAGACTAGTGAGAATGGCTGCACAGACTAGTGAGAATGGCTGCACAGACTAGTGAGAATGGCTGCACAGGCTAGTGAGAATGGCTGCACAGACTAGTGAGAATGGCTGCACAGACTAGTGAGAATGGCTGCACAGGCTAGTGAGAATGGCTGCACAGACTAGTGAGAATGGCTGCACAGACTAGTGAGAATGGCTGCACAGACTAGTGAGAATGGCTGCACAGGCTAGTGAGAATGGCTGCACAGACTAGTGAGAATGGCTGCACAGACTAGTGAGAATGGCTGCACAGGCTAGTGAGAATGGCTGCTCAGACTAGTGAGAATGGCTGCACAGACTAATGGCTGCACAGACTAGTGAGAATGGCTGCACAGGCTAGTGAGAATGGCTGCTCAGACTAGTGAGAATGGCTGCACAGACTAATGGCTGCACAGACTAGTGAGAATGGCTGCACAGACTAGTGAGAATGGCTGCACAGACTAGTGAGAATGGCTGCACAGACTAGTGAGAATGGCTGCACAGACTAGTGAGAATGGCTGCACAGACTAGTGAGAATGGCTGCATGGTTAGTAGCTGACAGGGAAGGATGATGGAGTTTCATTCTGACATAGCTACTCATCGGTCAGCGTGCTCTAGTTGTGGGGGTGTGGCACAGCCTTAAATAGTAAGCACTAAACTGTCATGGTCAACCTGGACAGTGTCTGAACAGGCTCTCGTCTTAACCTTGGACAAGTTCGGAATCCGTAAGGAATACACTATTTCCTCGAATAGCAAATGAATATTTATTTCAAGAGCTGCCTAGCTGCGCATATTGTTCGAGGGTGTGGTCCTCTATTTCGTCCTGCCTGACAGATATGGCACAAAATATTGCACATTATCACCCGAGCTTGAAGGCGACAATAATTGATAATTTTGAGCTCTAGTTATCTCATCTAATTTCGTCTTCTTCACAGTCGGCTTTGTCGCTTGCGAAGGGACCGCCATTGTCAGTCTCTCCTCCTTTCCTGTGGAGTTTGTCCATCTCGCTGGCGATACTTGCTGCTGCACTTTCTGCCGCTTGCCCGGGCTGTAAACAGTGAATGTTCTCATCATGTGACCACCTGTCTCCACTGAAACACCGCAACTTTGAAAGATTCGATTATCACTTTAGCAGCGACAGATTGCCAAGATTTCTTCACCCGCTCCAGAGAGAACATTTTCTCTGGAGCTGTCGTACTTCCTCAGCTTGGTCTAATTGGGGGAGTGGTCTATTTCTTTGCTAATAAATAGTGTGCAGTCTATTCGAGTAAATGTGGCATGTGGTATATATACGAGGACAATGGCTAGAGCAATACAGTGATCAGTAATGTATTAGGCCTTCAGCTATGCTAGGGCTAGGACAATGGCTAGAGCAATACAATGATCAGTAATGTATTGGGCCTTCAGCTATGCTAGGGCTAGGACAATAGCTAGAGCAATACAATGATCAGTAATGTATTAGGCCTTCAGCTATGCTAGGGCCAGGACAATGGCTAGAGCAATACAATGATCAGTAATGTATTAGGCCTTCAGCTATGCTAGGGCTAGGACAATGGCTAGAGCAATACAACGATCAGTAATGTATTAGGCCTTCAGCTATGCTAGGGCCAGGACAATGGCTAGAGCAATACAATGATCAGTAATGTATTAGGCCTTCAGCTATGCTAGGACAATGGCTAGAGCAATACAATGATCAGTATAATGTATTAGGCCTTCAGCTATGCTAGGGCAAGAACAATGGCTAGAGCAATACAGTGATCAGTAATGTATTAGGCCTTCAGCTAGGGCTAGGACAATGGCTAGAGCAATACAATGATCAGTAATGTATTAGGCCTTCAGCTATGCTAGGGCCAGGACAATGGCTAGAGCAATACAATGATCAGTAATGTATTAGGGCTTCAGCTATGCTAGAGCTAGGACAATGGCTAGAGCAATACAAGGATCAGTAATGTATTAGGCCTTCAGCTATGCTAGGGCTAGGACAATGGCTAGAGCAATACAATGATCAGTAATGTATTAGGCCTTCAGCTATGCTAGGGCTAGGACAATGTCTAGAGCAATACAATGATCAGTAATGTATTAGGCCTTCAGCTATGCTAGGGCTAGGACAATGTCTAGAGCAATACAATGATCAGTAGTGTATTAGGCCTTCGGCTATGCTAGGGCTAGGACAATGGCTAGAGCAATACAATGATCAGTAATCTATTAGGACTTCAACTATGCTAGGGCTAGGACAATGGCTAGAGTAATACAATGATCAGTAATGTATTAGGCCTTCAGCTATGCTAGGCTAGGACAATGGCTAGAGCAATACAATGATCAGTAATGTATTAGGCCTTCAGCTATGCTAGGGCTAGGACAATGGCTAGAGCAATACAATGATCAGTAGTGTATTAGGCCTTCAGCTATGCTAGGGCTAGGACAATGGCTAGAGCAATACAATGATCAGTAGTGTATTAGGCCTTCAGCTATGCTAGGGCTAGGACAATGGCTAGAGCAATACAATGATCAGTAATGTATTAGGACTTCAGCTATGCTAGGGCTAGGACAATGGCTAGAGCAATACAATGATCAGTAATGTATTAGGCCTTCAGCTATGCTTGGGCTAGGACAATGGCTAGAGCAATACAATGATCAGTAATGTATTAGGGCTTCAGCTATGCTTGGGCTAGGACAATGGCTAGAGCAATACAGTGATCAGTAATGTATTAGGCCTTCAGCTATGCTAGGGCTAGGACAATGGCTAGAGCAATACAATGATCAGTAATGTATTAAGGCTTCAGCTATGCTTGGGCTAGGACAATGGCTAGAGCAATACAGTGATCAGTAATGTATTAGGCCTTCAGCTATGCTAGGGCTAGGACAATGGCTAGAGCAATACAATGATCAGTAATGTATTAAGGCTTCAGCTATGCTTGGGCTAGGACAATGGCTAGAGCAATACAATGATCAGTAATGTATTAGGCCTTCAGCTATGCTAAGGCTAGGACAATGGCTAGAGCAATACAGTGATCAGTAATGTATTAGGCCTTCAGCTATGCTTGGGCTAGGACAATGGCTAGAGCAATACAGTGATCAGTAATGTATTAGGACTTCAGCTATGCTAGGGCTAGGACAATGTCTAGAGCAATACAATGATCAGTAATGTATTAGGCCTTCAGCTATGCTAGAGCTAGGACAATGGCTAGAGCAATACAATGATCAGTAATGTATAATGTATTAGGCCTTCAGCTATGCTAGGGCTAGGACAATGGCTAGAGCAATACAATGATCAGTAATGTATTAGGCCTTCAGCTATGCTAGGGCTGGGACAATGGCTAGAGCAATACAATGATCAGTAATGTATTAGGCCTTCAGCTATGCTAGGGCTAGGACAATGGCTAGAGCAATACAATGATCAGTAATGTATTAGGGCTTCAGCTATGCTAGGGCTAGGACAATGGCTAGAGCAATACAACGATCAGTAATGTATTAGGCCTTCAGCTATGCTAGGGCTAGGACAATGGCTAGAGCAATACAAAGATCAGTAATGTATTAGGCCTTCAGCTATGCTAGGGCTAGGACAATGGCTAGAGCAATACAATGATCAGTAATGTAATAGGCCTTCAGCTATGCTAGGGCTAGGACAATGTCTAGAGCAATACAATGATCAGTAATGTTTTAGGCCTTCAGCTATGCTAGGGCTAGGACAATGGCTAGAGCAATAAGTTGTCCAATAGGACACCAGGCATATATATATAGAGAGAGAGAGAGAGGGGGTGAAGGTTGAGAAAAGTTGCACGTTTGATTGCAGATTAGTCATGAGATGTAGCTCTTCACCGTCCCCAGAGGAGGCCTGATAATAATTCAATATCCCCAGAGGAGACCTGGTCATCGATGTAACTCTAGCTAGTAACCACTCAAATGTGAGACTCTTGCGATCGACAAACTGTTGGAAGAAACGCCCACTTATCTGCAGCTCTTGTAGGCATTTGCTAATGTGTTTCTCGGTGTGCTGGTAGAGCAATAGTTATGGAGTCTAAGGATATAATATTATGTCGATGAACTAAACACCTGGGTTCTCATGAAGGTGCGAACATCCCTGTGCCATATGGTGCTCACCTTCATTAAAGGAATGATGGTATTTGTATCCACTTAGCAACAAGCTTCTTGTTGTGTCATGTGATGCATGTGTGTTATCTATGTTTATCACTGTGGTCACATGACTGGTGACATGACCGGTCTTTTCTTCTCTCTTCACCTATCACTGTGGATGTGTACAGGGAATCATATGGTCTCCATCAAAGATCATAGCACGTCTTGGGAAAGAGATTGACAACCCTGACTCTGTCTGCTTCTGGGCCTACAAGGTAACAGGTTGTTGTAATACTGTAGCCACCCTCTGCAGTGCTTGAGTGGAGGACGGTGAGGGGTGTGTGTGTGTTTGTGCTTAATATATACGTACACACATGAAACATTTAATCTAAAAATAGTATATATGTATATATATACTCATGTGTGTATTCATAAACACAATATATATACATGTATATATTACTCATGTGTATATATATATATATATATACTCATGTGTGTATTCATAAACACATGTATGTATTACTCATGTGCATATATATATATATATATATATACTCATGTGTGTATTCATAAACACAATATATATACATGTATATATTACTCATGTGTATATATATATATATATACTCATGTGTGTATTCATAAACACATGTATGTATTACTCATGTGCATATATATATATATATATATATACTCATGTGTGTATTCATAAACACTATATATATACACAATCACATGTATGTATATATTTACATGTACTCATGTGTACACAATATACACACATGTATATATGTATTGGGTTGATTTATCAAAAGTGAAAGTAAACAAGAATGTGTCTGTGTACACCACAAGCCGACCCTTTACTACTTAAATAATGCACACCAATGTTGCTTTTCCCTGTTTAGCCGGTAAAGGGTTGTCTAAATGGTGTGGCCTTCATAGGTACATTCTTGTTTGCTTTCTTCTTGGACAAGCCAACCCAATGTGGTTTTACAAAGACTTTCTAAATAATCAACTTGAAATTTACTCTCTCGATGTTTCAGCTAGATACTCTAGCCTTCATCAGAGCTAAATGCTCTAGATAGCCTTCATCAAGGCTACATACATAGATGCTCTAGTCTTCATCAAGGCTAGATGCTCTAGCCTTCATCAGGGCTACATAGATGCTCTAGCCTTCATCAGGGCTAGATGCTCTAGCCTTCATCAGGGCTACATAGATGCTCTAGTCTTCATCAGGGCTAGATGCTCTAGGCTTCATCATGGCTAGATGTAACCTTCATCAGAGCTAGATGCTCGAGCCTTCATCAGGGCTACATAGATGCTCTAGTCTTCATCAGGGCTAGATGCTCGAGCCTTCATCAGGGCTACATAGATGCTCTAGTCTTCATCAGGGCTAGATGCTCTAGGCTTCACCAGGGCTAGATGCTCGAGCCTTCATCAGGGCTACATAGATGCTCTAGTCTTCATCAGGGCTAGATGCTCTAGGCTTCATCATGGCTAGATGCTCTAACCTTCATCAGAGCTAGATGCTCGAGCCTTCATCAGGGCTACATAGATGCTCTAGTCTTCATCAGGGCTAGATGCTCGAGCCTTCATCAGGGCTACATAGATGCTCTAGTCTTCATCAGGGCTAGATGCTCTAGACTTCATCAGGGCTAGATGCTCTAGTCTTCATCATGGCTAGATGCTCTAGCCTTTGTCGGGGGTACATAGATGCTCTAGTCTTCATCAGGGCTAGATGCTCTAGGCTTCATCATGGCTAGATGCTCTAACCTTCATCAGAGCTAGATGCTCGAGCCTTCATCAGGGCTACATAGATGCTCTAGTCTTCATCAGGGCTAGATGCTCGAGCCTTCATCAGGGCTACATAGATGCTCTAGTCTTCATCAGGGCTAGATGCTCTAGGCTTCACCAGGGCTAGATGCTCGAGCCTTCATCAGGGCTACATAGATGCTCTAGTCTTCATCAGGGCTAGATGCTCTAGGCTTCATCATGGCTAGATGCTCTAACCTTCATCAGAGCTAGATGCTCGAGCCTTCATCAGGGCTACATAGATGCTCTAGTCTTCATCAGGGCTAGATGCTCGAGCCTTCATCAGGGCTACATAGATGCTCTAGTCTTCATCAGGGCTAGATGCTCTAGACTTCATCAGGGCTAGATGCTCTAGTCTTCATCATGGCTAGATGCTCTAGCCTTTGTCGGGGCTACATAGATGCTCTAGTCTTCATCAGGGCTAGATGCTCTAGGCTTCACCAGGGCTAGATGCTCGAGCCTTCATCAGGGCTACATAGATGCTCTAGTCTTCATCAGGGCTAGATGCTCTAGGCTTCATCATGGCTAGATGCTCTAACCTTCATCAGAGCTAGATGCTCGAGCCTTCATCAGGGCTACATAGATGCTCTAGTCTTCATCAGGGCTAGATGCTCGAGCCTTCATCAGGGCTACATAGATGCTCTAGTCTTCATCAGGGCTAGATGCTCTAGACTTCATCAGGGCTAGATGCTCTAGTCTTCATCATGGCTAGATGCTCTAGCCTTTGTCGGGGGTACATAGATGCTCTAGTCTTCATCAGGGCTAGATGCTCTAGGCTTCATCATGGCTAGATGCTCTAACCTTCATCAGAGCTAGATGCTCGAGCCTTCATCAGGGCTACATAGATGCTCTAGTCTTCATCAGGGCTAGATGCTCGAGCCTTCATCAGGGCTACATAGATGCTCTAGTCTTCATCAGGGCTAGATGCTCTAGACTTCATCAGGGCTAGATGCTCTAGTCTTCATCATGGCTAGATGCTCTAGCCTTTGTCGGGGGTACATAGATGCTCTAGCCTTGACCGAGTTAAATATATACACACACCCATGCTGTGTGTGTGTGTGTGTGTGTGTGTGTGTGTGTGTGTGCATTATGGGGTGTTGTCTTGAAGTTTTTTGTATCATCATCGTTCATATAACGATAACTTTTTCCTCCCCCAAGAATAAACTAATTAGAACGCCAATACAACAGCTGCAGTTTGGAATGTGAATTAACTCTGTTGAAGTGAGCTAACAAAAACTACGTGTGGCTATGTCACTCTACATGCCGTGTGTGTGCAAGTCGCTGGTGAGACATACAGCTAGACAGGTCTCTCTAGCTAGCTTGGTTGTTGTGGCTCTGCCTAATACAACAGTGTCTAGTTATTGTACTGAGCATGCTCAAGCCAAACAGCTAGGCAGTGTTCAGTCAAGGTTATGAATATCATCACTGCATGGGCTATGAATATCATCACAGCAAAGGGTATGAATATCATCACTGCACAGACTGTCTTCTAGCAATGCAGTTAACATATACCGTTGTTTGATTCCCCCTATAATCTTATTCATAATCTTATTCATTAGATGATTATTGATTGACTTGTTGTTGTTGTTGTTCCACACAGAACAACATTCCAATATTCTGTCCTGCCATAACGGATGGCTCTCTGGGAGACATGATCTTCGTCCACTCGTACAAGAACCCTGGCCTCATTGTGGACATTGCTCAAGGTAACTGTGCAGCTCTAGCTCTCTCTCTCTGTGCAGATGGTTCTCTACAGAGGGCATGTTGCCCTGTTTTGTGTTGAGGTGTTCCCACACGACAAAAAAATGAAACGACGTGTCTTGTAGCTTGATCTGTCTTGTAGCTTGATCTGTCCTTTACCCAACGCGACCTTGTCCTTGTGCTCGTGTCCACACTACTCGAGGATGCAGTGGCGGAATTTTAATGCCACACCCTCCCATTAATGCGAATATAAAATTCCAATTCTCGACAGCAAATTCTTGTTGTTCGCTATTTTTATCGTCTGGCCCAGGGGAGGGGGGGTTTAGTTACGGAAGCTTGGGGGTTCAGTTACAAAGCTCCTTGCTGTATCGATGGCGAGAAGGAGGGCACTAAGATGACAGAGGACCCACGCAGGAACTATCGGACTTGAGCCTCTCCGCCGAGAGTGCAAGGGTCGGTGAATAACGCTTAGTTAGCTACAACTGCAGCCTACCTATTATACATAATCTTAATATTTATGTCCGTAACTTTTCTAACTAGAAATAGTCCCTTTTTTTCCCATTTCACTTTAATAAAAAGTATATATTAGTATTACATATATTCGTGAATGTTGGCAATACATCTATCTGGGTTGACAGGTTTAAAGTTGCAGGGCACACAGACAATGCATAGTTGGAGAAGGCTGGTGAAGGCAATGGGCATATGTAGGTCCAACAAGTGAAGATGCAACCTGTTGCATCATCAGTGCCTGCCTGCACACCTAATGGTGTCGTTCCTGTTCCATTCCTTCCTCCTCTAGCTCATCATCCAGCATTCTTGCTAGTAACGACCTCGTGCCATTGCATGGATGATCACTGTCTTCCCATGCTCTATCAAACTATAGCAAACCGCACTGCAAACATTGCTATGCACAAAGCCACAGGCACGAACAGGCGGTAACGCAGGGGGCCTCTCTAGGAGTACTGCGGGACACGATGCAGAAAGGAGTGTCGGAGGATACATGTATGTACGTAGCATCAATTTTCTCACGACAAGGCAAATGATCATCCATCTTCTCTCACTCACCTCGTTGGTGTCTTCCACCGGCCAAGAATAAAACCAGAAGCCAGACAAGATGGAGTGCATGTATACGTGTGTGTAAAAAGATCGGCGGCAGCTGGCCTCTCTGTGTAGCATGGAGGAGGAGCCTTGTATCGTCAATGCTTTTCATTGGCTCTCTTGCTCTGCGATGCTGCCACTTGCAAGAGCGGTCAGCTTGTGAAGACAACCAGAGAGCTGACAGGCTGCATGCCAAACATCTACTTATGTTGTTACTTGACCTTTTGAAGGTCAGGATTCGCTGCCTTTTAATTCTTCAGAGCTGCCCATGCTCCCGTTTGATCTCCCGCCAGCAAACTTGTGAGCGATTAGCAATCACCTCTTGCCCACCCATGTCTGAAACTGTGTCTGTATAATGCACAAAACCATGCCTTATTAAGTTGCTTTATGTCAGTCAACTGCAGTGTGTAGTGTTGACATGTCTTGAGAATAGAGACTCCAGTGTGTAGTGTGGGCATGTCTTGAGAATAGAGACTCCAGTGTGTAGTGTGGGCATGTCTTGAGAATAGAGACTCCAGTGTGTAGTGTGGGCATGTCTTGAGAATAGAGACTCCAGTGTGTAGTGTGGGCATGTCTTGGGAACAGAGACTCCAGTGTGTAGTGTGGGCATGTCTTGAGAATAGAGCCCGTAATGGTCTCCACTCTTGCACTATATCATCACCAATAGCTGTTCTTCATGTGCTGACTCTATTATGAATATTGGTTGTTGGCAGTGTTTGCTATGGACTCCTTGAGTTCCAGTTGCCATGTAAAATCATCTCCTTCAAGGTTGCTCATCTTAAAGGAGATAACTTTAGATGGTAACAAGAACCCAAAATAGATGAATTGTGCTTTTTCTCAGATCCTTCATCACTTCACTCAACAGAACATCACTCACACACACAACACACAACACACATGCACACAACACAAGAGATAAACTATAGTTCAAACCTACACAAGATCAGAATATAATTACACCTACCTAGGTAATAATTGCTATTGATATATCGGGTGTGTGTGTTGTCTATTTGGATGTCTAGATATTCGTCTGATCAACCACGAGGCAATGAGAGCTGTCAACAGCGGCATGGTCATTCTGGGAGGAGGTATCATCAAGCACCACATCTGCAATGCCAACCTCATGGTACTGCCACACACACACTCACTGCAAGACCCAAACAGGCATCCTCTTCACACACACACACTGCAAGACCCAAACAGCCATCCTCTGACACACACTCACTGCAAGACCCAAACAGGCATCCTCTACACTCACTCACTGCAAGACCCAAACAGCCATCCTCTGTCATACACTCACTGCAAGACCCAAACAGACATCCTCTTCACACACTCACTGCAAGACCCAAACAGACATCCTCTTCACACACTCACTGCAAGACCCAAACAGACATCCTCTTCACACACACACTGCAAGACCCAAACAGACATCCTCTACACACACTCACTGCAAGACCCAAACAGACATCCTCTTCACACACTCACTGCAAGACCCAAACAGACATCCTCTTACACACACTCACTGCAAGACCCAAACAGCCATCCTCTTCACACACTCACTGCAAGACCCAAACAGGCATCCTCTACACACACTCACTGCAAGACCCAAACAGACATCCTCTACACACACTCACTGCAAGACCCAAACAGCCATCCTCTACACACACTCACTGCAAGACCCAAACAGCCATCCTCTGACACACACTCACTGCAAGACCCAAACAGCCATCCTCTACACTCACTCACTGCAAGACCCAAACAGGCATCCTCTACACTCACTCACTGCAAGACCCAAACAGGCATCCTCTACACTCACTGCAAGACCCAAACATGCATCCTCTACACTCACTCACTGCAAGACCCAAACAGCCATCCTCTACACACACTCACTGCAAGACCCAAACAGCCATCCTCTACACTCACTCACTGCAAGACCCAAACAGGCATCCTCTTCACACACTCACTGCAAGACCCAAACAGGCATCCTCTACACACACTCACTGCAAGACCCAAACAGACATCCTCTACTCACTCACTGCAAGACCCAAACAGCCATCCTCTGTCACTCACTCACTGCAAGACCCAAACAGACATCCTCTACACACACTCACTGCAAGACCCAAACAGACATCCTCTTCACACACTCACTGCAAGACCCAAACAGACATCCTCTTCACACACTCACTGCAAGACTCAAACAGACATCCTCTACTCACTCACTGCAAGACCCAAACAGGCATCCTCTTCACACACTCACTGCAAGACCCAAACAGGCATCCTCTACACACACTCACTGCAAGACCCAAACAGGCATCCTCTACACACACTCACTGCAAGACCCAAACAGACATCCTCTTCACACACTCACTGCAAGACCCAAACAGGCATCCTCTACACACACTCACTGCAAGACCCAAACAGACATCCTCTACTCACTCACTGCAAGACCCAAACAGCCATCCTCTGACACACACTCACTGCAAGACCCAAACAGGCATCCTCTGTCACTCACTCACTGCAAGACCCAAACAGACATCCTCTACACACACTCACTGCAAGACCCAAACAGACATCCTCTTCACACACTCACTGCAAGACCCAAACAGGCATCCTCTTCACACACTCACTGCAAGACTCAAACAGGCATCCTCTACACTCATTGCAAGACCCAAACAGACATCCTCTGTCACACACTCACTGCAAGACCCAAACAGACATCCTCTGACACACACTCACTGCAAGACCCAAACAGGCATCCTCTACACACACTCACTGCAAGACCCAAACAGGCATCCTCTACACACACTCACTGCAAGACCCAAACAGGCATCCTCTACACTCACTGCAAGACTCAAACAGACATCCTCTACACACACTCACTGCAAGACCCAAACAGGCATCCTCTGTCACACACTCACTGCAAGACCCAAACAGACATCCTCTACACACACTCACTGCAAGACCCAAACAGGCATCCTCTTCACACACTCACTGCAAGACCCAAACAGGCATCCTCTACACTCACTGCAAGACCCAAACAGACATCCTCTACACACACTCACTGCAAGACCCAAACAGACATCCTCTGACACACACTCACTGCAAGACCCAAACAGGCATCCTCTGACACACACTCACTGCAAGACTCAAACAGGCATCCTCTTGTCTACTGTAAATGTAAATTCAGAGGATGATTGAATGGTGCTGTGCATAATTGCAGCATCAACTCATAGTTCATAGTTGTTTCCGACTTACCCTAGCCCTAGCCACAGAGTTAGGTGGCATAATCTTGCTTGAGACCAACTCTGGGGTATCCACCGTACCACTGACATGTATGATATGGAAAAGGGTGTGTCCTGCACTCCATAGCTTCTACACTTTCATAGATAACTGCACTGATAAAAATAGCTCTACATTGTGTGCTCTCTCTTGGCACTAGAACCTCAGGTGTGGGGATGTTGCCATACCAACGTTAAGCCACAGCCAAAGTAATTGGGGAGGGGGGGGGGGCACAAATTTGTGTTTTTAAAGCGTTTGGGCATTATTGTCAATGGCCTCATTTAAAAATGACTGTGCGGTTTAGATTCAGCATGGAAGAACTCGCTAACAATTGTTATTGTCAGCCATCTCTTAGTTGATAAATTTTTAATTTTTAACAGACCATCTTTGGCCAAATGCTAGTGTTGCTAGAGAAAGGGGAGAAAGGGGGAAAGTATTCCAAGTGCTTAGTTTACGTTTATTGTTGCTAGGTAACATAGCATACATCAGTAGTGCAAACAGATTGAGTCATGAGGAAGACCCAGGACTCTTGCAGTGCCACTCTCTACCTCTAATTAAAGCCTGTCAACACTTAGCTATGGCAACTTTATTGAACAGAGAAATGTTTATTATTAGCTAAAGGAGGAATTCCTTCTTGCTTGACAACTTTAATTAGTCTGCATGGTAACTTTCAATTAGTCTGCATGAGAACCTTCAATTAGTCTGCATGGCAACCTTCAATTAGTCTGCATGACAACCTTCAAATTAGTCTGCATGACAACCTTCAAATTAGTCTGCATGACAACCTTCAATGACACCTTCAGGCAAATTAGTCTGCATGACAACCTTCAATTAGTCTGCATGACAACCTTCAAATTAGTCTGCATGACAACCTTCAATTAGTCGGCATGACAACCTTCTGCATGACAACCTTCAATTAGTCAGCATGGCAACCTTCAATTAGTCTGCATGTCAAAGTCTGCATGACAACCTTCAATTAGTCTGCCACAACTTTCGATTAGTATGCATGTCAACCTTCAATTAAGGTCTGTCCATGCTGCACAAGCCAATGCGCATTGGTTGTGTCCACACTGATCAAAAAAATAATGCGCATTATTCTGGTCCACCTCGATAGGCTGTTTGATGTGAATCAGAGCAACAAATTAATGCGTTCAAATAACTACGTGAGTGTGCTTGATAATAATTTCATTCACTCACATCTTCGCGATGCTGCAGTTGGGAACTTTGGAGCTAGCTGTATACTATCTGTGGTGTGCGACCAAACTAGCTAGACCAACTACATAGCTAGCTATGTTTATACGCCCTGCATCTGGACTTCTGAAGTTCATTAGTCGCAACATTCGATGGTTCTACCTTTCCCTCAGCTCTCTTATCTTTCTTTGCAGAAAATGTTTCCTGCACATCTGTAAGTAGCTGATCAACAAGAAAAGGACGCAAAAACAAACTCCATCTCAACTAAGCTACAGTATATGATTTTAGTAGGCTAATTATTTTTTGCTTCATACAGGTGCTAGTGTGGACACGATGAACACTGGTGGGATCAGCATTTTCCTCTGACCTAATGCACATTAAAGCGCATTAGTTTAAGTGCAGTGTGGACAGGTCTTTAGTCATGATACCTGAATGTACCTTTTAGTGTGAAAGACCATCCTGTTTTCCCCTCCCTGGACCATCCTGTTGTCCCCTCCCTGGACCATCCTGTTGTCCCCTCCCTGGACCATCCTGTTTCCCCTCCCTGGACCATCCCTCCCTGGACCATCCTGTTTCCCCCTCCCTGGACCAACCTGTTTTCCCCTCCCTGGACCATCCTGTTTTTTCCCTGAACTATGATCTGCTGGATCTGTGGCAACTATTAGTATGTGATATAATCATATGATTTATATGTCAAACAGCTTCTCTCTCCCTCTGCCTGCAGCGTAATGGAGCCGACTTCTCTGTTTTTGTGAACACGGCGCAAGAGTTCGATGGCAGTGACTCGGGAGCCCGACCAGACGAGGCCATCTCCTGGGGCAAGATCAAAATAGACAGCAGTCCTGTCAAGGTACTGCGTGCAGTATTGTAATCTGTGAGCTCATTGCGTAGCCATGGCAAATCACAGACAGCTAAAGGAACAAAGAAAAGCATGCAAACGTGAGCACGTTTCTTGGGGACTCAGATCCTTTCATGAGGCATGAATTTCCTCCGACTACTTTAACATAGCTATTGGATCCGATGACCCTTTACCTTTAAAATCTTGTAAAATCTGGGTTTAACATTTGTGCACTGATTTGAAATAAGGTGGAGAATGCTCTAAATGTTTCCTCATAAAAAAAAAAATTTTAAATTTGCAATAACCTTCTCTAGTATTCTTCGACATTTCGACTAGATGCTCTAGCCTCATTAATCCTGATGAAGGCCAGAGCATCTAGTCTCATTATTCCTGATGAAGGCTAGAGCATCTAGTCGCATTATTCCTGATGAAGGCTAGAGCATCTAGTCGCATTATTCCTGATGAAGGCTAGAGCATCTAGGCGCATTATTCCTGATGAAGGCTAGAGCATCTAGTCGCATTATTCCTGATGAAGGCTAGTCGCATTATTCCTGATGAAGGCTAGAGCATCTAGTCGCATTATTCCTGATGAAGGCTAGAGCATCTAGTCGCATTATTCCTGATGAAGGCTAGAGCATCTAGTCGCATTATTCCTGATGAAGGCTAGAGCATCTAGTCACATTATTCCTGATGAAGGCTAGAGCATCTAGTCACATTATTCCTGATGAAGGCTAGAGCATCTAGGCGCATTATTCCTGATGAAGGCTAGGGCATCTAGTCGCATTATTCCTGATGAAGGCTAGAGCATCTAGTCGCATTATTCCTGATGAAGGCTAGAGCATCTAATCGCATTATTCCTGATGAAGGCTAGAGCATCTAGTCGCATTATTCCTGATGAAGGCTAGAGCATCTAGGCGCATTATTCCTGATGAAGGCTAGAGCATCTAGTCGCATTATTCCTGATGAAGGCTAGAGCATCTAGTCAAAACATTGAGAGAATACAATTTCAAGTTGATTATAGAGAAGGTTATTGTAATGTCATTATGTCAACTGAGAGTCCATTGAGAGTGTATTATTATTATAAGTCGAGCCAGCATCATGTGTTGTTAGATGGAGTCACTAGGTGCAGTTGCTGTTGGGCTAAATTGTAAATTTCTCCAGTGCTACTTCATATGTGCACATGAATGTCTGTGTGAGATTTTTTGTTGCCAGTCCATGAGGCCTTTTCATAGCTTCCACTTGTGCTCTATGTTATAATTAGTTATGAAATGCTAATATGACAATGTGCCCACCTCCCTGGTCGTGAGCGAAGAGTGCCCTCGATGTGAAGTTGGACAGGGGATTTTGGAAGCTTGCTGTGTATCATGCACCGTAAGGCTCACCCAATGAATATGATGCGGCCAACCATTCTAAATACAGAGGTTCCTAATGCGAGAGAGGTTTTGAACATCCTGTCTACAAGTGAATCTTTGACGCAACTGATCTCTTGTGTTTTGGGAGACCTCCTGTTGTCCACTATTGCTCCACCTCTCACTCGTAATTGTCGTGGTTATTTCCTCTGTGTCTACCGGATTATCTGGGCAAGCACTGGAGTGTCCGATTGGTTGAAAACCTCTCCACGAACCCTCAGTCTTGGTCGCTAGGTGGGGTGTAATAATAGGTTTAGATTGCGTCGCCATGGGTTGTGTAGGGAGTGGGTGGATGAGCTTTGCCTTGTGAGGGAAGTGTCTGTGGTTCCTGATTGTAGTGGAAGTGATAGGCTTTGCCTCATAGGGGAAGAACTTCTGTGGCTATAATAGGTGGAGCTAACCACAAAAATATTGCCAGTGATTAGAACAACAAAGCGGATCAATAATGAGTTTTTAATGGACTGTCTTCTCCACTCCTTCTTTGGCAATAGCAACAGCTAATCGAGAGGTTGAGGAAGAAATGGAACAAGCATGGGGATGTTTGCCACACAAGATTGGTTGGTGCATCTTCCTCTACTCTGCTGGTCACAAACAGCTCTCCTTTCAAACCCTTCCACCCTTTTAACTTCAACATGACAGGAGATGCAACATCGAATAATTCGAGTGTTATATCTCATGTGCACTACATTACTATTGCTGACTGTGCACTACATGACTATTGCTGACTGTGCACTGCATTACTATTGCTGACTGGGCACTACATTACTATTGCTGACTGGGCACTACATTACTATTGCTGACTGTGCACTGCATTACTATTGCTGACTGTGCACTGCATTACTATTGCTGACTGTGCACTGCATTACTATTGCTGACTGTGCACTACATTACTATTGCTGACTGTGCCATACATTACTATTGCTGACTGTGCACTACATTACTATTGCTGACTGGGCACTACATTACTATTGCTGACTGGGCACTACATTACTATTGCTGACTGTGCACTGCATTACTATTGCTGACTGTGCACTGCATTACTATTGCTGACTGTGCACTGCATTACTATTGCTGACTGTGCACTACATTACTATTGCTGACTGTGTACAACATTACTATTGCTGACTGTGCCATACATTACTATTGCTGACTATGCACTGCATTACTATATTGCTGACTGTGCACTGCATTACTATTGCTGACTGTGCACTGCATTACTATATTGCTGACTGTGCACTGCATTACTATATTGCTGACTGTGCACTGCATTACTATATTGCTGACTGTGCACTGCATTACTATTGCTGACTGTGCCATACATTACTATTGCTGACTGTGCCATACATTACTATTGCTGACTGTGCCATACATTACTATTGCTGACTGTGCACTGCATTACTATTGCTGACTGTGCACTGCATTACTATTGCTGACTGTGCCATACATTACTATTGCTGACTGTGCACTGCATTACTATTGCTGACTGGGCACTACATTACTATTGCTGACTGTGCCATACATTACTATTGCTGACTGGGCACTGCATTACTATTGCTGACTGTGCACTACATTACTATTGCTGACTATGCACTACATTACTATTGCTGACTGTGCACTACATTACTATTGCTGACTGTGCACTGCATTACTATTGCTGACTGTGCCATACATTACTATTGCTGACTGTGCCATACATTACTATTGCTGACTGTGCACTACATTACTATTGCTGACTGTGCACTGCATTACTATTGCTGACTGTGCACTGCATTACTATTGCTGACTGTGCCATACATTACTATTGCTGACTGTGCACTGCATTACTATTGCTGACTGTGCACTACATTACTATTGCTGACTGTGCACTACATTACTATTGCTGACTGTGCCATACATTACTATTGCTGACTGTGCCATACATTACTATTGCTGACTGTGCACTACATTACTATTGCTGACTATGCACTACATTACTATTGCTGACTGTGCACTGCATTACTATTGCTGACTGTGCCATACATTACTATTGCTGACTGTGCACTACATTACTATTGCTGACTGTGCACTACATTACTATTGCTGACTGTGCACTGCATTACTATTGCTGACTGTGCCATACATTACTATTGCTGACTGTGCACTACATTACTATTGCTGACTGTGCACTGCATTACTATTGCTGACTGTGCCATACATTACTATTGCTGACTGTGCACTACATTACTATTGCTGACTGTGCACTGCATTACTATTGCTGACTGTGCCATACATTACTATTGCTGACTGTGCACTGCATTACTATTGCTGACTGTGCACTGCATTACTATTGCTGACTGTGCACTGCATTACTATTGCTGACTATGCACTACATTACTATTGCTGACTGTGCACTGCATTACTATTGCTGACTGTGCACTGCATTACTATTGCTGACTGTGCCATACATTACTATTGCTGACTGGGCACTACATTACTATTGCTGACTATGCACTACATTACTATTGCTGACTGTGCACTGCATTACTATTGCTGACTGTGCCATACATTACTATTGCTGACTGGGCACTACATTACTATTGCTGACTGTGCACTGCATTACTATTGCTGACTGTGCCATACATTACTATTGCTGACTGGGCACTACATTACTATTGCTGACTGTGCACTACATTACTATTGCTGACTGTGCACTACATTACTATTGCTGACTGTGCACTACATTACTATTGCTGACTGTGCCATACATTACTATTGCTGACTGTGCACTGCATTACTATTGCTGACTGTGCACTGCATTACTATTACTGACTGTGCACTGCATTACTATTGCTGACTGGGCCATACATTACTATTGCTGACTGTGCACTGCATTACTATTGCTGACTGTGCCATACATTACTATTGCTGACTGTGCCATACATTACTATTGCTGACTGTGCACTACATTACTATTGCTGACTGTGCACTGCATTACTATTGCTGACTGTGCACTACATTACTATTGCTGACTGTGCACTGCATTACTATATTGCTGACTGTGCACTACATTACTATTGCTGACTGTGCACTGCATTACTATTGCTGACTGTGCACTACATTACTATTGCTGACTGTGCCATACATTACTATTGCTGACTGTGCACTACATTACTATTGCTGACTGTGCACTGCATTACTATTGCTGACTGTGCACTACATTACTATTGCTGACTGTGCACTGCATTACTATTGCTGACTGTGCACTGCATTACTATTGCTGACTATGCACTACATTACTATTGCTGACTGTGCACTACATTACTATTGCTGACTGTGCCATACATTACTATTGCTGACTGTGCACTACATTACTATTGCTGACTGTGCACTACATTACTATTGCTGAGTGAAACAGTGACAATTTTTTTTCAATATGAAATTTACTCCCAGGATCAAATTTTAGAATGTCAGATTTCCTGTGACATGTAAGATACTGAAACATCTCCATTGAAACATCTCCATTGGTGTGTGCTGTTGTAGGTTTACGGAGAGAACTCCATCATCTTCCCTCTCCTCGTGGCAGAGACATTTGCTCGACACTACACTGACCCGCCTTCTTTTGTTAGTACCAGTGACAGTAGTAATAATTCCAAATGTGAACAAGAGCATTAAAAGGTAATTATCACTCACATTGTCGGTCTGTATTGAATGCTATGAACCTGCAAACTATCATGCAATTAAAAAGTTGTATACAATGATTGATATACATACAAATGTGCCAACACAGAAATCAATATTAACAGTTTGAAATGTTACTAGACTGTGCCTTCTGCTTGCTTCCATTTCTCTCTGGACAGAGCTGCTGCTTCCATCGTCAACTTCTCGTATGCCACCTTTTCTGATTTCAAGCCTGCGTGTGCCACGCCCTCACCTCCACTTCCACACATCATCTGACTGGCTTCGGTCAACACCTTCAGCTGGTCGGCTGCTGGTGGCGGCGGATGTGCACCAGCTTGTGCCTGGCTCCCACTGTCACTGCTCATAGCAGCATTAGCAGCACCCAACTCTGAAGGTGGTGGCCCCTCCACCGGCAGCTTGGGATTGGAGCTGTCTGCTGAAATATGCGGTTGGTTTCTGGTAGGACCAAGGCAGTCGGTCTTCATCTCGGCATTGGATGTGGTGTGTGCGGCACTTGCATTTATCTTTGTCACAACTGATTCCTTGTCCTCTTCGGAGACTAACGGTGTTGATGACGTTTCACTTGTTGTCTCCGTTGTCTCTCTCACAGTCTTTTCGTCTTTCGGCAAGGCCCAGTCTTGAGCCGTTGTTTTCAGCGAAGAGCTGGAGGCCGAGCTCAAACGCTTTTCTTGGATCTGTTTGATCTTCTCCTCGATAGTCGCTGATGTGCTTGTTCCTCTTCTGTAAGAGCTAGGGACGTAACCTCCTCCCTTGGAGATGCTCTCTGCTAGCTTGCTGGGAGGCAGGTCGTACAGCTGTGCCTCGAGGTTCTGCTTGTAGTCCTTCATCTTGGACTCATCTACAGTATATAGAATGAACTCGTGAACAATCCACACTGGTGTAATTAGCACCTACTGCTGATATAATATTGATGAAATTAGTACTGATGCTTATTATGGTAAGCCCCTATTACTTGGATAATTAATACCTCCTGCTGGTGTAATAAAACCTGCTGGCATTCTAAGCACCAGCTGCTAGTATAATCAACACTGATGGGTCTAATGCATTCTGCTCGTATTGTCACCTCTTCCTGTTATTAGCATGTGGTACTGTTATAATTAGCACATGCTGCATGTATAATTAGCACGTGCTGCATGTATAATTAGCACGTGCTGCATGTATAATTAGCACCTGCTGCAGGTACAATTAGCACCTACTTCTGGTTATAATTAGCATCTACTGCTTAGCACCTAACACATGTATAATTAGCACCTACTTCTGGTTATAATTAGCACCTACCGAGCGTGTCTAATTTCTGGGTATAATTAGTGCTTACTGCAAGTACTGTAGGTATAATTAGCACATGCTGCATGTATAATTAGCACGTGCTGCAGGTATATGTAGCACATGCTGCATGTATAATTAGCACCTGCTGCAGGTATAATTAATTAGCACCTACTTCTGGGTATAATTAGTGCCTACTGCAGGTACTGCATGTATAATTAGCACCTGCTGCACTTAGCACCTACTTCCGGTTATAATTAGCACCTAACCAGTGTGTATAATTAGCACCTACTTATGGTTATAATTAGCACCCACTGCAAGTATAATTAGCTTAGTGCCTACTGCAGGTATAATTAGCACCTACTTCTGGGTATCTAGGTATAATTAGTGCCTACCATCCATGATTTCCCAGACTTTTCTGGCAGCAGTGGCAGCTTTGATGGTCTGGATCTCTTCTAGCTTGTGCTTGGAAACCTGGAGTGAGAGAGATGACATGCTTTTCATGACCATCCATTACACAACTGCAAGTAGCACCTTGAGCTCCTCAAGTTAGATCTACTCCACAGAGCAATGCTGCACACGATTATTACTGCCTAGTATGCAATATACTTGTGTGCGTCTCTATAACATTGTGGATACACTGACCTTACTGTCTTGATCGGTATCCTCGATACCTGCCTCATCCCGCTCCTCCTTCACGGGACGCAAGGCATCGTTTTCCTCCACACCAGCTGAAGAGGAAGTGGCAGGAGGTGGTGAGGGGGATCTCTGGATCGGCTCCTTGTCCGATGTGGTTCTCTTCACTTTTGCGGCAGCCGTAGCTCTCTTGTCCTCCTCTTCCACAATCCTCTCCATGCTCTCCTCCACTAGCCTGGTGGAATAGGATTCTCTCCAGGCCACCTGGGGAAAGCTTCTCCCACGAGATCTTGAGTTGGCCCGTCTGGTGACGACACCTTCTGTGTGGTCAGTGAGCTCCAGTTGCATGGACCATAGCATCTGGTTCACGATGCTGCAACCATGTTAATTACAATTAAGATATCTTAAATATCTAATGTGCACTACATTACTATTGATAACATTACTATTGATAATAGAGTATTATATATAATGTGCACTACATAATAGAGTATTATATCTAATGTGCACTGCATTACTATTGATAATAGAGTATTATATCTAATGTGCACTACATTATATCTAATGTGCACTGCATTACTATTGATAATAGAGTATTATATCTAATGTGCACTACATAATAGAGTATTATATCTAATGTGCACTGCATTACTATTGATAATAGAGTATTATATCTAATGTGCACTACATTACTATTGTATTATATCTAATGTGCACTGCATTACTATTGATAATAGAGTATTATATCTAATGTGCACTGCATTACTATTGATAGAGTATTATATCTAATGTGCACTACATTACTATTGATAATAGAGTATTATATCTAATGTGCACTGCATTACTATTGATAATAGAGTATTATATCTAATGTGCACTGCATTACTATTGATAATAGAGTATTATATCTAATGTGCACTGCATTACTATTGATAATATTGATAATAGAGTATTATATCTAATGTGCACTGCATTACTATTGATAATATCTAATGTGCACTGCATTACTATTGATAATAGAGTATTATATCTAATGTGCACTACATTACTATTGATAATAGAGTATTATATCTAATGTGCACTGCATTACTATTGATAATAGAGTATTATATCTAATGTGCACTGCATTACTATTGATAATAGAGTATTATATCTAATGTGCACTACATTACTATTGATAATAGAGTATTATATCTAATGTGCACTACATAATAGAGTATTATATCTAATGTGCACTGCATTACTATTGATAATAGAGTATTATATCTAATGTGCACTGCATTACTATTGATAATAGAGTATTACATCTAATGTGCACTACATTACTATTGAATGGAGTATTATATCTAATGTGCACTGCATTACTATTGATAATAGAGTATTATATCTAATGTGCACTACATTACTATTGATAATAGAGTATTATATCTAATGTGCACTGCATTACTATTGATAATATAGTATTATATCTAATGTTTACTACATTACTATTGATAATAGAGTATTATATCTAATGTGCACTACATTACTATTGATAATAGAGTATTATATCTAATGAGCACTACATTACTATTGATAATAGAGTATTATATCTAATGAGCACTACATTACTATTGATAATAGAGTATTATATCTAATGTGCACTACATTACTATTGATAATAGAGTATTATATATATCTAATGTGCACTGCATTACTATTGATAATAGAGATTATATCTAATGAGCACTACATTACTATTGATAATAGAGTATTATATCTAATGTGCACTGCATTACTATTGATAATAGAGTATTATATCTAATGTGCACTACATTACTATTGATAATAGAGTATTATATCTAATGTGCACTGCATTACTATTGATAATAGAGTATTATATCTAATGTGCACTGCATTACTATTGATAATAGAGTATTATATCTAATGTGCACTACATTACTATTGATAATAGAGTATTATATCTAATGAGCACTACATTACTATTGATAATAGAGTATTATATGTAATGTGCACTACATTACTATTGATAATAGAGTATTATATCTAATGAGCACTACATTACTATTGATAATAGAGTAATATATCTAATGTGCACTGCATTACTATTGATAATAGAGTATTATATCTAATGAGCACTACATTACTATTGATAATAGAGTATTATATGTAATGTGCACTACATTACTATTGATAATAGATTCTAATGTGCACTAATTACTAGATTATTATCTAGTAATTATTACTGATGGTAAATATCATTTTGAAGTCTTGGACGTCCAAGTCAATGAAGTCTTTTTTCTGGTATCATTTACCATATTGCTATTCTTGGCAGTGTTGACAGGTTTCCATTAAAACTGAAGGCAAAAAATATATATATATGCCAATTTATTTTCTTCGTGCAAAAAGGAAGTGTGGGGGGGATTGGTCCAGAGTTTGAACTACTTGGCACGTTCCTCTGCTGATACACAGCTTACAGGTGTGCATCTCTTGGACTGCCATCTCTTCCTTCCACATGCATGTGAATGCTTTAACCCTCAGAATGCTGGAGTTTTAACCCTTACAATGCTGGAGGTCGATTTTATTGCCTCACTATATAGCATGGAAGACGTCATATAAGGCTATTGCAAACCTGTAACTCTAGTGGTTCCCAATTAGCTGACACCTATGAACCACGACGACTGCCAAGAGGAAAGTCGGAAGCTGCTCCAGTGCTGTGTAAAAGATAGAGCTACAAAATCAGACAGCAATGGCAACTGCCATAGGGCGGGGCTTGCAATTGCAGTAGTTACTGGGAATACCATGCAAGCTTCTCATTTCCTGTTCATAATAATGAACTCCGTCCGTTGTCACGCTCACGAGAATGATTCCCATGTTTGAGGTTAAAATGCGTCAAGGTGTGAATCCCACAGATTGTTAATGGAGTAGATCACATCACCTCTGCCTCTGGAACGCCATGGAAACGCTGTCACTACAAACCAAGCAGCAAGTGTCGTATTATGGAATATAAGTCGCACCAGAGTGTGAGCCACACCCACAAAGTTAACTTTTTAAAATCTATAATTATTGGCGTATAATTCACACACTGCACTCTGACTCTAACTCCATGTGATCTTGGACTTGGTAGCATAGCGAACTCGATCTTCTTTCTCCAGTCTTGCACTAGTTATTCACTTACTCAGTAACTCCTGACCCCACTCAGCCCTTCTGTTCCCAGACTTCTCTGTGAACTCGATAGTCTTGAGCTCAAGAGCTGCAATACAGCTACACTTAGTTCTGGACATCTCGCATACACACACACACCAAAGTTGAGAGCATTGAAGCTAGCTGCCGAGTATGGGGTCACATGCTCCACTTGTGACCACACCCAGTGATTCATTTAAGCCACCAACTTATATTTTGGCAAATTCGACGTATTCGGCGTACAAGTTGCGCTGTACCAAGCTCAGGACAACTAACCTTCACATTGAACAAGCTTCATGTGAAGGTTGGTGGCCATCAAGAAGCTTGGTTGTCCTGAGACTAGTTCAATGTGAACGTTAGTGGCCATCAAGAAGCTTGGTTGTCCTGAGACTAGTTCAATGTGAAGGTTAGTGGCCATCAAGAAGCTTGCATGTCCTGAGACTAGTTCAATGTGAAGGTTAGTGGCCATCAAGAAGCTTGGATGTCCTGAGACTAGTTCAATGTGAAGGTTAGTGGCCATCAAGAAGCTTGGTTGTCCTGAGACTAGTTCAATGTGAAGGTTAGTGGCCATCAAGAAGCTTGGTTGTCCTGAGACTAGTTCAATGTGAAGGTTAGTGGCCATCAAGAAGCTTGGATGTCCTGAGACTAGTTCAATGTGAAGGTTAGTGGCCATCAAGAAGCTTGGATGTCCTGAGACTAGTTCAATGTGAAGGTTAGTGGCCATCAAGAAGCTTGGATGTCCTGAGAATAGTTCAATGTGAAGGTTAGTGGCCATCAAGAAGCTTGGATGTCCTGAGACTAGTTCAATGTGAAGGTTAGTGGCCATCAAGAAGCACAAGAATTAAATTAATCCCAAATTGGATCTGCATTTGAGCATACTCACAGGACGGTTGAGCCGAGGGGCTAATAATAAACACCCACTAAAACAACAAAAACTATTATCACCATGGAAACTCCAACCCATAGTGGTCTGCAGCTATCCCACAATGCCATAATTGTTTGAGGGAATTGTCAACTCGCTCTTTCAAATGACTCGCACTTAATTAAACCAAATGTTGTCAGGCGGGACTAATCCATTTTTTCCAAAACAAAACAAAAAAAAAGAGATATTTTATTCATTGTATACTATAGTTCATGGTAGTATATCTATTTCAAGTTTCAGAGCATTTGAAGGCTTCACTGCAAAGTTATACACACTTTTGTCCATGCTATTGACTACATAAATTCTTCAATTGCTAACCACGACAGTGGAAAAGAACCTCGAAAACCGTAGCATAGCTGAGAAAAGTCTTCAGAGCTCGCCCGAAGAAGTACCGTTATCTCAAAATGAGGTATTTCAAGTTTGTGTGCACATAACTGGGCCATGCTTTGTCCTATATCAACTTTTAATATATCATTTGAAAGCTCTTTTCATACTCTTTCATTTGAATGGAAAGAATCGAAAGAATCTTCTAAAAAAAATCTATGGGGGAGATATGAGCCCTGGAATGTTGCTAATCATGAGCAAATTACTGACCTTTCTTAGAAATCCATTTTAAAAGTTATGATGTTTTCATCCATTCTAAATGCATGTCTGTGGGTTCTCTAAGTGCTGTCAAAATTGTAGGTCACACAGGTGTTCAGTAAAGTGCAATAATGTGAAATCACCTTGGTGTCCGCAACTCCGACCAGGATGGCGCTAGGTCAAAACTAAATATGCCATTGGAAAGCTCTCTGAATGAGCAGCATTTTGGTACTAATTTCAACATCATAGTGTATAGAACAAAAAAAAGTTATGAACGAATCAACAAAAAAATGTCCCAGAAATGGATTAGCCCCGCCTGGATTACACAAATAGTTGCGCGGCTGAACTTGCTCACTCTTTGTCGGTGCTCACCACTCTCATAGGAGCAGGTGCTTCCACTCACCACACCCACAAAAGTGGGAGGGGAGGGTGAATGGGGGCGGGGGAAAGCCTAGTGCGTGCATGTGCAATAGCAGTTGAAATTTCTCAGCTAAAATTAGGACCCAAGAGTGAACTAATCTTCAATTATCAATTCATGGTCAGTAGAGAAGAGAACATGTCCTGCACCAGCCAAAATAGTTTTTCTTTCCTTTGCGTTCTTTTGGTAGCAAGGGAGTTCCACACCTGCACAGTTTGCGAGTGTTCACAGTCAGACTAAGAGGAAGATGAAATGTTTGTGTGGAGTCATCTGGCTAGGAGCAGTTAGTATGATGCTTTCAGCTTGTTGGAGCAGTTACGAAGGAAAGCTTCCTTGGTGTGTATCCTTCAAACATCACTTCCAATACACTGGTGCGTGTCATTAAAGACGCCGACTTCCAAGTACTAAGGCATGTCAGAAGCAAGGATTATCCGAGTGATTTGCTTACTGCTTGGAGCATCCAATGAGGTGAGTGCTCCTTCTCTGCTATGAGGTCAACCAAAACTTATACTCAAGGTCCACCAAGCTTCTCCAGAAGGAGTGGTGACCATGTTGCTGCTCCAGGAGGAGACCGTGCTGCTCCAGGAGGAGACCGTGCTGCTCCAGGAGGAGACCGTGCTGCTCCAGGAGGAGACCGTGCTGCTCCAGGAGGAGTGGTGACCGTACTGCTCCAGGAGGAGTGGTGACCGTACTGCTCCAGGAGGAGTGGTGACCGTGCTGCTCCAGGAGACCGTGCTGCTCCAGGAGGAGACCATGCTGCTCCAGGAGGAGACCGTGCTGCTCCAGGAGACCGTGCTGCTCCAGGAGGAGACCGTGCTGCTCCAGGAGACCGTGCTGCTCCAGGAGGAGACCATGCTGCTCCAGGAGACCGTGCTGCTCCAGGAGACCGTGCCGCTCCAGGAGACCGTGCCGCTCCAGGAGGAGACCATGCTGCTCCAGGAGACCGTGCTGCTCCAGGAGACCGTGCTGCTCCAGGAGGAGACCGTGCTGCTCCAGGAGGAGACCGTGCTGCTCCAGGAGGAGACCGTGCTGCTCCAGGAGGAGACCGTGCTGCTCCAGGAGGAGACCGTGCTGCTCCAGGAGGAGTGGTGACCGTGCTGCTCCAGGAGGAGACCGTGCTGCTCCAGGAGGAGACCATGCTGCTCCAGGAGGAGACCATGCTGCTCCAGGAGGAGCGGTGACCGTGCTGCTCCAGGAGGAGACCGTGCTGCTCCAGGAGGAGACCGTGCTGCTCCAGGAGGAGACCGTGCTGCTCCAGGAGGAGCGGTGACCGTGCATGGTCACATGGTGAAAAAGAGACTTGAAATAGTAGTAATGATCAAAGAATAATTACAGGAGATGTAAATTGCTCACATTTTAAACCCAATCAGTTCATTCTTGCACATCTTAAAATTCTCTATCAGTTCAGGAAGGGGGGAGAAGGACTTATTTCATTCTAATCCACTTCCCCCCAGATTTGCAGCCATGCATAAACCCTTGCCTCATCTGCCACTCCCCATGCATAAACCCTTGCCTCATCTGCCACTCCCCCTTTCATCATTTATATATGCTCACTCCAAGTGCTTGTCCAGTGCGTGCTTTGGGATGTCCACTGGAGTCCCCATAGGAAGTACAACAAAGTCGTCAATCTGTACGATTGTACGATAGAAAATATACACAGTGCTAAAAGCTACGGCCATTTAGTGTTCTCATGAATTATTCAACAGGTATCCTTTGTTAATTAATGCATGCTCTGGTGGGCACATGCTCTGGTGGACACTAAGAACATCCGAAGGCGAGGGAACACCTGTCTCACTTCATTACCTCATTTTGTCTAGATGAATGATCTTTGTAATTAATGATACCATCTTGTTACTGGCTTCCTGTCATATTAAAGGGTGTGATGTAATGATCGCATGTATTTCAAACTAGGGTCTATAAATAAGGTAAATAATAGTAGTAGTAGTAATAATAGTAGTACATTGTAATAATAATAATAATAATAATAAGGTAGATAATAATAGTAGTACATGTAGTAATAATAATAAGGTAGATAATAATAGTAGTAATAATAATAATAATAAGGTAGATAATAATAGTAGTACATGTAGTAATAATAATAAGGTAGATAATAATAGTAGTAATAATAATAATAAGGTAAATAGTAGTAGTACAGTGGTCCCTCCCTATTAAGACCACCCAGGGAGCACTTCCAACTGGTCTTATTAGAGAGGTGGTCTTACTTGGGAATATCACTCTCGGGCATGGCAGGGGTCTCACAAAGCATTGCTCAATGGATTTTATTATATAGTGTACACGCATTCATAATATTAAACCAACTGCAAGCTCCCCAGACAAGATACTGTATTCTCATTTGGAATTATGGGTGTGTCTTGAGAAAGACATTGCTTATCATTGTACAAATGTATGTATTGGACATTAGACTCATGCAGTGTCCTTAGGACACAGAAAGTCTGAGATA
This sequence comes from Cladorhizidae sp. MBARI D1340-BT2, assembly GCA_028752905.1. Lineage (NCBI taxonomy): Eukaryota > Metazoa > Porifera > Demospongiae > Poecilosclerida > Cladorhizidae > Cladorhizidae sp. MBARI D1340-BT2. The sequence goes on along the minus strand of JAQNBH010000016.1, from coordinate 6,494,190 downwards.
CTGGACTGAACAGTCCGCTCCATCCGGTTGACCATCTGCTCGATAGAATCAACACATGCCAAAGCTTGGGAATGCCTCGATGAGTGGCAAAGTCACACAGCTTGTACACCATCTTGAACAACTCTGACACAGTCACAGGAGTGGGCATGGGGCCATCCTCCTCATCATCTGACTCAGGATCCTCAGGGGAGGAGTCGGCAGGGGTGGCAAGGGCATGGTTGAGGGCAGGGTCATAGTGGTCCTCACAGGTGTGCATCTCGCTGTCGATGTTGGCGTAGCCCTTGGCAGTGTCACACCCTCCGGCAGCTGCACATTTAAGACCGTATCTTCAGCAGAGATGGTGAGCTGCTTGACCTCAGCAGCAGGGGCAGTGGTGGTCGTAAGCAACACTTCTTAAAGCACTTCTTGATGGTGGACACGTGGAGGTCATCTCAGGCCTTCTTGAGCCAGCGGATCGCCATCAGAACGTCCACATTCATGACAAGCGAGCTCATTTTCTCAGTGCAACCACTATCGGCAACCACTATCAGCATTCACAGTGTCGTTCATGAGCCGGAGAATGTAGCGGATCATCTGCTTCTGGTAGACCAGCTTCATGTCCTGGATGATGCCAGCATCCCATAGGCTGAAGCTTGGAGGTGGTGTTGGCGGGCAGGAAGACCAGTTTGAGGTTTCTGAGGTTGATATCGGAGTGCGCTGAGCAGTTGTCAATGAAGATATCTTCCGGCGGCCCTCGGCAAGCATCTTATTGTTGGTGCGCTTGAGCCACTGCTCCCAGATGGGAGTGCTCATCCACGCCTTGGCCTGTGCCTCATACTCAATGCCGAGGTCCCTCTTTGGATCAATGCAGATGTAAATATGTACCAGTTCCTGATTTTTCACAGTTGGGCAAAGGTATGTCACTTCAATGGAAGGTAGATATTCCACAAAAAAAAATTCACCGTATTCTTGGATGCTTGGTCTTACTTGGGAGGCCAGCCAAGTGGTCTTATAAGAGAGGTGGACTTATCTTAGAGGGTCTTACTTGGGAGGGGGAAAATAAAGCCAGCCAACCGGGAGCAAGCAAAAGTGGTCTTATAATGGAGGTGGTCTTACTTGGGAGGGTCTTAATACGGAGGGACCACTGTAGTAGTAATAATAAGGTAGATAGATAGATAGATAAATAAATAAGTGAACCTCCCTTTAATGAATACCTTTTCTTTGGTTAAAAAATTGCCATGGTAACTTATCCTCTCTGTATTGGACTGGCTTGCCCCATATTTCAAAATAGTGCACCTCAAAATTGACTTGAGGTGGGTCTTACCAACTAAACTATGTGTGGGGCTGTTATAACTATCCAAACAAAGAGTGATTCTTCTTCACAGGCTTTCTTCCTTCTTCCATGCCTAACCTTTGCCAACTTTAGACCATGACGTGCTGAGATACTTCATCTTCTTCACTGCTTGTACTTTGCTAGTGTATTATGGTAAAGAGTGTATTATGGTAAAGATCGTTTCAAACTCATTGTTTGTCTGGTAAGGGTCGTCAGTATGAAAGTGCTAAAAGGTGTAAGGTGTTGCAATATTTATGATGACAATGGTTACAGGTTAGCAAAGCAGAGGCTTGAGTTGAACCAGGTAAGATGCTTGTGGGCTGTGGCTGCTTGGTAAGACCAGATCAATACGACCTTGGCTGCTTGCAAGATTGGAAATAAATGACACAAAAGTCAGAAAAAAGTGTTTATTCAAATTACATTCTGTTAGCAATTATTATTCTTAAAAATGAAGACAAAACTGGTTTGTCACGCCCACTTTATGACCCTTGACCTTTAGAGCAAGCACAACCCATATTCAAGGGTTGCTGAAGTGGGTGTGGTCTATAAAATGATAGATCGTGTTTCTGTTCCGTTCATTGATCTTTTTTTGGAACCTGAAGATGTGGGGTTGTCTTGACAATGTTCTACCCCCTCACGAGTTTAGAGGACCTTCACAGTAAGGATCACAACTTGCCCTTCATCATTGCTAGGGCAGTGTTTGGTGCTGTAGTAAAGACTACGGTTAGCTTCATCTGTAGCCCTACCTCGACCCTAACCCTATAGCACTAGCCTCTATAGCCCTAGCCTCTATAGCCCTAGCCTCTATAGCCCTAGCCTCTATAGCCCTAGCCTCTATAGCACTAGCCCTAGCCTTTATAACACAACCTCTAGCTTCTATAGTAATAACCCTAGTCAGCACTAGCCCTAGCCTTTATAACACAACCTCTAGCTTCTATAGTAATAACCCTAGTCCCCTCGTCTTTACAAAGTGTAGCGCTAGCCTCTATGTAGCAATAGCACTAGCCTCTATAAGACCTGCTCTATAGCACTAGCCTCTATAAGACCTGCTCTATAACACTAGCCTCTATAACACCTGCCCTAGCCTCTATAACACCTGCTCTATAGCACTAGCCTCAATAGCACTAGAGCTCTATAAGACCTGCTCTATAACACTAGCCTCTATAAGACCTGCTCTATAACACTAGCCTCAATAGCACTAGCCTCTATAAGACCTGCTCTATAACTATAGCACTAGCCTCTATAAGACCTGCTCTATAACACTAGCCTCAATAGCACTAGCCTCTATAAGACCTGCTCTATAGCACTAGCCTCAATAGCACTAGCCTCTATAAGACCTGCTCTATAGCACTAGCCTCAATAGCACTAGCCTCTATAAGACCTTCTCTATAGCACTAGCCCTAGTTCTATGGGACTAGCCCTAGCCTCTATAACACTAGCTCTAGCTGCTATAGCACTATCCCAAGCCTATATGCACTAGCCTTCTCTCTATAGTAACTAGCCCTAGCTTCTATAGCACTAGCCCTAGCCTCTCTAGTCCTGACCACATTTCTAACCGCACACATCACATGATGCAACCACAACTAACACAGAGTTGTCCAGTGCTTACCTGTACCCAGCCAGACCGGGCCAAGAACTGCGCTGCTTCAGCATACTGCCACACCTTGGAGTCAAACAGCTCGCTGGACACCCTCACACGCCGAAACACATCGTTGTCAGGGTATTGCTCAACATTGCTATACAACATGCAGAGAGAGATGGCACATAGCAGCTTTAACACCATGCTCATCTGTAGGCAATCTTTAAATAATGAGCAGGTGAGTGAGTAGGTGGGTAAGTGAGTGATGGGGTGGGTGAGTGATGGGGTGGGTGAGTGATGGGGTGGGTGAGTGATGGGGTGAGTGAGTGATGGGGTGAGTGAGTGATGGGGTGAGTGAGTGATGGGGTTGGTGAGTGAGTGATGGGGTGAGTGAGTGATGGGGTGGGTGAGTGATGGGGTGAGTGAGTGAGTGATGGGGTGAGTGATGGGGTGAGTGAGTGATGGGGTGAGTGAGTGATGGGGTGAGTGAGTGAGTGATGGGGTGAGTGAGTGAGTGATGCGGTGAGTGAGTGATGGGGTGAGTGAGTGATGGGGTGAGTGAGTGATGGGGTGAGTGAGTGATGGAGTTAGTGAGTGATGGGGTGAGTGAGTGATGGGGTGAGTGAGTGATGGGGTGAGTGAGTGATGGAGTTAGTGAGTGATGGGGTGAGTGAGTGATGGGGTGAGTGAGTGATGGGGTGAGTGAGTGAGTGATGGGGTGAGTGAGTGATGGGGTGAGTGAGTGAGTGATGGCTGAAAAGTGCACTCTGGGAGGATACTGTTCTGTCTATTTCTAGTGAGTGTGAATGCTGCACATGACTCCGCCTCACAACTCACACCTGCATCTCTGGAAGACAAACCCTCGTCACTTAGGAATTGGGTTCTAGAGGAGTCCCCCATGAACGAGGCTTCCTAGCCTTGAAACCAACACCTGGGCTGCACCATGAAGCCTCTCAGAGGCTTGCTGGTGAGTGGTAACAAAAGCCACCCAAGGTTCCTTCAAGGTTCCTGCCTGGTGTGCCAGGAATAGGGAAAATACCTACTCTGGTCACCCCCCCAAATCCTGAACAGTGTTTGTGTCTGTGATTTAATATATAATGTCCTCTATCTCCTTTTGTGACTACATGGTAACTTTTGACAATGTGCACAGTGATTTTTTGTGTGTATCAGCACTGCCACTTTACCCTGAGCCAGCCCTGACTGGTCACACCTTAGAAACTCAATGAAGGTTTTAAGTGAGTGGGTGGGTGTGTGAGTGTGTGGGTGTGTGGGTGGGTGTGTGGGTGGGTGTGTGAGTGAGTGGGTGAGTGATAACTAATAAATAAATAATAAATAAATTAACAATATTATTACCACAACATTTACAGGAGGGGGAGGGGTTATTGGGAGGCGGGGTTATAGAGATATGAGCATACGCCTGAATAAATGCTTGCACTACGGAGATGATTCTTCTGGAAGCTAAACTAAACTCCTCTGCAAGACATCCTTCCGCTTGCACAAGAGGGAAGACCTAGTCTGACCCAAAACATGCTTGCATCATGCAAGACCATGTCCTCTGTACCATGACATCATCACAATGACATCATGAGCATTGTTAGATGACATGGCCCTAGCCCAGTCACTGCCATGGCACTAACCCTATCCCCTAACCTTAGTTACTGCCCCAGCCACTGCCCTGACACTAACCCTAGTCACTGCCCTAGCCCTAACCCTAGCCACAGCCCCGGTCCTAATCCTAGTCACTGTCCTAGCCGCCACTGCCCCAGATACTAACCCTAGCCACTGCCTTGGCCCTAACCCTAACCACTGCACATGCACTAACCCTAGCCACTGCCCTAACCCTAGCCACTGCCCCCGGCACTAACCCTAGCCCCGGCACTAACCTTAACCCTAGCCACTGCCCTAACCCTAGCCACTGCCCCCGGCACTAACCCTAGCCACTGCCCTAGCCCTAGCCACTGCCCCCGGTACTAACCCTAGCCCTAGCCCCGGCACTAACCTTAACCCTAGCCACTGCCCTAGCCCTAGCCACTGCCCTAACCCTAGCCATAGCCCCGGCACTAACCCTAGCCCTAGCCACTGCTCCCGGTACTAACCCTAGCCCTAGCCCCGGCACTAACCTTAACCCTAGCCACTGCCCTAGCCCTAGCCACTGCCCTAACCCTAGCCATAGCCCCGGCACTAACCCTAGCCCTAGCCACTGCTCTTGACAATAAAAGTGTTTTCATTAGACACAGCATGGTGGGGTGATGAAAGTCAAATTGATTTTCAGCACCCACCTGCTTGACCACGTAACCATGCTGCCTCATGAGTAGGTCTCTTGCCACTGATAAAATCAGGAGCCACAACCGCAGATAATTCAGGCATGCAGGTCCCCAACTTTGACTGCATGTATGCAACAGGTTTTAGTATCAAAAGAGAGCACACAGAGAGAGCTATCTTTTGAGCTATAATCAAGTGTATAGTGTGAAGTGTGCAGAATCTATGGAGCTCCAAAGTTGTACCCATGGTATCACCCCCCGGGGAGGCACTGCCTGGCATGTTGATTATTTCTTGCCTATGCCTGTTATGGGGACCAGTGAGCTCTCACCTGAAGATGGCGTGAAGGACCACGAGGGCTGTCTTGGCCACTTGGATGCTGTGTTCCTTCCGGAGTCTCTCCAGGCATTTGTTGAGTCCCTGGATGACCCTGGCCTTCCACAAAGGGTGTTCGGGTGCCGCTGGCTACATGCAACAAGTCAACACACAGCAGGTAACAAGACTGATAAAAAGCTGCCAGTATTAGTGGATGGGGTGTGGTTTCTAGAACAACCACACCCACTCGTTAAAAACATACCAACTGGTGAATAAACAAAACTCCACCCATTCATTCAAACCACTCCCGTCGATGAATAACCTTTAAACAGGTAGTGAATCTCATCAGTCTGATGACTATAATTTTGCCAGTTTGAATTTGCCATGTTGACCTAATCCATGCAGTGTCAGCACGACTGTTCCAGAGGAGCTTATGACTACCAATAGTGCCCACCTTCCCAAGGGAGGGAATAAATCCTCTGGGAGCGGTGGTGGACCACGCTGGGCCACATATCCAAGAGGATCTGGGAGCGGCTGGTGGACCACGCTGGGTCACATGTCCAAGAGGACCTGGGAGCAGCTGGTGGACCATGCTGGGCCACATGACCAGGGGGATCTGGGAGCGGTGGTGGACCACGCTGGGCCATGTAGCACAACCAAACAGCATCGCTGTGCAGTATTGTATGTGTGATACGTACACAAGGCACATGCACATGGCACATGACATGTACACAAGGTGCGTGCACATGGCATGTACACATGGCACGTATACATGGCACATGCACATGACATGTACACAAGGTGCACATGGCATGTATACATGGCACATGCACATGGCACATGACATGTACACAAGGTGCACATGGCACGTATACATGGCACATGCACATGGCACATGACATGTACACAAGGTGCGTGCACATGGCATGTACACATGGCACGTACACATGGCACATGCACATGTACCATCACTGTCTATCACAGCGCAAGGATAGTGTGACCTTCGAGGAACACTTTGAAGAAGGGGAGTACCGTAAGTCTCTCCTCCAGCACGGAGGCACATGGACGCTCTACAGAGTGCAATTATGTCATTACACTAATCTAACATGGTTGCTTGCTGAGCTCCAGGGTACAAAGGTGTAAGCATGCATCATCAGAGTGGTGTTAGGGAAGTGCGAGTCAAGCAACACCTGCCATCGACAGGGCCACCCACCAGACCTGCTGTGAGTCTTTAACCCCTCAATGGTCTATTACAAGTCGAATACCTGATCCTCATGCACCAGCCACCTATAAGCTGATTGTAGTTCTGTTTGCCAGAAGTTCCTGCTAAAGGACGCCGATATTTTCCTAGCTTTCTCCTTCAGGGACCACCAACTTCTTCGCCCTGGCTCCCATGCAAGTAAAGGTCAGTGACAACAGTGGAGGGTTAGGTCAGTGACAACAGTGGAGGGTTAGGTCAGTGGCAACAGTGGAGGGTCTAGGTCAGTGGCAACAGTAGGTCAGTGACAACAGTGGAGGGTTAGGTCAGTGGCAACAGTGGAGGGTTAGGTCAGTGGCAACAGTGGAGGGTTAGGTCAGTGGCAACAGTGGAGGGTTAGGTCAGTGGCAACAATGGAGGATGGTCATATATGTAGGCACTGGCTCACAGGTTGGCAACACAACGTTTAATAAACTGATCTACTTGGAAGTCTGTGGATGTTGGAAGAGCTCAAAGAACAAAGTGGTGAGGGCAATAGGCACAAACTCTGCACCTAGGACACCCTAAGTTGATGTGTTAATTGCACACAACACTATCTAACCAAACTGCCAGACCTCAAGTAGTTCCCAACCACCTCTATGACCAACATGCCGCTGGCCCCAGTTCCCACCAGATATTCCAGAGAGAACGCAGAAAAGACTTCTGACACATATGCATGGGCGCAGTGGGGGGGGGGGGGGGGAGTTACAAGCCCTTGAAATGCAACAAGTGTAATTTGGACTTCTATATATTGTGACAAATGTGGTGCTTATAAGATGTGTTGAGGTCTAGTGCAGTCCTACCAGCTAAATGTGTGGTGCTTATAAGATGTGTTGAGGTCTAGTGCAGTCCTACCAGCTAAATGTGTGGTGTTTATAAGATGTGTTGAGGTCTAGTGCAGTCCTACCAGCTAAATGTGTGGTGTTTATAAGATGTGTTGAGGTCTAGTGCAGTCCTACCAGCTAAATGTGTGGTGCTTATAAGATGTGTTGAGGTCTAGTGCAGTCCTACCAGCTAAATGTGTGGTGCTTATAAGATGTGTTGAGGTCTAGTGCAGTCCTACCAGCTAAATGTGTGGTGCTTATAAGATGTGTTGAGGTCTAGTGCAGTCCTACCAGCTAAATGTGTGGTGCTTATAAGATGTGTTGAGGTCTAGTGCAGTCCTACCAGCTAAATGTGTGGTGCTTATAAGATGTGTTGAGGTCTAGTGCAGTCCTACCAGCTAAATGTGTGGTGCTTATAAGATGTGTTGAGGTCTAGTGCAGTCCTACCAGCTAAATGTGTGGTGCTTATAAGATGTGTTGAGGTCTAGTGCAGTCCTACCAGCTAAATGTGTGGTGTTTATAAGATGTGTTGAGGTCTAGTGCAGTCCTACCAGCTAAATGTGTGGTGCTTATAAGATGTGTTGAGGTCTAGTGCAGTCCTACCAGCTAAATGTGTGGTGTTTATAAGATGTGTTGAGGTCTAGTGCAGTCCTACCAGCTAAATGTGTGGTGCTTATAAGATGTGTTGAGGTCTAGTGCAGTCCTACCAGCTAAATGTGTGGTGTTTATAAGATGTGTTGAGGTCTAGTGCAGTCCTACCAGCTAAATGTGTGGTGCTTATAAGATGTGTTGAGGTCTAGTGCAGTCCTACCAGCTAAATGTGTGGTGCTTATAAGATGTGTTGAGGTCTAGTGCAGTCCTACCAGCTAAATGTGTGGTGCTTATAAGATGTGTTGAGGTCTAGTGCAGTCCTCCAGCTAAATGTGTGGTGCTTATAAGATGTGATGAGGTCTAGTGCAGTCCTACCAGCTAAATGTGTGGTGTTTATAAGATGTGTTGAGGTCTAGTGCAGTCCTACCAGCTAAATGTGTGGTGCTTATAAGATGTGTTGAGGTCTAGTGCAGTCCTACCAGCTAAATGTGTGGTGTTTATAAGATGTGTTGAGGTCTAGTGCAGTCCTACCAGCTAAATGTGTGGTGCTTATAAGATGTGTTGAGGTCTAGTGCAGTCCTACCAGCTAAATGTGTGGTGTTTATGAGGTCTAGTGCAGTCCTACCAGCTAAATGTGTAGGTGCTTATAAGATGTGTTGAGGTCTAGTGCAGTCCTACCAACTAAATGTGTGGTGTTTATAAGATGTGTTGAGGTCTAGTGCAGTCCTACCAACTAAATGTGTGGTGCTTATAAGATGTGTTGAGGTCTAGTGCAGTCCTACCAGCTAAATGTGTGGTGCTTGTTGATAGTGCAGTCCTACCAGCTAAATGTGCTGTGTTTACAAGATGTGTTGAGGTCTAGTCAGTCCTACCAGCTAAATGTGTGGTGTTTACAAGATGTGTTGAGGTCTAGTGCAGTCCTACCAACTAAATGTGTGGTGCTTATAAGATGTTTGAGGTCTAGTGCAGTCCTACCAGCTAAATGTGTGGTGTTTATAAGATGTGTTGGGGTCTAGTGCAGTCCTACCAGCTAAATGTGTGGTGTTTATAAGATGTGTTGAGGTCTAGTGCAGTCCTCCAGCTAAATGTGCTGTGTTTATAAGATGTGTTGAGGTCTAGTGCAGTCCTACCAGCTAAATGTGTGGTGCTTATAAGATGTGTTGAGGTCTAGTGCAGTCCTACCAACTAAATGTGTGGTGTTTATAAGATGTGTTGAGGTCTAGTGCAGTCCTACCAGCTAAATGTGTGGTGTTTATAAGATGTGTTGAGGTCTAGTGCAGTCCTACCAGCTAAATGTGTGGTGTTTATAAGATGTGTTGAGGTCTAGTGCAGTCCTACCAGCTAAATGTGTGGTGTTTATAAGATGTGTTGAGGTCTAGTGCAGTCCTACCAGCTGAATGTGTGGTGTTTATAAGATGTGTTGAGGTCTAGTGCAGTCCTACCAGCTAAATGTGTGGTGTTTATAAGATGTGTTGAGGTCTAGTGCAGTCCTACCAGCTAAATGTGTGGTGCTTATAAGATGTGTTGAGGTCTAGTGCAGTCCTACCAGCTAAATGTGTGGATGCTTATAAGATGTGTTGAGGTCTAGTGCAGTCCTACCAGCTAAATGTGTGGTGCTTATAAGATGTGTTGAGGTCTAGTGCAGTCCTACCAGTTAAATGTGTGGTGCTTATAAGATGTGTTGAGGTCTAGTGCAGTCCTACCAGCTAAATGTGTGGTGCTTATAAGATGTGTTGAGGTCTAGTGCAGTCCTACCAGCTAAATGTGTGGTGTTTATAAGATGTGTTGAGGTCTAGTGCAGTCCTACCAGCTAAATGTGTGGTGCTTATAAGATGTGTTGAGGTCTAGTGCAGTCCTACCAGCTAAATGTGTGGTGCTTATAAGATGTGTTGAGGGTCCTACCAGCTAAATGTGTGGTGCTTATAAGATGTGTTGAGGTCTAGTGCAGTCCTACCAGCTAAATGTGCTGTGTTTATAAGATGTGTTGAGGTCTAGTGCAGTCCTACCAGCTAAATGTGTGGTGTTTATAAGATGTGTTGAGGTCTAGTGCAGTCCTACCAGCTAAATGTGTGGTGCTTATAAGATGTGTTGAGGTCTAGTGCAGTCCTACCAGCTAAATGTGTGGTGTTTATAAGATGTGTTGAGGTCTAGTGCAGTCCTACCAGCTAAATGTGTGGTGCTTATAAGATGTGTTGAGGTCTAGTGCAGTCCTACCAGCTAAATGTGTGGTGCTTATAAGATGTGTTGAGGTCTAGTGCAGTCCTACCAGCTAAATGTGTGGTGTTTATAAGATGTGTTGAGGTCTAGTGCAGTCCTACCACCAGCATCAAATCAATAGCTCTGTCTCCCTCCCACTCCCTCCTCCCCCCCCCCCCCCCCCCCCACACACACCCTTTCCCATCTCTCTCTCTGGCTGTACCCGTACTTACTTCTGAATGTTGTGGCAGCTCCGATAAATCGATTTCTTTGAACCTAAAATGCAACAAGATGTCTCAGTTATCGGGCCATTTATATCACTCAGATTATCTACGAGATGCACACCTCGGACGCTCTCTGAGGCTCCTTGCTCTCTGCAACGACTCCACAGAATCCTGAAACTTCATCACCTGCTCCATCACACTAGCATTCACTCCACTCTCCTCGAACGGAACATCCTTTGGAACATCGGACTTTACCGAGCTCTCCGGTGGACCAGGTCCTTCCAAGTCAGCATCTCCTACCAGTGCACCATTACCTGTTTCCAATGTACCTCTGGCCTCGGGAGAGTCGGTTCCCTCACTGCGAGAGCTTCCTCCTTCATCGGCAGAGCTGCCTCCTTCATCGGCAGAGCTTCCTCCTTCATTGGGAGAGCTATCTCTTTCATCTTCCCTCTCTACCCAGGAAGAATCGTCGTCCACTTCATGCGAGTCCAAAACAGCGTGAGAAAGGAGCTGGATGCCGTCGGCACCATCAGGACCGTCCATCGCAAGTCCTTGCTCCCTGAGTCTCTCGATGCGTTTCTTCACTCCGCTAAAGATCTCTGTCTCCTCCACTGTCGTTGCCATGGCTTTTTCACTGGGAACTATTTTTCCCTTCTTGTCTTTTGACGGCTTGCCTGTCCCATCCCCCCCTGTGGTCTTGTGTGCTCTCTTGAATGGATTCCATGATGACGACTTGGAAGGGCCTGCTTCCTTCTCACCAGCTTTCTTGTGCTTCTTCTTCTTCTTCTTCTTGTCCTTACCCTTGACTCTCGCTGTGGCTTCACTTTTTCTCTTGTCCTTCAGTTTCAATTTGGATGAAGCATCGTCCTTGGCTTGCTTGAGGTTCGCGGCGTCAGCCCCAGCACCGTGACGGTCATCATTCACAGCTGCATCTTTGATGTTGTATTGCTTGATGCGATCTAGCACGTTAGCTTGAGGTTCTTCGGCAGCACCTGCTTCATGCACTGCCCCAATGCTGGCACTAGCTGCTACCTCCAACGGGTATTTCCCCGCCGAACTACTGTCCACTTTCACAGGCTTCCCTTCCAACCTTTCCGGACTCTCTGATCTCGACCGCTGTGTCTTGGATCGAAATTGAAACCTCTTCGGCGATTTCATCTTATCTCCCACCTGGCCTGTCTTGACGCTCGGCGCTTCGGCAGATTTTTTTCCTGCAGGCTTGGATTCGACGGCTGGCGACGGTGACGCAGATCTGACTTCTCTCTTCTCCCTGCCCAGGAAGGAGGAGGTGGGGGAGCTTGCACCTTTTGTCTTGAAAGCTTCCACCAACGAAGAGTTTGCAGGAGAAGAAGGCTTCTTCTCCTTGGGTAGTCCATCTTTTCTTTTCTTCCCCCAAGCGTGTCTTTCTTTATCAGCAGATGTGGCTCGGGAGGGGAACTCTGGAGTGGGTTTCTTGGGATGGGATCTGTCGCCACTTGTACCCGCTCCCTTGGTCTGAGATGCTAGTCCCCCTCCAGAAGATTCTGTCGTTCCAGTTACGTTATCTACAATGGCATAAACACAACAACAACAATAACAATGAGTCATAGAGATAGTAAAGTGATTGTTAGTAGACCACACACATGGTTTCATTCAGAGAATAGTCCAAAGGGTGGCAACTGGAGGAATCTGGATATTAAGGGGGGGGGGCATGATGGTTAAAGATGTGACAAAGTTTCTAATGAATTTTAATAATACAATTTCCAAGGGAGGGGGCAAAAAGGTTTCAAGGGGGGGGCAGACCCCCCCCTAAATGAAACCCTGCACACATTAAAAAATTGACATGTACACAAGTAATCTGACAGACGGGAAATAAGTGCATGCTCTACGAGTCCACCTGAGCTTCCAGCCGGCCTCTCTTTCACAGAGCTTCTAGCCAAGCTCTGTGTCCTGCTCATCTTGAGAGCGTTCGAGTCGTCCGTGTCGTAGAGGTGACTGATGTCTCCGGGGGGGATCACTTCGCCGATGTTCAAGTACCGGGTCCTGGGACTGATGGTGTAGCTGGCGTAGTTCTTCTGCATCCTCTCGGGGGTGGTTTGGGGGAGAATATAGAGCAGGGATTCCCTCTCTTCCAAGATCTCCAGAGGGTCATCTCCAGCACAGAAGCGCTTCATCATCCACGCTGTGTCAAAGACACCCAGGAAGCCTCGGGCACATCCCGTTCCGGTCGGCCAGAAAGGCTACATGGTAACAAGGAGAAAACACATCAATAATTCATTTTCCGTGTACACAAGAAAACCACAAAAAAATATTTGCTATGCAAAGAATGAGGTAAAAGTGATGAATTAACAGAGGACAAAGAGAAGCCGACAAAAGGATGCCTCTCAAGTGCTGTTCCCCTGTCAAGGTTGGTATGCTGTAGTTGTGTTTGTGAAGAACACGCGCTAGCTTGTCACTACAGCAGCTAGCACAGCGGCTCCTCTGAACCAGCGTGATGGCTAGGATGACCTACAACCCTCTGAACCAGCGTGATGGCTAGGATGACCTACAACCCTCTGAACCAGCATGATGGTGAGGATGACCTACAACCCTCTGAACCAGCGTGATGGCAAGTGACCTACAACCCTCTGAACCAGCGTGATGGTGAGGATGACCTATAACCCACTGAACCAGCATGATGGCGAGGATGACCTACAACCCTCTGAAGCAGCGTGATGGCGAGGATGACCTACAACCCTCTGAACCAGCATGATGGCGAGGATGACCTACAACCCTCTGAACCAGCATGATGGCGAGGATGACCTACAACCCTCTGAACCAGCGTGATGGTGAGGATGACCTACAACCCTCTGAACCAGCGTGATGGCAAGTGACCTACAACCCTCTGAACCAGCATGATGGCAAGGATGACCTACAACCCTCTGAACCAGCGTGATGGCGAGGATGACCTACAACCCTCTGAACCAGCGTGATGGTGAGGATGACCTACAACCCTCTGAACCAGCATTATGGCAAGGATGACCTACAACCCTCTGAACCAGCGTGATGGCGAGGATGACCTACAACCCTCTGTACCAGCGTGATAGCAAGGATGACCTACAACCCTCTGAACCAGCGTGATGGCAAGGATGACCTACAACCCTCTGAACCAGCGTGATGGTGAGGTTGACCTACAACCCTCTGAACCAGCGTGATGGCAAGGATGACCTACAACCCTCTGAACCAGCGTGATGGTGAGGATGACCTACAACCCTCTGAACCAGCATGATGGCTAGGATGACCTACAACCCTCTGAACCAGAATGATGGCAAGGGTGACCTACAACCCTCTGAACCAGCGTGATGGCGAGGATGACCTACAACCCTCTGAACCAGCATGATGGCGAGGATGACCTACAACCCTCTGAACCAGCGTGATGGCGAGGATGACCTACAACTGTCAAGCTACATTACTTGCATGCAAGAAGCTCAACGTGGAATCCAAAATAATAGTTGCAATATCATGCCCTCCCTCTTCCCCATCATCAAAATTTAAGGAAGGGAGGCGTAGGTAGAGGCGCATTTAGGGGCGGGGTAGAGGCACATTTAGGGGCGGGTTAGAGGAACATTCACATTCTCCCCCTCCCACACCACACCTCCCGAATAGTTGTGGTTAAAAGTCGCAGCTCGGTAATTTTTAAATCAATTTATAAGCTTTTCGCAATTTATAAGCTTTTCGACTGCTTATCTCAATGGAGCCGATCCTTACACACACCTGCAGCTTATTGTATTCCATACTAGCAAGTAATGGTAATTCCTACACACAGTTATATAGAGCCAACAATACTTACAGAACACTTCCTGAGAGAAATGGTAATTCCTACACACATAGTTATATAGAGCTAACAATATATACTTACAGAACACTTCCTGAGAGTTGGCTAGAAAGAAACTAAGTTTAGGTAACAAATTTAGACTCCCTATTCGGCAGTTCTTTTGATATTTATCTTTAGATCAGCTTTGTGGTTTCTTTTAACCAAATCCTTTGGTCTTCGTCAGAGCAAAAGCGTTCGGTGGAAAGGATGGGGGGAAAGATTTGAACATAAATCTTCAGCAGCCTAATACAATGTTGTTCACATAGTCTGTTTAAATAGACCTCCCACCACTCCTTGGGCCCCTGTATATAATATAATATATAATATAGTCCAGGGACCCCTTATATATAATATAGTCCAGGGACCCCTTATATATAATATAGTCCAGGGACCCCTTATATATAATATAGTCCAGGGACCCCTTATATATAATATAGTCCAGGGACCCCTTATATATAATATAGTCCAGGGACCCCTTATATATAATATAGTCCAGGGACCCCTTATATATAATATAGTCCAGGGACCCCTTATATATAATATAGTCCAGGGACCGCTTATATATAATATAGTCCAGGGACCCCTTATATATAATATAGTCCAGGGACCCCTTATATATAATATAGTCCAGGGACCCCTTATATATAATATAGTCCAGGGACCCCTTATATATAATATAGTCCAGGGACCCCTTATATATAATATAGTCCAGGGACCCCTTATATATAATATAGTCTTATATATAATATAGTCCAGGGACCCCTTATATATAATATAGTCCAGGGACCCCTTATATATAATATAGTCCAGGGACCCCTTATATATAATATAGTCCAGGGACCCTTTATATATAATATAGTCCAGGGACCCCTTATATATAATATAGTCCAGGGACCCCTTATATATAATATAGTCCAGGGACCCCTTATATATAATATAGTCCAGGGACCCCTTATATATAATATAGTCCAGGGACCTCTTATATATAATATAGTCCAGGGACCCCTTATATATAATATAGTCCAGGGACCCCTTATATATAATATAGTCTTATATATAATATAGTCCAGGGACCCCTTATATATAATATAGTCTTATATATAATATAGTCCAGGGACCCCTTATATATAATATAGTCCAGGGACCCCTTATATATAATATAGTCCAGGGACCCCTTATATATAATATAGTCCAGGGACCCCTTATATATAATATAGTCCAGGGACCCCTTATATATAATATAGTCCAGGGACCCCTTATATATAATATAGTCCAGGGACCCCTTATATATAATATAGTCCAGGGACCTCTTATATATAATATAGTCCAGGGACCCCTTATATATAATATAGTCCAGGGACCCCTTATATATAATATAGTCTTATATATAATATAGTCCAGGGACCCCTTATATATAATATAGTCTTATATATAATATAGTCCAGGGACCCCTTATATATAATATAGTCCAGGGACCCCTTATATATAATATAGTCCAGGGACCCCTTATATATAATATAGTCCAGGGACCCCTTATATATAATATAGTCCAGGGACCCCTTATATATAATATAGTCCAGGGATCCCTTATATATAATATAGTCCAGGGACCCCTTATATATAATATAGTCCAGGGACAATATAGTCTAGGAACGAGTGGGGACCCACTGCATTCATGTCCTGCACTAGCACAACTGTTCCAGGACATCCTGGGGTTCCTGGGATGCTCGGAACTATGTGGGGTATCCCTGGAGGCTGACTGAATATCATGGATCCTGGAGCTAGGGCTAGAGTAAGCTAGGGCTACGGATTAGGGGACTAGGGGTTGGCTAGGAGTAAGCTAGGGCTAGGAATAAGCTAGGGCTAGGAGTAAGCTAGGGCTAGGGATTAGCTAGGGCTAGGAGTAAGCTAGGGCTACGGATTAGAGGACTAGGGGTTGGCTAGGAGTAAGCTAGGGCTAGGAATAAGCTAGGGCTAGGAGTAAGCTAGGGCTAGGGATTAGCTAGGGCTAGGAGTAAGCTAGGGCTAGGGATTAGCTAGACTAGGAGTAAGCTAGGGCTAGGGATTAGCTAGGACTAGGAGTAAGCTAGGGCTAGGAGTAAGCTTGGGCTAGGAGTAAGCTAGGGCTAGGGATTAGCTTGGGCTAGGAGTAAGCTAGGGCTAGGGCTAGGATGCTAGGGATAGCCCCAGAATATCATATCATTGATTCTAGAAAATCCCATAGCTCTAGAAAATCTCTAGCCCTAACCCTAGCTTCCGAGTGCCCCTAGCCGTAGAATACCTCTAGCCCTAACACCAACCCCAGCACACACCTAACCCTAAACCTAGTGCTAAGCCTTAACCCCAAAACGGTGTTGTCACAAGTATTCTAGGATACTCATGGTATCCTAGGAAATGGGTGTGGCATCACTGGACAGCTCTTGAGGCCCGGTCTTAATTAATCAATCAGCGCTCACCTCCACAAGTGAGTCTCCCACCAGACAGAGCAAGATCTGCTGTCCTTTCCTCTCGATGATTCTTGCCGCATTGACAGAGGCAAACAGGGACGTGAAATCAAACAGAGCAACGTCGTTCTCGCCGTGATGGTTCTTCTCAAACGGTACGTTCCCCAGAGCTCCCTCCGTAGCGTACCTGGTGGCCTCTAAGGCGTAGCGTTCAAGGCACTTGCGGTCCACGTTATCCTTGGACAGAAGCACAGCAGGGTCGCTGTGATCCTAAAGTTAGAAACAATTTGCACAACCATCAAAGAAAATGGAACGTCGACCACTAGATGTATACATTCTCAATAAAGCAGACACGCAGACGTGATATCCCTTTACCTTTTTCAGGACTCCTTTTCCCAGCAAACTGTGTTTCTTGGCCGTCATGACAAAGTAGTGCGTCTCGTCTTTAAAGTAGACAATATTCTCCAGCATTATCCCATGCTTGTTAGCCAAGTCATTGAAGAAATCCTGGCGATAGACGTACGCCACTCCGCTGATCTCGGGCACCGCCGATTCTTGCTTAGTAAAGCTGTTGACGAAGTTGACCGTGATGGCCAGAGCAAGTTTGGCACGGAACTCCTTGGAATGGAAGCCGGGAAGGCTGTTCTGTTTGCCGTCTGCACCGATGATCATGTCAAAGTTGTAGGAAGTGACCGGAGAGGAACTGGGTGTGGTCTTTACAGTCCAGCCTCTGTTGGAGTTTGTGGGCTCGATCAAGTTGTTGAAGCTGACACCAGGGTGCACTTTGACCCCCATGATGAGGCATGTTCGGAGAAGTAAGCTCTGTAAGATTCGAATAGCTGCACAGGAGATAAACACGACAGAGAGAAGATGGAAACAGCTTAGGAACTATGGGAATAGTTTGGGAACTACTGAGAACAACAAAGGAACTGTTGGGAACAGCTTAGAAATGAACTATAGGGAATGACATAAGGACTATAAGTTTTGGTAGGAAATATTGGGAACTTCTTAGAAACTGTTGGGAACAGTTCGCAAGCTGTTAGGAACAGTTCGCAAGCTGTTAGGAATGGATTTGGAACTATTAAGCCCAATTTAGATACTGAAATGTTGAAACAGAAATGTTGAAACAGTTTAGGAACTGTTACGAACATCTTAGGAACTATTGGGAACAGTCTAGGGACTATTGGGAAATGCATTGAGTGTTGGGAATGGCTTTTGGAACTGTTGGTGGGGGGGGGGGGTTAGGAACCGAAATGTTGGAACTGGTTAGGAACTGTTGGGAATTTAAAGCCTCTCTTTTCTTTGTTTCTAATGCCAACACTTCAACAGGACCGGAGTACTGATGAGGCCTGGAGTACTGATGAGGATCGGAGTACTGATGAGGCCCAGAGTACTGATGAGGCGATGAGGATCGGAGTATACTGATGAGGCCCAGAGTACTGATGAGGCCTGGAGTACTGATGAGGATCGGAGTACTGATGAGGCCCAGAGTACTGATGAGGCCTGGAGTACTGATGAGGATCGGAGTACTGATGAGGCCCAGAGTACTGATGAGGCCTGGAGTACTGATGAGGATTGGAGCACTGATGAGGCCTGGAGTACTGATGAGGCCTGGAGTACTGATGAGGCCTGGAGTACTGATGAGGCCTGGAGTACTGATGAGGCCTGGAGTACTGATGAGGCCTGGAGTACTGACGAGAACCAGAGTACTGATGAGAACCAGAGTACTGATGGGGCCTGGAGTACTGATGAGGCCTGGAGTACTGATGAGGCCTGGAGTACTGACGAGAACCAGAGTACTGATGAGAACCAGAGTACTGATGAGGCCTGGAGTACTGATGAGGCCTGGAGTACTACTGAGGCCTGGGACACTGATGAGGACCAGAGTACTGATGAGGCCTGGAGTCTGATGAGGTCTGGAGTGCTGATGAGGCCTGGAGTACTGATGAGAACCAGAGTAGTACTGATGAGAACCAGAGTACTGATGAGGCCTGGAGTATGAGGCCTGGAGTGCTGATGAGGCCTGGACTACTGATGAGGCCCGGAGTACTGATGAGGCCTGGAGCACTGATGAGGCCCGGAGTACTGATGAGGCCCGGATTACTGATGAGGACCAGAGTACTGATGAGGCCTGGAGCACTGATGAGGCCCGGAGTACTGATGAGGCCCGGAGTACTGATGAGGCCCAGAGTACTGATGAGGCCTGGAGCACTGATGAGGCCCGGAGTACTGATGAGGACCAGAGTACTGATGAGGATCAGAGTACTGATGAGGATCAGAGTACTGATGAGGCCCGGAGTACTGATGAGGATCAGAGTACTGGTGACAGTTGACATTATAACAGTGAGAAGCCTTAAAATATTTGATGTCTTCTGAAAATAATCGTACATGTTTACACCTGTTGGAACAGCTTTTGAACTTCTGGGATAGTTTCAGGAACTGTTGGAAACAGCTCAGGAATTAATGGGAACAGCTTAGTCAGTGAGTGAAGCGAACCCCCACTGGGGAGTAGGGTGGAAAACTTGGTATTGCCGCGCATGGCTTATCTATGTATATATCTACATATGTATGCACCATACGTTCACCCATAAAAAATATGAACGGGTCACCCATCTCAGGCTTATGTAAACTTGGAATGGGGATAGTGAAGAGAAAGATTGAGAAAATGGCAGCAGATTCAAAGCCAGAGGAAAGAAAGCTGGCCGCACCAGCAAGTGAGAATGGCGCACAGGCAAGTGAGAATGGCTGCACAGACTAGTGAGAATGGCTGCACAGACTAGTGAGAATGGCTGCATGGTTAGTAGCTGACAGGAAAAGATGACAGAGTTTCATTCTGACATAGCTACTCAATTCGTCAACATGTTCTAGCTGTGGGATACGCCATTTTTGTCAAGATGATGTAGAAACTCTTGTCAATCTTTGTAAGGTAAACACACGTACTGCCGCTCTCTATGGACAGAGACAACTGGCTACATAGTGGGCATGTATAAGAAGTGTAACTGATGCATTTAGTCAATAGAGGAGAGACGTGCTAATGATGGAGATGTGCTAATGATGGAGATGTGCTAATGATGGAGATGTGCTAATGATGGAGATGTGCTAATGATGGAGAGCATATGAACAGTGTGAAGAGTGCAAACTATCGATAACAAGTTCTTGTCAGTTTCCTGCGTGCTGTTCACTTTAGTGCTCCGAGAATTCCTGCAGAAAACACTGCCTGATGACCTCACTTAGTGTAGTGTGCTTCTCATCTTCAAGGGAAGCAGCTTCCAAGTATTCTTAACAAAATTCCTCCCTTAGCCAACACAAGCATGCTCATCTCTAGACCAGAATCAGCCATCCCATTTACTCTGTAGGGCTTCCTATTGACTTTGCACTAGTTCACAATCTAAAAGGAACACACAAATGCATGCACACAATTCCTGGCTACTTATCGACATCACAAGGCAAGCATTGCAGCAGCATCAATAATGTGCAGATCAGTACTGTGTTAGGCCTTCAGCTACATATGCTAGGGCTAGGACAATGGCTAGACCCAGCCATCAGCTATGTCAGGGCTAGGGCAATGGCTAGAGCAATGCAATCTAGTAATACTAGGATTACTAGCTTTGTCGCGTAGGGCATCAGCTAATATAATTGTTGTCCTCCACCCCGCCTCTCCATCGCACCTTCGCTCACCAATCCATGCCTTACATTCTTTACTAGGAACTGAACTATTCGGAATGGTTTGGGAACTGTCAGGAATGGTTTGGGACCTGCTCGGATGCTCGGAATGGTTTGGGACCTGGTCGGAATGGTTTGGGACCTGTTCGGAATGGTTTGGGGACTGTTGGAATGGTTTGGGGACTGTTGGAATGGTTTGGGGACTGTTAGGAATGGTTTGGGGATTGTTGGAATGGTTTGGGGACTGTTCGGAATGGTTTGGGGACTGTTAGGAATGGTTTGGGGATTGTTGGAATGGTTTGGGGACTGTTGGGAATGGTTTGAGAACTGTTGAGAATGGTTTGGAGACTGTTGGGAATGGTTTGGGGATTGTTGGAATGGTTTGGGGATTGTTGGAATGGTTTGAGAACTGTTGGGAATGGTTTGGAACCTGCTCGGAATGGTTTGGGAACTGTTGGGAATGGCTTCATGGAGCTCCAGTGCATCATACAAAGGATAACGAGATAACGACTTAGCAAAGCTATAACAACTGGCAAAACAGGATGTTGGACTCAAGACCTGTTCACACCATTAAAAAATTGGAAGCATATCCGGTCTTTGTTTTTGTTACAACAACCTGAATTCTGAATTCCAACCACGAGCGTCCCTCACAAGCATTTCAATGGGGGGAGGGAGGGGGGGGGGGGGCCATGTTGGTTTTCTTATCCTGTGCATGAGCCGTGTACCAACATACTCAAAGGAGACGTGTCCTGCAGAACAGAGCCAGTGTCACTGTAAGGCAATGCTCCACGAAATACACAAGGAAAAAAGGACTAATTTAAACCAAGAGGTGTGTGTTGGCTATGGCAGTGGCACAGCGCAAGCTCAAATTCAAATTCAGCTTGGATTGCAATTTTTTGGTAATTAATTAATTAACTGGGTGTTCAGCTTCTGTGTATGTACAAGGTCTTTGGCAATCAACACCCTACTCAAAACTGGATATGGAATTGGTCTAAGTGGCTTGCACAATACCTTATAATTAGCACATCCTTAACTTATAGCATAGCTACATCATAACAACACTAGCAAGTACAAGCAAAGGTTCTACAGGGATGGCGGCCATCTGGGCCTGAAACAGTTTCTTTGCCTCTTGTATCAAGCAGAACATTTCTGGACCAATTCACGCTTTCGATCACCTGACACACTTTCAATGAGGAGACGTGCCAGTCTTGTCAGTTAACGTGCAGATGAAGACTGGTGTTGACAAATGGGAAGCAGGAGATGCAATTAATGCTTCCAGCTTTACAACAAAATTCTATTTCAAAGCTACAGCAATCACAAGGCCCTCTCTCCATGCTCTACCCAAAGCGTGTGCTTGTCACAAAGAGTGCAAATAACCTAAAATTAGCAAGACACATGACAAAGAAGCTCAAGCTAGTCCAGTTAATCTTCTTGAATGATATCCACATCAGTCACATGACAGGTTTGGTGCCAGTCACATGATAGGGTTGGTGCCAGTCACATGATATGGTTGGTGCCAGTCACATGATAGGTTTGGTGCCAGTCACATGATAGGGTTGGTGCCAGTCACATGATAGGGTTGGGCCAGTCACATGATAGGTTTGGTGCCACTTACTAAAGGACGACCTACAGAATGGAGACTGGGAAAATGTGGGACCGCCAACTTCTTCGCCACGGCCAGTGCGAGTAGTTTTGGTACCAAAGATAGATCATCTTCGTGCTTTATAATGGTAATAGTATTGGGGGTGAGGTAGGTACTGGGTCAGTGGCAACAATGGAGGGTCTAGGTCAGTGGCAACAGTGGAGGGTTAGGTCAGTGACAACAGTGGAGGGTCTAGGTCAATGGCAACAGTGGAGGGTCTAGGTTAGTGGCAACAGTAGGTCAGTGGCAACAGTGGAGGGTTAGGTCAGTGGCAACAGTGGAGGGTTAGGTCAGTGACAACAGTGGAGGGTCTAGGTCAATGGCAACAGTGGAGGGTCTAGGTTAGTGGCAACAGTAGGTCAGTGGCAACAGTGGAGGGTTAGGTCAGTGGCAACAGTGGAGGGTTAGGTCAGTGGTAACAGTGAAGGGTCTAGGTCAGTGGCAACAGTGGAGGGTTAGGTCAGTGGCAACAGTGGAGGGTTAGGTCAGTGGCAACAGTGGAGGGTTAGGTCAGTGGCAACAGTGGAGGGTTAGGTCAGTGGTAACAGTGAAGGGTCTAGGTCAGTGGCAACAGTGGAGGGTTAGGTCAGTGGCAACAGTGGAGGGTTAGGTCAGTGGCAACAGTGGAGGGTTAGGTCAGTGGCAACAGTGGAGGGTTAGGTCAGTGGCAACAGTGAAGGGTCTAGGTCAGTGGCAACAGTGGAGGGTTAGGTCAGTGGCAACAGTGGAGGGTTAGGTCAGTGGCAACAGTGGAGGGTTAGGTCAGTGGCAACAGTGGAGGGTCTAGGTTAGTGGCAACAGTGGAGGGTTAGGTCAGTGGCAACAGTGGAGGGTTAGGTTAGTGGCAACAGTGGAGGGTTAGGTCAGTGGCGACAGTGGAGGGTTAGGTCAGTGGCAACAGTGGAGGGTTAGGTCAGTGGCAACAGTGGAGGGTCTAGGTCAGCGACATAGAAACTAGTGGAGGACTTCTTATTGGACAAGAAGGGAACTTAATCTACGATGAACTTCAAGCTTCTTGGAAGTGAAGCACTTCTGGAATGTGCAGATAAATACGAGTCACCTTAAAGGACTATGGCATTGGGACTGTATATGTCTACGTGTTAATAAGTGTGCGTGCTCTCTCCTGGTATCTCGCTTTGTCTCACCAGCTTATCTGTCAAATTTCCTGCTCCTCTTTCTGTCCACTCTCTCTCTTCCGGTCTTAGTGAGTTTGAGGCTGCTCAAGGGCACTGGATTAACTTATCATTAGCTCTCTCCTGGCACATCCATTCTGCTTCGGCCAGTGCCAGTGCTCTTGCCACTCACCGTTTATAAACTGCCCCAGTCTCTATTCTATCCTACACAAATCTAGACAGTTCTGCGTCTCCCACTCAGCCTTTGCTCCCGCTGGTCTGGGCTCCCTCCTCAATCTGTCCTCACATTCCTCTCGGCCTTTGCTCCCGCTGGTCTGGGCTCCCTCCTCAATCTGTTCCTCACATTCCTCTCGGCCTTTGCTCCCGCTGGTCTGGGCTCCCTCCTCAATCTGTTTCTCACATTCCTCTCAGCCTTTGCTCCCGCTGGTCTGGGCTCCCTCTTCAATCTGTTTCTCACATTTTCCTCTCAGCCTTTGCTCCCGCTGGTCTGGGCTCCCTCCTCAATCTGTTTCTCACATTTCTTCCGGCTTTTGCGACCTCGCAAAGATTGGCGAGACTACACTGGGATACCCTACTTCGACCTCCTTAGCCACTAACAATATTAACAGCATATCTGTGCATTTGAACACACTCAACAAGCCTTGCAACAGGTGTCCAGACAAACTAGGCACGTTCTAAAGTGAGGGCAGCCACCTGTGGAGATGTCCACATGCCACTACTGATCCAATAACTTTAACTAACCCACAATACCCTAACATCATTTTAGAACACACAAAGGTCTAAATTCTTTGGAACTAAAACCGCTCGCATTCAAAGTACGGGAAAGAAGGTGTGGCTCCTCGAAAAACATCACCGAGGAGAGAATCGCAAAACCTTTCAAGTGTCACTGAGCACTAAGCAACATCACATGTGGCACCCTCTTGTGTTCTCCATTTTATTTTATCAACCAATTAAAGGCAATGTGTCCCTATATATAATCTGGGTTGTTGTTAGTTACAAGCCACGCCCACTTCCTGGCACACTAGTGCACAAAGACAATTTAGTCAATATGTTTTCAAACTTGTGCCTCAGATTTTCGAAGGATTGTGAAGGTAGCTTCAAATTGCCATAATGGCTGCCCCCCAGTCAGTTGGCAAGATGATCAAAAGTGGAAAGGCGTACGGATGCCTGGGATGAGATTCACAGACGAATTCAAGTATTCCCAGCTGAATTCTGACCACTTGTGCCCTAGCCCTTTTACTCATCAAAGCCATTGTGCTGGAGCGTGTTTATCAATAATACATTCGCACATGTGCTGATCATCTGACTTCATCACCACTGTCTACTTGAATGGGAGGTCGATCTCCAACAAAATAAATTCATCAACCAACAGAGAGGACAACAGAGAGGAATGACAGCGCAGTAAATTCTAATTACCCTCAAGGTCTCAACGTCTACAAAACTAACTTAACACTTTATGCAGGAAAAAACAGACATGCAGTAATGGGTATGGCCTAATTCCAGACCCTTTACCAAATTTTCTACGCCGACCCTCAAAAAAGAGTCTTGGGACTTTAGACAAGCTGGCAGGGTTTCATTTAGGGGGGGAGGGGGGCAGCCTTTTTGCCCCTCCCCCCCCCCTGGAAATTGTATTATTAAAATTCATTAGAAACTTTGTCACATCTTTAACCATCATGCCCCCCCTTGATTCCTCCAGCCCCCCCTTTGACAATTTTCTAAATGAAACACTGCTGTGGAATTTAATCAACAGAGAGAAGTCATGCAAACACCAGCCACATGACGTGAATCAGCTGATACTCAACTGAGAGCAGAGTGAGTAGTGCACCATGGCTTCTTGCTTGCCCTGTAGAAGTGGACATGCATGCATCCAGCCCAGCAAGTTTATAGTTTCCCTGCCAATCCTCATAATGAGTGTTAATACTTTAGTGGGTAAATAGTGGGTGCTAATCGTGGGTGATAACCTAATAGTCGGTGATAATCTAATAGTGGGTGATAATATCCTAATAGTGATCCTAACATCTTGATCACACATGGTTGTCATCATGTATTTTTTAATATTTTAAAAAACACCACACTCTATCTTATAGATGTGCTCGCTCACATCATCCCTCCGGCCAATCTCTCTCGCACACACAAGTGGCTAGCCAGAAAAACTAGTCCTTACGTACATATGTGATCAATGGTGGACGAACAAAAGCGACCGTAAAATTTCTTTACCCCAAGAACCTTCAGATCATCTATCAGAAATGGCCACAAGTGCAGCGAGTTGTTGCGATTGAAGGCAGTCCTCTTCTCTACCAGATCGACTTTTGCTCCTAGCAAGGCTGCTTCAATGGCTGCCCGAAGACCTACTGGTCCTGCTCCAATAACCAACACCCTCTTGCCAGCACAGGCCTTTTGATTACTGTACTCTGCTTGCTTGGCTCTACCGTCTAGGAGCTGGAAAAGTGCCCCTGCCTTCCAGCTGCTGAAAGAGCTCTTGAAAGCTTGGTAAAAGCCTTCATAAACCGCAGGGTCCAACGAAATTTCATGGCAGAGCTCATCAAAGAGTTTGAGAATTGTTTGGAAGTTTGTCTCGTCCGAGAACTGAGCGAAGAGTGTATCTCTCGGAGACTGTTGGGTGCTAGAGCTGACCCCTCCGTCTGGAGGGACTTTCTCGACAGACATGAAGCATAGAAAGCTGACCTAAGCGACAAGTGACCTTTTTACACCCTGCCACTAATAGGTAGGCGTGCCTTGATGTTAAACTAGCGTAAGCCCACACTTGAGGTGGACGGTTTAATTTAGATTTTAGTAAATACAATATGTAATGTTTATTGTTAAGTAAAGTGATACAATACGTAATATCAATATTGTTGATTGTAAAAATAATATATTTCAGGTATATATCCAAAACAAAAAAAAGTAACGTACGAAGATACTCTAATTAAAATTTGAAGTAAAGTAAAACTATCTATTATTTGAAATCCTAGCTCATTGCTCTAGACATTGGCCCGGCCCTAGCGTATCTAAACACCTAGTATTTATTATTGCTATGCCTTCAGTACATAAACATGTCATCTCCTACTTGGTCACCTCTCCATAACATATCTGTACTGTAAAATCATTATCAAATCAAATCAAAACCCGATACAGTGTGATCTCTACATTGTTGATGTCATCATGATCTTATAATGCTTGGATTGAATAAGTTCTTCACAGATTGCAAATTGGGTGAAAACATGCCCCGCAAGGATTGCAGATTCTTAAACAGAAATGTGCATGTGGAAGATGGGTGTGAGTGAGTTTTGTTACGAGTGCTTGGAGCAGCTTTCCATGATTGGAAGGTGGAAGCCACTAGAGTGAGCTCTCCGGCACTGCTTGGAGCAGCTTTCCATGATTGGAAGGTGGAAGCCACTAGAGTGAGCTCTCCGGCACTGCTTTCTGCAGGAATTCCAAGACCATGCACAAAACTGAGAAGAATTTTTAAGTAATTTTTTAGTGCGTTTAGGATGCTCTTCCTATCATTAGCACATCTCTCCTCTATGATTTAATCTTGATATTGCCGAGACTGTTAAAGGCCATCACAGATAATTTTCAGTGTATCCACCTCCATTGCTAGAGCAGGTTGATGTATTGAGTAACAATGTCAGAATGAAACTCAAGCATCCTTTCTTGTCAATCCATTCCTGTACAGCAGGGTTTTTTATCTGCAAATCTGCAACCATTTTCTTAATCTTCACAACAGACAACTATTTCTAATTTTTTTACCTTTTTTTTTTTACGAGTCAACATAAATTGTACATACACTACATGCAAAGAAAGTGTTTTCCCCTTAACTCCTGACAAGGCCTGCTTTGCTCTCCAATAATGCTGTTTGGTACAATAGCAAGACAAAAAAAATGTTCATACACATTTTCAGAATCACACACACACACAAACACACAAAGAAACTACCACACAAGATCCGCTACAAACAGTCCGAGTTCTCCAGTGTATTGCCACAGCAAGACCAGTGGTGACATCCCGGGTGGCCAGGATAACCATGACCACACCCACTATAGCCCCCAGGCATAGAGGATCCACACCCACACATGATGTGTTTCTTTCCTCCAGATGAACAGAAGCTGCAGCAATGGAAGATCCCACTGTGTTTACTACTGTTCGACA
This sequence comes from Cladorhizidae sp. MBARI D1340-BT2, assembly GCA_028752905.1. Lineage (NCBI taxonomy): Eukaryota > Metazoa > Porifera > Demospongiae > Poecilosclerida > Cladorhizidae > Cladorhizidae sp. MBARI D1340-BT2. The sequence goes on along the minus strand of JAQNBH010000016.1, from coordinate 6,466,790 downwards.
GGACACTGACCACAAAGGGACTTCCTTTAATATGCTTCCCCTCGACGAGCAGAGAAAGTTGATATTCTCCCATTGATTCAGGTATGTATGAGATGTCATAGCTCCCATCTTTGCAGTCGTTGATGAACATATAGACTATAACTCCTCTTTTATCCACCATGCTGGCTTCAACCTTGTCGCCACCAATCTCCCTCCGTTGCTTGTATCGATCGTGGACGACCATTTTTAACTTGGCACTTTTTCCCTTCTTGGGCCTGTGAAGCCCCGCCCCCTTGATAGTAGTTTGTGCAGCAGATGGACCCTTGGAGTCGAGAATTCCAAACATGGGGAACCCATTGCACTGTTGGGCTGGGAGGTGGCCGTGGAACTGGATGTAGTCGTCCTCCTTGGGAGAGAGTTCCTGCTTTGCAGTCACTATTTCCTCCAGTTTTGAGGCTATGGGGTTGCTCTCACTGAACACCACAGAGGGTATTCCCTCGTCGAGTGCCTTCTGTGCTATATTGCAGCTGGTATCCAGCTCAGAGAGGGTTGTATTCAAGTCGTTCAGCTGCATCTTCAAGGTGTTTGCTTTCTGGTTCTTCATGGCATCCAACTGGAGTAGAAGCAGCCGTTTGTGTTCCTGCAAGACCTTCATCTGGGACGAGATGAAGTCTATGATCTCATCAGAGATGGATTCGGCTCTTTCCTGGACGCTGGAGGAGATGAAACCAATGTTCTTGATAGATTCTTGGAGAGAGGTAGACAGAGGTCGTGCCCTTGATAACAAGCCTCGGAGAAGCTCGGAATACTGCACATTTGCTTCCTGTAGAGAACTCATATGATGCTGAGAGTGACACTCGGACACACACTTGTCACAGACAGTAATCTCACAGTCATCGCAGTAAAAACCAACCACTTCTTCACTATGCAGCTCGCAGTGCAGAATCTTTCTGCTTACAACTGAGACTTTCTTGGGCACACTTTTGCCACCATCTTGTCCAATGTCTGCTTCTTCGCAAATCACCACGGCAGCCTCGTCTTCAAGAACGACCATGCTGTGGAAGGAAGTCTTTCGCTGTTTCTGATGAGCACAGGTGCAAAATTCACACAAATTTACCTGGCAATTCTCACAACGACTTATTGCCAACTCATTCCCAATGCAGAGGTCACAGTCAATCTGTTTGTTACTCGATGAATTCTGAAGTTCTACCACGAGGTGATCAACATACATGTTTTTGGGGAGTCCTTGGATGCCTTTACTGCTCAGCTCAGTCACTTCTGTGCAAATAGGGCAGTAAACGGTGTCTGCTTTTCCATTTGTCCCTTTTTGCAAGCAGGACAACTCCAAACAACACGCACAGAAACTGTGGAAACAAGGCAAAATGCGTGCATCCTTATAGCTCTTGACACACAAACCACACTGAGAATTCTTGCTCTGAATCTGCGTCTTTGTGTCGTTGGAAAACGTGTCTGTGCCCATGTAATGCTGAGGGCTTACAGACCTGCGCAAACCAGATTCTGCTGTACTAGAGGTGGCATTCGTGGCCACGGTGATAGACGGGCTTGTGAAGGAAATGTCGTGCTTATCAAACATGAAAGTGGGAGGAGTACTGATGAACGAACTATGAGGTCTACGGTCACCGCGTCTATGGTAAGGACTGGTGGATGCTGAAGCAGGACTTGCAGCCCTAGCTACAGGCTTTCGAGTAGGGCTTTTAGGCTGGTGGTAAGGACTAGTAGGGTAGTTGGTGCTTGTCGGGAGTGGTGTGTGATGAGGGCTGGGATTCGATTTTTTTCTTGGTCTTGCAGGGAGTGAAGTTGAAAATGAAGCCTTTTCCCCATGTGATGCTGAAGGAGTTAAGGAGGACAGCGATAGAGTTGCCATAGTGATGTTTTTAGAATCCAGTGTAGTGTTAGTTCTCGTGTTATTTTTGGTGAGTACTAAGCAGAAAGCTGGCGAGTATCTTACGTACACAGCTAGTGAATGTCCTTCATACACAGCTAAGGAGTTGAGTGCCTTTCATACACAGGTGGTGAGTTGAATACACAGCTGGTGAGTTTAGTGTCCTTCGTATATAGCTAGTGAGGGTCCTTCGTTACACAGCTGGTGATATGTTTCTAAGATGATGAGATGGCAACCCTGGATGCCTGCAGGATACAGCACAAAATGTAAAACAATTGTTAAAAAACAAGTATAATTACCTTGCAGCATAGAAGTCCGACCTTTAGTGTATCCCAACTGTTTATGTACTAATAACACTCACTAAACTGTGGCAGATCTAGGAGGTGCTAATTGAATGTTGCCTCAACTTCTCACCCTACCCTCACTCTGGTCCCAAGATATACATTGAGTTTTCCTAAAAGTACAGTTTACAAATAATATCGTGCATGCGCGCGCGAGAGAGAATAAGCTTGATCACATAATCCACTGTCTCATATTTTGGTACCAAAGGGAAAAATCTCTATGGCAATAGAATGCAAGCTGAATGCTAAATGGCATATGGATTGGCTAGCACACATTTGTAATTCTTCCCCAGTCTAGTTGCTTGACCACAGGCTTGCACCAGGACTTCCTCCCAAACCACGCTAGAATAATGGAATTGATATCATAATTGAAGATGAGCAACCAAGCAAACAACCACTGAACACTGGACACATTCACTGTGTAAACATGGAGCTTCGTTTAGGTTCCACTTCACTAAGACTTGTGTATTAATACTATTAGATTAACCCTGGTCACAAAGTGCTATATTACACCTGGAATGCAATAGACCACAATAGAGATGTTGAGATGCTGCAAATGCTGTACAAATTACTGAGATGCTGCAAATTACTGAGATGCTGCAAATAACTGAGATGCTGAGATACTGAGATGATACAAATTACTGAGATACCTCAAATTACTGAGATACTACAAATATTAAGATACTGAGATGCTACAAATTACTAAGATACCTCAAATTACTGAGAAGCTACAAACACCGAAATAGACTGAGATGCGAAAATAATTTTTGACACCACTTTGTAGTATTTTCTTCCCAAGAGATACTTTTGAATCTGATCATTCCAACATACTCACACACAATATTTCCGACACAAACACAAAGAATAAGTTGCAGCATATATAGCTCAACTACTCAGCAATTTGATGATTAAGCCCACCACATTACAACCTGATTAAACATATAAGGACTGTCACTAAACCTGCTTCCTTCACGTCATAGATGCAAAATATTATTTTCTTAGAAACTTACCTGCAAACTCTAATGTCTACTATACCTCCTAACGGAGCCTTGCTAGAACTATCCATGCCAAATTAAAAACCTCATGCAGTTACCAGTTTAGAACATTTTAATATTCAGCGGGATTGTGAACTAAGTATGCTTCGTAGAACGGGAAGGGGGGGAATGTTCTAATAGGTAGTAGAACTGGGCAGTATACCAAAGAACAAGAATAGACACTGATACATACCTTAGCAAATAACAGCAGATCAAAGATCAATGAAGAATCTGAACGCTCCCGTTAGCACCGCCGAGTGTGAAACAAAAAGTATGTGCAATTGGGAAACTCATGTCTTTTCACCCGCTGGATCATGTGACTATTAAACGAATCGTCCCCGCCCCGCGATGTACTCGATGAACATCAATACAACTTGAAATTGACGTTTCGCCTTCACCAGCATAAACTCACGATGAACTCACAGTTGACGTAATTTACATTCGATATCTCCTTCCTTTTAGACAGCGAGTGCGACTTTTCTCCCAGAGGAACCGTCTGATGTTTTTCCATATATATATGCTGGTTTTATATCACCCTAGGACTCGCTTCCATCTAAAATCCCTCGCCCAACTCCTGGCGTAGTCGACCGTGTGTGTGTGGGGGGGGGGGGGAAGTAACTTAGCGGTATAATTTGGCGGCTGGGGAAGAAACGAGACTTATTTCACAACCAAATTTGGCGGGACACGGTTTCAGCCTGCAAGAATTTGGAAAGAATTCAAGAGTCTGGTTGGAGGGAGTAATACAGTTACAGTGGGCTAGAGGAGGCTGGAACAGAGAAGGGAAGAAAAGAAAGTGTTATTTGGATGGAAGTTGCAGTGAATGAGTGAAGATAGGCTAGTCAAAAAAGTTGTGGCTGTTTAGTGATTGTCCAGGTCAGTGGGCAGAGTTTTGTGAGCTGAAAAGGAAGTTTGGGGGGGGAGGGGTTGGAGATAGTAGGCTCAAGTGGCACATGTGTAAGGGATGTTCAGTAGCCGGAAGAGGTGGGAGGGAAATCCGGCCTCAAGTGGTTAAAGAAGAGTTTGGACAAGAAAGATATGAGAGGATTCAGTAACAATGAGGCTGAGATTTAGGTTAAGGACGGCATCAGCGGGACTCTGTGGTTGACAAGATGAGGTGTGGTATGTGTCGGGATGTTAGATGTGTGCTATATATGTGGAAGATATTGTGCATTTCTTGGTCTGTGAGGAGATGGCTGGTGAAGATTATTGAGGATATGGTCGATAGTGCATTGAAGGATCTGAGGAGTGAGTGGTGAAATGGAAGGTGATGAGGGGAGAGTAGGCCTAATGTTGGGTAGATCTAATGCTGCGGCAGGGGAAGAGGTGGTAGGTGGGGTAGACAGAATTATAAAGGGAAATTCTCAAATGGTGTGAGAAGATGATGTTTGGTACTTCAGGTTGCATGTCCAATGTCTTTGGCACTTCCCCCATTGCCCAAAACAAATTATATTTTTTGTTATTTTGTTGCAATAATCATTCATTCATGTGTGTGTTTTCTTCAGTAGTCATTGTGTGTATTTAGTGATGGCATATCTCAAGGCTCAACAACAATTAATTATATCTGACTTCACAATGTCTGAATTCTGGCAGAGCTCTCGTCCACTTCACATTTGAGATGGTGCCTCTCATTTGCTTATTCACCACCAAACACATATATGCAGTCGCCCGAATAATAGAGACAGACGTTCGTGAAAACCATGAGCAGTGGAACAGGTGAAGAAATGCCTGGTTTTCAAAAGGGTCCATCATCAAACTGAAGTGCTGGGCCATCAATGTAATGCTCAATGCAGAAGTTCATTCCTCTCTCTTCTCTCTTTCCTTTTTGTAGATAGTATACACTGTGGAATTTCGGTCATTTAGCCAAAGGACCTTTCAAAAAGTTGGACTTGATCTTTTCTAAGTCTGACAGATGTGCTGCAATTATCTTCATAGAGTACATGTATGTACAATTGGTAGGATTTTTTCAAAGTTGAACATTTTGTTAGTAGGTCCAGAGGGGAAGTTCTTTTAAATAGCCAATGATTTTCTGCAATGTGTTTTGGAAATGATAGACTCTGCTGAGTGTTATCCCTAGATAGTCATATTCAGAGACTATTGCCAGATCCTTACCAGCTATCACTTCTGCACAACCATTCTCCTTTTCTGAACATCATTATCTTAGTCTTGTTAGTCAATGCCACTTTTCTAGGACAATGAGCATTTGAGAGATCGATTCACAATCAGTGACAAGGTAATCCACATAATGAAAATGGCACACCTCTAAAAGCTTCAGCAAGAGCGACAAATAGAATGAAAAGGGTTAGTGACAAAGGTAAAATGTCATGATTGACTGCATCAAAAGCTTATGAAAGTCTACAAATAGTGCATACAGATGACCTTTAACTTTATGGAGTTCTTCTTGGCCCTACTGATCAATTGCTGCAGTGTACTTTTCCTGCACTGGAAACCAAATTGTTCATTAGGCAAGAGTTGAAATGTGTTTGTTTGAAGCTTTTTGTTAAGTAAACAAATGAGCACTTTCAGGGGAGAATTCAGAAGTGGGTTTTGAAAAGTCCCCTTTACCACAAAGCATTCATCCAGGAAACAAGACTATATAAAGTGACCTTGGTCTCCAGGAGGATATCAGATGAAATTTTCAGGTGCTCATAAGCCAAATTATCTGGGCCTGTAGCTTTCTTATTGGGGAGGTGACAATCTCCACTTCCATCATATGGAACAGTTCATTGTACCATTCCTCTTCAGTCGTCTGTGTGCTAGCTCAATGTTAATAGTTAGTCATCCAAAAATATTCAACGGCCAGCTATCATTTTCTCTAATTGTTGCTCTAGCCTTCATCAGGGTGAAAAACACACACACAAAAAAATAATAATAGGGGGTGGGGTGGGGGATTTTTTAGCTTGATAGCTATGGTAACCACACATTCATAAATAATAACAACAACAACAACAGTAATAATAACAATTGCATTGGAATAGAAATGACTAGAGTGTTTGGTACAGAGGCATCTTTGTTTCTTTGGGAGGAGGGGGGGGGTTCTAAAAGGTGAGTATGATGAACCATGTTCTCATCATTTTCTCCAGAGAACTTCCGTTGCTGTCCAACATGAGAACATTGTGGCTATGCTGTATAGGCTCAGCTAGAGATGACTTTATTTTAATCATTTATATTTTATTATTATTATTATTACTACATGTATTACTACTTAATAAACGGGCAATATCAGAGTCCATTAACACCTATTAACTCTTGAATATTTTTTTTAATACAATAAAACAAATACAATAAAACAATAATAATAATAATAATAATAAGCTAAAAGTAGTCTGAGGTTTCCTGCACACAAGATGTTCCAAGCACAGCAGCACAGCACCACGCTGTATTTCTACTGACAACCTTGGGGAGCAAGTAGAAATGGGCCTTAGCCTCCCTAGTCTCCTCCTTAATTCTCCTGCCCAATTCCTTAATAAAGGACATGGCCTCATCAGGGAATTTTTTTTATAATTGATTTGTTAGTTTGGTGACTACAATAACCTCAATGAACTTGAATATGAGGTTATTGTAATGTCAACTGAGAGTTCATTGAGAGTAATAGTAAAATAATAATAATAATAATAATCTGGAGGCTCGGGCATGGACAGTCTTGTGTAATTATTAGTGTTGTTGTTGTTATTGTTTTGTTGTTGTTGTTTAATAGTAAAATAATAATAATAATAATAATCTGGAGGCTCGGGCATGGACAGTCTTGTGTAATTATTAGTGTTGTTGTTATTGTTTTGTTGTTGTTTGATATAATAATAATAATTATTTTTTTTAATTAAAAAAATTAAAAAATAATAATAATAACAACAACAATAATAATAATAATAATAGTCAATTAATACCTAATTAAATCGTGTGAATTATATAAATAATAATAAATTATTTTTAAAAAATTAACCAAGAATTTTATTTTAGAAGCACTCACCATTAGATATTTTGCTTCTTAGTCCTAGGGTCTTCTATCGTTTTTTTAATTTATTTTATTTTATTTTATTATTATTATTATTATTATTTATTTGTTTTATAATTCACACGAGTTAATTAAGTGTTAATTGACTCTGATATTGCATTTTAGTTAATTATTTAATTAGTTATTATTATTATTATTATTATTTAATAATTAATTCGGTGTTAATGGATGTGGTAGTCTTTAAGAAGAGTGACTTTCTCAGAACCCCTACCAAGAATTTTATTTTAGAAGCATTCGCCATTAGATATTTTGCTTCTTAGAGTCTTCATTTTCCCTATCAGTTAGTGAGGTTGTCAGGGAGACTTCCACACAGCTCTGGATAACTTGCCATAAATGAGTTCAGTTCCGGTCTTTAATGGTGACCTTCAGTCTAACGATAAAAGTATAAAAGTCCAAGTAGAAAAATCCGGTCTTTAATGGTGACCTTCAGTCTAAGGTTAAAAGTATAAAAGTCCAAGTAGAAAAATACAGACCTATCAGCCTCCCAACTTGTCATTTCGAAAGTCATATTGTGAATGACAAGGTTAAAGATCTTCTCCTAAAGACTGTTTCTCCTAATCAAACCATTCGTGCATTCAATAGTTACTTTTCATTATGGGGAAATGGGATCATCAACTGAGATTAGAAGTGGTTATAAGAAGGCTTTTGGTTCAATTCCACATCAGGAATTAATAGTCAAGCTGTACATGACTGGAATAATAGGTAATCTCTGGCATTTTTCAATGATTACCTCACCTCTACTCACATTGCATGGCAATTGAGGAGAGCTATTCACTCAAGGGTCACTCAGGCGTACAAGCATGATGTGCCAAACTGCTCAAGGTCATCCACTCGATGTCATCGTGTCGACACCCTGTTCAGTAAGGAACAGACAGGACTTAGAGATCCCTCACTCGAGGAACATTTAACTGAAGGTCATGTCTTCTTGAAGAAAGCATTCTGGGCCCACTCCTGATAATATACCTGCTTCTGCTCCTTCCCTGGATGTCTTTGTTTGCAGAGGACACAAAATTATGAAAATGTCAAGAGTGAAAGAATCCTGCAAACAGAGTTGCTAATTGGAGCAGTAGATGCAAGTTGAGTAAGTGTATAACTCTAGGATAGACATAGTGAGTTACTTCTTGAGTGGCTCTGAACTGACAACGAATGATTCTCATAGAGACTTAGGCATTGTCATTTCCAAGGATCTTACCTGGCAAATGCATTATGATACTGTATGATCATTGCTAACTGGGATTGTTAGGTCGTGGGATTGTTAGGTCATACCTTCGGAATCAATTGTAAAACAGAGACAAGGAAAGCACTCCACATGTCAATTAGTAAGGTCGCAGCTAGTGAATGACTCTAAAATCTGGTGACTCTAATACATCAAGGACATTATAAAATTGGAGGAAGTCTATAGAAGAGTCACTACGCACATTCTGCACAACCCATAAAAACATTACCAAGAAGAGGTTCTTCCACTTTTGATGAGTTTGAAATAGCTGACATAGCATTCTTTATTAAGCAATTCAGTATGCAACTTCAATATTTCGGAGCATGTTACCTTCACTACCACTTGTATAGGATCATCATTCACCTAAAACTCTAACACACCAGATCTAGAACTAACTATTCAGGTCATTTCTACTTCAAGCGATTATATACAAGGTTATGAACTTCTCTCCACCTATGGATCTAAATGACTACCTCCACTCATATATAGATCAACTATTGAAAGTATTCTCACGAGGGAGGGAAGGGACTCACACGAGGGGAGGGAAGGGACTCACACGAGGGGAGGGAAGGGACTCACACGAGGGGAGGGAAGGGACTCACACGAGGGAGGGTAGGGACTCACACGAGGGAGGAAGGGACTCACACGAGGGAGGGAAGGGACTCACACGAGGGAGGGAAGGGACTCTGGTCTCTTTTCATTCTGAAGTTTGCCTCTGACAAATGCACTTATCATATACATACATGTACCCTATTCAAGATCAACACCCATCAATCTTTTTACCAGTAATTAACACTATTTCAAAAAAAACATAGAGCTTGTGGATATGCCTTCAGTGTTATCCAACTTGTAAAATGATACAACTGTTCCATGTTTACCTGTCATCAAATCCTGTAGTCACTAAAAAGCCATTCAATATAGTAGTTCCAGAGAAGCCAATCCAGTCAGTAAAGGTTGTTTAAAAATCTACAGAAGGATATTTAGAATTAGATAGGAAGTTTCTGTTCGGGCCTAGATTTTGCATTTTGCTAGAGAAGTATTTGACTCATTCTGACTCAAGATGCACTTCAATGCAAAAAATTAAATATCGTATGAACAGGAGGGACAGATCATTTTAAAGTGGATAAAGATTTCTGTAGGGGCGAGGATTTGCTAGAACTGATTTTTAGTACACCTTTCCATGCCTTTCAAAGTGAAGAGGCAATGTAGCTTTGGAAATAGCTCTCCTCTACATACAAGTCCAACTCTCACATTCATTTTGTGTTTTGTCTCCTAGAAGGACCACTGTATGATCATGAAATAGTTTAGGTAACTGTGATATATTTTATAGTCAAATTCTTCATTGAGTTGGCAGAGGATGTTTTGTGATCCCATAATTCTTCTTGAGCAACCAGCAAATCTCAAGAGCACTTCAAGAGGTTTTGGGGGAAGTAATGTCAGCATGGAAGCCAGAACCTGATGTATTTGACTTCATTAAGAACACTCCAGCTCTTGGAGTCATCCAATTGCTGGAGAAGTATATACCAGCATTGATGCAAATATTGATCTCAATGCCACTGGGAAAATGTAGATGTAGGCGTAATAACCGTCAGTACACACCAAGCTTTGCTATTATCTGATTCACTGGCCGCCTTTCACTCTGCACAGTTATTTCCTCACAACCCTCACTCGCTGGGCGCTTTCACTCTGACAGTATTTCCTCACAACCCTCACTCGCTGGGCGCTTTCACCCTGCACAGCTATTTCCTCACAACCCTCACTCGCTGGGCGCTTTCACTCTGAACAGCTATTTCCTCACAACCCTCACTCGCTGGGTACTTTCACTCTGAATAGCTATTTCCTCACAACCCTCACTCGCTGGGCGCTTTCACTCTGCACAGCTATTTCCTCAAAACACTCGCTCGATCGCTCGCTGGGCGCTTTCACTCTGCACAGCTATTTCCTCAAAACCCTCACTCGCTGGGCGCTTTCACTGCACAGCTATTTCCTCAAAACCCTCACTCGCTGGGCGCTTTCACTCTGCACAGCTATTTCCTCAAAACATTTAAGTTGATTATTAAGGTCATTGAAATTTCATTATGTCAACTGAGAGTTGGCTACTACTACTACTATCCAAAATAGTCATCACTAGCAGACTGACTACAGCACAGCTTCAGTATTCCCATGCTGATGACAATACAGATTTTCTGAAGGAGAAATCATGGGAATGTGGTTTGTCATTGCAAAAATCAAGCCATGGCCTGGCTGTAAATCATGCACGAAAATACAAGCAGCACAGACAATGGATTAAGCTCCGAGGTATATACTGAAACCCAGTTGAAGTGGTGCCAGAAGAGCACGCACAGTCTGCTTCGTATGAAAACTTGTGTTATATTTACCTGCCGGGTATCTAAGCATCCAATGGCATCAGGGTGATAAGAGAAGCCTCGAAAAAGAAGGGGCAAACAGAAGCTGTGAGGGATGCAGGAAGCACTGCACTCGCAGACTTACTTATTGTGCAACTAGAAGCTCTAGCCTTTAGCAGGCTGATGAAACTTAATGTTGAAATCAACATTTCACCTTTTGATTTCTAGTTAAATTTCTGAGATGATTTAAAAAAAAAATTGATTGCTAGGAAAAAAACACCCCTAAAAGGTATAAAAAATTCAGAAAATCACAACTTTCCATAAAGGAAAAGAGTGAATGGCCTTGGCCACTGCTAAAGGCGGAACTTCTAAAGATGTAGCATCATCTAAAGTTGGAGCTGAGGGAATGTATTTTCTTATTTTTTATGAACCAGATAGATGTACCGAGTCATATATAGCAGCTATATTACTATGTAATACCTTACTTTAATATTGTAGCTACAGCCTGGCTAAATGACTATGCAGCCAGAGAACGGGAGGAGTCAGTTACTGCTTGTAGGGATTTAGGAGTCATTTTGTTCAGGGTGGAGTCTACCACAGCTGGCTAGGATATAGCGACTGCCCAGTCACTACGTCCTAGGATTGGAACGGTATCGCTAGTAGCTCGAGTCTGTCAGGCAATCACTCTCAAGCAATCACTCTCAAGTAAGTCTGTTTCCTCATCCCCGTTCTGTGACTTTGTCTTTAACAACAGTCTTGTTCAACTAGTTTCTAAACCAACCCACTCTAAAGGTAATATTCTTGATTTTGTGTTGACCAGCAATCCAGAATTGATCAACAAACTATCAGTGCACTTTAGTAATATGTATCCTACTCATCACTTTCTCATATCTTTCGAAATTGCTTCTTTCCCAAATAAAAGTTCAAGGACAAAATGTAAGTATAAATATATATTGGATTACTCTAATGCAGATTTGATTGGCCTTACAAACAGTCTGCTTGAAGTGGACTTTAGTCCCTGTCTGGATGTTAATTTATCTGGTTGCACCTAAAATCAATCATTGCTGAAACTATCAACAAGTTTGTCCCAAAAATTAAGATAAAATCAAACTCATCTCCACAGTGGTTTACTCCAGAGATCAGACATCTCTTGAATTGTGTACACACTCTACGTCATCGAAGTAAACAACACCCCTCTACCATTATTCAAACCAAACTCACTGCATTAGAACATACTCTACAAAGCAAAATATTAGTTGCTAAAACTGACTATGAATCCAGATTGGTACATGACTTTTCAAACACCAATAATAATCAGATATATATTCAAATCATTATATGGAAAAAAACAAGTAATACCTTGCAATTTGGTTCCACCTCAGCCACATCATATAAAGATAAAGCTGAGCTGTTGAACATCTACTTTCACTCTATATACAACAGCTCACCCCCTACTACTACACTTAATCCTTCTCCATCATCAAAGTCTCTATGATATCTTTATCTCTGAGGAAGAGTTATATAATGCTCTAGTGTCAGTTAATCCTTTGAAAGCCTCAGGTCCAGATTAAATCGGACCACAAATACTGAAACACAGTGCAATAGCGCTATGGATCCCTATCCATCACCTTTTCTCCCTGTGCTTACAGTTCTATAGCCTTCCATCTGAACGGAAGACGCATCGCATTTTCTAATTTTCAAGTCTGGGGTAGGTCACAAACGACCAACTATAGACCTATTTCACTGTTGTGTTCCATCTCTAAGGTACGACAACGCATTATCTTCAATAAAATATTTGATGTCATCAGCCCATCAATTACTAACTCGCAATTTGGTTTCCGTAAGCATCACTCCACTATTCAACAGTTACTCAACCAGGTACGAAATTCCTTAGAAGACAAAATACAAGTTGACACTATATATCTACCTAGACATTTCTAAGGCATTCGATTCTGTCTCCCATCAGGAATTGTTATATAATCAAACTTGAGCATGCTGGTATCATTGGTAATTTGTTGTTGTGGTTTAACACTTACTTATCATCCCGTTCCCAACATGTCTATATTTTTTTATATTAAAATTACATATGACAGAGAACAACATGCCATACCTCAAGTTAAAAAGTTAAAAAGTTCATGCGATGACTAGGGAAATGGCTCGTCCCCAACCCTGATGGCAAAGATCCCATTACTGAGGCTGCATTCCCACGCTGCACAGCCACAGAAATCCGTTGAAGAAGATGTTGATGGGAGTCCTCTTCATAAGTCACTGACCTCAGGCGGCGTCCCAACTCCCTGAAGAATGCCTTTGCTTGAGGCCCAAAGGATCCACACGTCTCTACCGCCACAGGTACAAACTTGTATGCCGAGTCCAGAACCAATCAACTTTCAGGTCCATTACCAGTCACCTCTGGCGTGCCGCAAAGCAGTATTCTTGGTCCTTTATTATTTCTTTTATATATAAATGACATGCCTCTCTCAGTGCAACATTCAACAGTTTTCCTGTTTGCAGACGACACTAAAATTATTAAATCAAACTAATAGTCCTATCAGTTCTCAATATCTTCAACGTGATCTTTCCTCTCTTTCCCACTGGAGCTCTGAAAACAACCTCTCCTTTAATGTAGGTAAATGTGCTCTTCTCCAATTCATACCAAAATCAGCATCTCTAATCTCATTTCCTTACAACATTAATGATCATCAACTCCCATCAGTGGACCACTACAAAGACCTTGGTATATACGTATCGAATGATCTGAGCTGGAATTTTCACTACAATCATATTTTAAGTAAAGCATATAAGTGCCTAGGTCTAATAGAACCTTCAGTCATGTCTACTCTGTGTAAACCAAAAATACCGTTTATCTAGCTCTCATTAGATCTTAATTGGTATATGGTTCACCTCTCTGGAGACTTAAAGATATTGTGGCATTGGAAAGAATCCAAAGACATGCTACAAAATTTGTTCTAAATAATTACACCATGGACTATATATAAGTCTAGTCTTGTTGAACTAAAGATTCTTCCACTGATGTATTTTTTTTAACTTGCTGACATTATGTTTTTAATAAGGAGCATAAAAAATACAACTATATACCAGCTTCAATATATCGAGCCACATAACTTTCGCCTCCACCAACACTCGATAATCACAGTCACTAAAGCTCAACCACTCGAGGATGTGTAATAATCTTTCCAGGCACTTTTATTTTACTACCCAGGCTCTGGAACATCATTCCACCTATTAGATGTGCAACAGACTATGGCCACTATTAAACTGAAACTAAATAAGCTTATGGTCTGTATTTCTCTCTACCTTTGATCCCGATAATCCATGCACCTTCCACTTATTATGTCCATGTAGTAAATGCATGTTTGTCCCCCACTCTCCTAATCTATAATGGCTTTCAGTAGATCTTATTGTTATGCCAACGGTACAATTAACAGACTCAACATCTTCATCCGTATATATCACTCACATTCTCACAAATGTACTGTAAAATTAATAATAGTAATAATTTAATAATAGTAATAATAATAATAAACTCGTATAGTGACTGGGAGTCAATTATTTTTGGGAGGCATTCAATCCGACAACACCAGTGTGACATGTCTTATTCATAGCTATCAGGCTGTAGAAGATCTATTTTCTGGTTCTGTGGTAGCTAGGAGCCAAAGAAACCCTTACAATGGCACAAAGATGAACCAATAGGAAAGTATAGCTCTCTTGGGATAACGTCAACCTTTGTGTGTGGCTCTCCATGAGGAGTTAGCTCTCTTGGGAGAGCAGCAACCTTTTGGTGGGGAAAGAGCTCGAGCTTCTTAACATGAAAACATGAGATGTTGATGCATTTTCTTTGATCAAAGATCAACTTCTCATGATTATCAGTGCAACATGTCTACTGCAAACAAGCCAGTGTTCCTTCTTGCTTTTGTTGAACAGTTAGAACATGCTTTTTGAGAAATCTACACAACATTTGATGTCAGCCAAAAATTATTGTACTAATTTTCATGGGTAGTTGCTATCATAAATGTTGACCTCATCACAAAAAAAAAACTCCCCACACTGGCCATCTTCTCCATACTGGGTCAAAACCATAATTCTGAGAGAAGAGACAATTCTAAAACCCATCAAACTGATGAGCCAACAGATTTTGTTTAGTGCTCGATTGATGTGAGCATATCTATCCTAAAGGCACAGTTTCATCTCGGCAATAGGACATCTTTTATGCTTCTTCGGTGGTTTTGCTACGTGATCTTCTATCATGTTTCCTGGTCATGTCTTTGGGGGGTGTTCTTGAAATTTTTGCTTCCTGCAATAAAAACAGTACTACATCATGTGAATCACATTTCCATTTCTCACATCAATCATGTTGAAAACGTATGTCAGGCCATTGTTTTGTGCATGCATGTATATATATATATCTGTGAGATTTGATCCTAAATATCAACAATTGCATGTATAAAACCTGTGCATATGGACAATGGCTAATTTCAATTTCATTTTTTATTTATTATCATATATTATTCTTATCTTATAGTGCTTGCTGCTGTAGCTATATATATATGGCATTATGGTATTGCAAATTGAAGCCAAAATAACTATATATAAATGAACCAGCATTTTGATTTACTGCTGTCAAGAGTATATACTTTCCCAGACTTTGGGTTGCAGATCTTACAAACACCTTTATCTAATACTTCATGAATTACAAATGGACCAATCCCCAAAAGTGGTTTCAGTTCGTCTCCTTTTCTGTTCTCCCTCTTGCTGTTCTTCAAAAGAACAAAAGTTGCTCTTTAGTGAATACTTATAATGTGAGAAGTTCTGTATGTTTGACTGTGTATGTTGTGTTTATGTTGGATGCCTTCTGGTCCAAATTTTCAGAGGGACCCCCGCCCTCCCCCCTTCCCTTCCAGGAGATCCTGAGGCACTTTGCACAAAAGGCAACAAAAAAAAGAAGTTTAGTTACACCATGGTTCGTTGAATTAAAATTAAAATTTAATTCAAAAGTGAATGCATAAACATGAATGGTATGGTTGATGCATCAACAAATTAGAATGTTGTTCAATCCAAGCAGTTTTAAATGTGAAACTGTGCTGCTAAGAAAATGATCCCTGGAACAGGAGAGCTCAAACTGGTATATATGTCTTGTGCAAAAAAAAAGTCAATGTTTTCCATACGAACTGGCAGAAGCCTCCTGAGTAATATAGAACTAGAGCAAATGAAATACCAACACTGAACACATAGACTTTTTATCATAGTCCTGCTTAAATGCACTTCATTTGAGCTTCATCAATGTTGCCCTTTTAGACGAAAACTTGGTTCAGGAGGCGACCATTTACCTCTGTCCAAAATTTGGGATCCTACCATTTTGTGGATTTCTCATTTGTGATTCAGCATCAGTGGAAAGTGTAGCTGTATATATATATATAAATAATATATGTTGCTATATACAGTAGAACCCTCCCTTACAGGGGTCATCCCAAACTGTGAGTGAAGGTAGGAAATGGCAAGTTATTATTATGACTAAGTCCATCTAAGTCCATCTAATAACAACATATATGCACATCACACAAAACATACATAGTTGATGCATCCCATTCCCCATCCACTTCTAGTGACCGTCCATTTGTGTGGATTTAAAGGTGGTCACTCAAAGAGGGACACTGTGTAGATGGGAAGTGCCCGTCATACAAAATTGTTCCTGGTATATATATACATCTTCAATCTGCCTACTCATTTCAATATAATATATATATGCAAAAACAATTCTTTAGGTCGACTTTTGCCATTGCTCTTTCAAATTTAGATGTACTCTTCCTTGGTACAAATTTAATTTGCCTACTAAAGTTTAATAAAGATCTGTCAAGCCATTTTTTAATAGCAATTTTGTTTAAACAGACAGACAGGATTAGAAACAATGCACTGTCATGAATTGCTGCAGGCACAGTAAAAATGGTTAACAATGAATGTGATAAATATATAATTAATCCGAGTTATTCCACTGGAATGTTAATTCGTCAATCACGGGCAGGGGCACTTTTCCAGCTCTAGACATTTCACCCATCTCCATCGATAATGATGGTACGCAGAGGGATCTGTTATCAGCATGTGACTTGATGAACATCACTAGAAACATGTCCTTGCGATAAGAACAGTTTTTTTAAGATAGCTTGGAATCCCCCAAACCCGACCAAAACCAGTTTCTTGCCCACGCTCAACATGTGCATTTCCACCAGTGAAACCAAAGCAGTGCTCGTCGTTGCAGCCTTTGGCTGAAAATGCTGAAAATCAAAAGCACCTGTGAAGGCCGAGTGAAGTTTTCTGACTTCATCTTCATTGCAATACTTCCCAAAACAGCTATCGGTTCCGTACTCCGATCCAGGCTCATCAGACATAATTAAAACTTGGCGAGAGCCTCGGAAATGTCGCAGTTTGACACTGGCGTTTCCATAAAGGATGCGGTTGACGACAGTTAAAAGATTGGCCACGCATTTAGCATGGTAATCTTGTGTTTTGCTTCGCATTGCTCTGCGAATGATCCTCTCCATTCTGATGTGTACAGCAACGAAGGGTGCGTGGGTGAAGTTGACGAGTCTTAGATAATCCATGGCTAGACTGTGCACATGACGGCCATGAAGCTCGTGCTCGTTGAATATTTCAAATCGGAATTTTTTCCCTGTGAGAACTGCGTACCTATTAGGCGACACTTTGGCGTGTATATTCCTTTTCAAGAGGTTAGCTTTCGTCAGGTAGGAACAATCACGGAAAGCACAACCACCCCAGTTTGTCAAGATGATAGTGCTAGGTGATGAAATGTAGCGAAAGAGATCCACACTTTGGTAAACATACTCTGGATTTAAGCACAGTGCTCGGACCACACTAAACGCTCCTCTTCCTCCCAATGAGTTCAGTTCCTTTTCTATCTTTTTGATATATTCATTCATTACATTCATTTTCTCAGATCGACACTCGAAGGCTTGTCTTTGCGGGTTCCCTCGGAACGCTGCATCTATTAATGTTACTTCATCCTGGGACAGAGCAAAGAGCCGCTTGGTCTTATCCAAGCTGCGCGTGTTGAAATGGAAAAGAGTGATTCTACGAGGAGCCTTGCTCAAGAAATCCTGAAAGGACACCATATTCACAGTTGGAGAGATGGCTGAATGCAGTACTTCGTTCACTTTGGATGAGTTGTAAACGTCAAACAAACCGACATCCGGAGGTTTCATGACAATAAATGGTGGATAAACACCCTTAATTCCAAAAATGTGGGTTGACACCAATGTAGGTTCCACCAGATCTGCATCAAAATCATTTGCTAGGGTGCCCAGCTGTAGGACAGAGTGGGTGGCAGCACTCAATTGCTCGGAATAGCCTAGGGCCAACAAGTAGGAGGACTGATTTGTTACATTGTGTTCAACATTAAAGAAGTCATGAACACCATGTTGTTTAGGAGAGCCATTACAAGCCGTTGTGGCGATGTCTGTTGATGAGTGGCTGTGAGGTTTAGATGGTCTCAGAAGTTCTCCTCTCTGAAGGTGGCGTGCAGATAGAGTTTGTTGGTCAAGCCAGTTGTGTGGTGTGGAAGTAGAAGGGTAAGAACCATATATTGAAGACTGCCAATTGAGAACTGCATTATCTTTGGGTTTCGAGGGTGAAGGGGAGGGGAGGGGGGGGGGGGGAGAGATAGGGGGAAATAAATTTTAGATTGCAATTTCAGGGTCATTATCTTTAAGTCTGGTCCGCAAGACTGGGATATTTTAAGTACCTTGCTGTGTCTGATGAAGCTGCACACCATGCAGTGAAGACGTTTGAAGTCGTAAGAGAGACAACAGTAAAGAGCCACACAATATTACAAGGAATATAGAAAGCATAAAGTTAACCTTCCTCCTCTTTCTTGCCATCAAAAGTTTGACCTACATTTCAAAATGGCGGATGACACGCACAAACATACACACACATAATATAGTTCATCTCTCAACTAGGCAGAGAACAGATTCCTTCTCTTTCCTGCAAACATCGCTTTGACCTCCCACACACACACACACAACCCACATACACACAACCCACATACACACAACCCACATACACACACAACATAATCACATCTCAGCTCAGCAGAAACCAGATTCCTTCTCTTTTCTGCCATATAGGCTCGACATACAACCTACATTTCAAAATGTTGGACTACACACACACGCACCCACACCATAAGCGTAGGAGCAGGTGCGATCATGCAGTGCTTGCCACACCAATAAAAATGGAAGAAGAAAAGAAGGCAGGGTGGGAGGATGACGCCTCATCACACGCATGTGCAACTGCAGTCTAAAAGAAGAGCTAAAATTTATCTGCATGGCTAATACATCTGATAGTAGTATCTCTTGCCCTCACCAGCCAGGAAGATATTCTTTCCCATTGAGATATTTCTGTACAGGGGACAAAAAAGAAGCTTGAATCAAGCCTGCATGGTCTGCAGAAAGGTTATGATAAAAGCTTCATTTCTCCTGTTCCCAGGCAGACAAACAGAATAACCAAGGGGTTT
The DNA here is from genome assembly GCA_028752905.1 of Cladorhizidae sp. MBARI D1340-BT2. Taxonomy (NCBI): domain Eukaryota; kingdom Metazoa; phylum Porifera; class Demospongiae; order Poecilosclerida; family Cladorhizidae; species Cladorhizidae sp. MBARI D1340-BT2. The sequence continues at coordinate 6,447,418 of JAQNBH010000016.1, read as the reverse complement.
ACAAACTAAAAGGGTTGCTTACATTGGTTAAGGCTATACCAATTGGAAAATGCTTCTTGACATTTAGATGAATTATTATTATTATTGTTGTTGTTATTCTTTATTATTATTATTATTATTATTATTATTATTATTATTATTATTATTATTATTATTATTATTATTATTATTATTATTATTATTATTATTATTATTATTATTATTATTATTATTATTATTATTATTATTATTATTATTATTATTATTATTATTATTATTATTATTATTATTATTATTATTATTATTATTATTATTATTATTATTATTATTATTATTATTATTATTATTATTATTATTATTATTATTATTATTATTATTATTATTATTATTATTATTATACTTAAATTCAAGATAGATGTTACTTGCATGTATACCACACAGTTATTGAGCCCACGTAGGAGACAGCAGCTATTGAAGTGTACCACGTCCATGCTGTTCAAGTGATGACCAGCTCACCTGGCAAAAAGATTGCAAAGATGCACACCAAGAAGAAAGAAAACCCAATGGAAGAATGCTAATGAACGTTCTTCAAAATGTTCAGTTTCTTGGCAGGCAGGGGTCATTAAGAGGCCATGATCACATGAAATGTGTGGCTCGGATGTCACACCATTTTTTGTGGAGAAGTTAAACAAAATTCAAGGAGCAAGCTCAAGGTAATTAACAGGGCTTAACCTCAACCTATTGTGGCAGAGTGCAGTGCTACAAGAGTGGGAGCAATATGGCGGGTAGTGTTACAAGAGTGAGACAATATGGTGGGCAGTATTACAAGAGTTAGAGAAATATGGCGGGCAGTGCTACAAGAGTGGGAGCAATATGGCGGGCAGTGCTACAAGAGTGGGAGCAATATGGCGGGCAGTGCTACAAGAGTGGGAGCAATATGGCGGGTAGTGCTACAAGAATGGGAGCAATATGGTGGGAAGTGCTACAAGAATGGGAGCAATTATGGTGGGCAGTGCTACAAGAGTGGGAGCAATATGGTGGGCAGTGCTACAAGAATGGGAGCAATATGGCGGGCAGTGCTACAAGAATGGGAGTAATATGGCGGGCAGTGTTACAAGAGTGGGAGCAATATGGTAGGCAGTGTTACAAGAAGAAAGTGAAGGCGTAATGAGGTATTCTCACTACATGTAGACCTGTCATGGCTACAATTATTCCATGCCAATTATAAAATTAACAGCAGATGAATACATATTCATCACCATCATCATCATTATTATTACTAATATTATTATTATTATTATTATTATTATTATTATTATTATTATTATTATTATTATTATTATTATTATTATTATTATTATTATTACTATTATTATTACTACTACTACTACTACTACTATTATTATTATTATTAAATTATTATTATTATTATTATTATTATTATTATTATTATTATTATTATTATTATTATTATTATATAAATAATAACAATAATACAACAAAACAAAACAACAAAACAACAACAATAATAATAACAATAATAATATAATAATAAAAATAATAATGAGGCTTTTATTTTCTATTTGTTATATTATATTCACAGATAGTCAAAGTTATTTGACTTGCTTGTGGCAAGCGACCAATGCTGTAAGTAAGCATTCATTTTCTGTGCTAAAAAACTTATTTGAGATCTACAACGCTCCAGGAAGGATTGGATGCTACCGTATGTACACAAGGGTGAAACCGAAAGGTTAAATTTGAAGCATGTAGTTATTATACGAGAAGAAGCAAAGTCCCCTTACTCTAAAGCCAGTCATTACTAATCCATTCTGTATATGTATATACTTGAATATACTTGAATGTATTAGCTAATTACTGCACTATTTTGATGAATATTATACTTTATTAGTCTATTATTAGTCTATTATTAAGTCTTAATTAAGTCTTAATTATATAAATTCATATTATAGTCCAATTGTGGTAAACCCAATTTTTCCCCCCTCCAGACATTAGCTAAGTCATAGCCGCAGTGATATGATCAGGATGGATCAGTTTGGGCCGGACTGCTTGTACCACTTTTTGTGGCAAGTAATTTATTCTCGTCTGCACAGAATAATTAATTGAGTCCAGTCCTAATAATTATGGTGGTCAAAGATTTCCATGTGGAGAGTCCCTGGGCCAACTGCTATTTTGTCTTATCCCATAAACATTCCTCCTCTTCCATATCTCCAGATAAGAGGACGTTTGGGCAAAAGAAAGTATTGGAGCATCATCTACTCAAGTTAGTGGTCGACAAATATACTAGTTATTGTGAGGTCGATTCTAGGTACACTGTACCACATCCTGTAACCACTCCTCCAATTGCAACTGCCCCTCCAATTGTAACTGCCCCTCCAATTGTAATCACACCTCCAATTGTAACTGCCCCTCCAATTGATTGTAATCACACCTCCAATTGTAACCACCCCTCCAATTGTAACTGCCCCTCCAATTGTAACCGCCCCTCCAATTGTAACCACACCTCCAATTGTAACTGCCCCTCCAATTGTAACTGCCCCTCCAATTGTTACCACACCTCCAATTGTAACTGCCCCTCCAATTGTAACTGCCCCTCCAATTGTAACTGCCCCTCCAATTGTAACTGCCCCTCCAATTGTAACCACACCTCCAATTGTAACCACACCTCCAATTGTAACTGCCCCTCCAATTGTAACCACACCTCCAATTGTAACTGCCCCTCCAATTGTAACCATCCCTCCAATTGTAACTGCCGCCTCCAATTGTAACCACACCTCCAATTGTAACCACACCTCCAATTGTAACTGCCCCTCCAATTGTAACTACAGCTCCAATTGTAACTGCCCCTCCAATTGTAACCACACCTCCAATTCTAACCGTTCCTCCAATTGTAACATGCAGCTCAGTCTCAATTGGTTATAGGAACCACCTTTCCAATTGCAACCCCGGAAGCAAGTTTATTGACGTTGAGTGAACTATTGAGATAGATGACACAACCTCTACATCACAACCAAGATAGTGCCAGTGCAGCAGGTCGATGAGAGCTCTACTGCATCTTTCAGGCTTCAAGTACTTCAATTTTCAGAGCTGAGCAGCAATCAAAGTGCAGGCAGATGGCTTGGGGTTAATGAGAGGCAGGTTCACGGTGGACAGAGAGCAGCACTTCCTGAGATGAATGAGTTGTTAGCATGGGTGGAGTTACTGAGAATTGAACACCGAAGATTTGCCTCCATGAAGAAGACTGTAGGTTTGCCTCCCTGGAAGAAGAGTGGAGGTTTGCCTCCCTGGATGAAGACTGAAGGTTTGCCTCCCTGGATGAAGACTGAAGGTTTGCCTCCCTGGATGAAGACTGAAGGTTTACCTCCATGGATGAAGACTGAAGGTTTACCTCCATGGATGAAGACTGGAGGTTTACCTTCCTGGATGAAGACTGGAGGTTTACCTTCCTGGATGAAGACTGGAGGTTTACCTTCCTGGATGAAGACTGGAGGTTTGCCTCCCTGGATGAAGACTGTAGGTTTACCTTCCTGGATGAAGACTGTAGGTTTACCTTCCTGGATGAAGACTGGAGGTTTGCCTCCCTGGATGAAGACTGGAGGTTTGCCTCCCTGGATGAAGACTGGAGGTCTACCTCCCTGGATGAAGACTGGAGGTTTGCCTCCCTGGAAGAAGACTGGAGGTTTGCCTCCCTGGATGAAGACTGAAGGTTTGCCTCCCTGGATGAAGACTGGAGGTTTGCCTCCCTGGATGAAGACTGGAGGTTTACCTTCCTGGATGAAGACTGTAGGTTTACCTTCCTGGATGAAGACTGAAGGTCTGCCTCCCTGGATGAAGACTGAAGGTCTGCCTCCCTGGATGAAGACTGAAGGTCTGCCTCACTGGATGAAGAGTGGAGGTTTGCCTCCCTGGATGAAGACTGGAGGTTTACTTCCCTGGATGAAGAGACTGGAGGTTTGCCTCCCTGGAAGACCTCCCTGGATGAAGACTGGAGGTTTACCTCCCTGGATGAAGACCCTCCCTGGATGAAGACTGAGGGTTTGCTTCCCTGGATGAAGATTGTAGGTTTGCCTCCCTGGATGAAGAGTGGAGGTTTGCCTCCCTGGATGAAGACTGAGGGTTTGCTTCCCTGGATGAAGAGTGGAGGTTTGCCTCCCTGGATGAAGAGTGGAGGTTTACCTCCCTGGATGAAGACTGAAGGTTTACCTCCCTGGATGAAGACTGTAGGTTTGTCTCCCTGGATGAAGACTGAAGGTTTGTCTCCCTGGATGAAGACTGAAGGTTTGTCTCCCTGAATAAAGACTGTGAACACTGCTCCCTGGATGAAGACTGCCTCCCTGGATGAAGACTGGATCGAACAGAACAAACCTCTAGTTGATGGTAGTGATTAGCCAGAGATTCTCGAGCATGTTATGCGCTCTAAAATATATAAATTTACTACGTAGCTAGACTGCTGAGCTAGACTGTTTATGAACTGAAGATGCAGAACTATTCCACACCAAAGCCAGCGCCGGCCTTGCCCTGCATAATGACTCGGCAAAGAATGTGTAAGCTCTGCAGGTTTGCGAAACACAAGCACCCCACAGAAGCTTGGCTGACACTAGCCACAATCACCCTACGTACACAGGTGGAGCTAATTGGGCACAGACAATAGTAACTGCCTTCCAAAAGTAATCGCCCGAAATAATAACTGCAGGTAGATTGGACTGAAAAAGAACCTCATTTCCTATTAGAGAATATATGGTATATTAGGGGTGTAGGGGTGTAGTAGAGGGGGGGGGGACAGAGCCTCAAATCCATACAGAGAATTTCCAGGAATGGGATGATATATTGATATATCGAGACAAAAATATATGATTATGCTACAGTTAATAGCCAGGTCGACTTCAGGTATCAACTGCAGGAAATTGAAACTGCTGGATAGGTAGAGCCGTAAGGCTTTGGTGTGTGAAAACTGCAGATTCTATCCCTTCAAAAATGAGGCATTGCCACGGTGACATGGAAGTGGTCTAAAGGATGCCTTATACAGAGTGGTTTTTTTTGTTTCATGAAATCTTGGCCTTACTAGTCCAATGTTGCTTCTGTCCCCCTAGTTCTTGTCTCACCAACCCATTTTTGACTACCCCTGCACGCACCCACAAATGCACGCAACACACACACACACATACATATACACACACGCACCACACACACACATACACTCAAACTTAGACACAAAACAAACTCACATCTCAGCTAGGCAGTTGTCAGGGATGGTATTGGTGGTTGAGCTGGTTCTATGGCTTTAGTTGCAGTAGGAGCACGGCGGCAGTAGTAGCATTGCGACAGCGGTGGCAGGACGGCAGTGGCAGGACGGCAGTGATGAGGACGTCACGGTAGGATAGTGATGGCAGACAGCAGAGGAAGTTTACAGGTTACGTAACCTGACCCAGACCCAGCTGTTACTACACGGAACATAGGCGTGGGCCTCGCGCTTCCTTTTAGGGTTTGGCGTTTTGCGGCCAATTGAAGCTCCAGTTGGCCTCTCCCTCTCTCTTCTGCTGTTTCTTCCGCTAACGCCCAGAGGCTTAAAACATTCGTTTTGTCATTGGCGGATGAGATGCACTAGACGTTCGGCGTCGATAGATTAACATGCAAACAAAAATGAAAAATCGGGATCTAATTCTCTACAAGATCATTGCAGGGATGTGAGGGAGGAGGTTGATGTTTAAGTTGAGGATAGAGTCAGCAGGTCTATTGCAAGACAAGAAGCGATGTAGGCTGTGTAGTGAAGGTAGATGCATGCTATGTCAGTGACAGGAGGGAAGTGGAAGATTGGGACGTTCCTAATACAGTAGGCTGTGATGAATTTGGAAGGGAACTGAATGAGCTGGATGGAATTGAGGGAGCTGGAATATGGTTGGGGGAGTTTGAGAGGGTGGGTACTGAGGGGAAGGTAGCATTGTTGCTTGGGAAGGAAGTGGAGGGTGTGAGTAATCATGTGGTGGAAGTGTGGTGTGCATTTTGCAGTGAAGTGTTGGCAGGAGGAAGGTACTGATATATGGCCTCCCCCCACTCCACGATTGTGGGACTTTTGTGGAGAAGCATGCACATTTCTGGGGGAGGGGGAGAGTGAAAATTCAAATTCGGAGAATGGCTTGTGTTGCAACAAGATTGGAAATTGCAAGAAGTGCTCATGTTTCAAGAATGCCAAGACCTAGATTGATTGCCTCCATATATGCCTGGAGAAATGCCAGAACATTGACATGGGTGTTGGAACTCACACTGCTGTTCAACTCATGGTGCCAAGCAGATTTTAAACTCATCAGTCATACTCCAACCAGTTCACACTCTGATGTCAACCACAATTTTGTTATCTAGTTACAACACTGACCTGCTACTTCACCATCACCTGCAGATTACCCATCAATCATGTCAGTGTCAGTGAGCCATCTTTTACTTGGGAGGAAATGGATCAATTTTCTCTCTCATTTCATCACCTGTTGCTATGCTTACTTGAGGAGGAATAATACCCACTGGCAAGGCAGGTGCACAGTTCATTGAAGAGCTGACCAAAACTATTATGCAGATAGAGGTGCTCTGGAAAGTATTGCTCTAAAGGCTGCCATGACAATGCCTTACTACTAAAATATCCATGTCAAGAAACCATGCTGCACATTTAGAATGCCGTTTGAAGCTTTGGAAGATGGGACATATTGATCATCCAGTCCCACAAAACCATGCAATATTTTGCCAAAATGAGTCTGGTTTGGGTTCTAATCGGCATGTTTCTTCAACAATTTCAATTTATGGAGGAACGTAGGGCTGAAACTACCCTAGGTAATAATTACAATGACCTTCTCAACGATCTCTCAATGCTTCGATTAGATGCACTAGCCTTCATCTGGAAATTAGCCAAAATCGTTGGTGTCCTCTGGTAGTATAATTATGATGAACGGTAGTTAAGTGTGAAGGAAAGGGGAAAAGTAGATGCTACATAATGTTATATAGACAAAAATGTTTCAATTTGTCTTGTACATCCACCCATACATCCTGTTCATCACAATTATACTACCAGAAGATTCCACATTTTCCAATACACTGCATTGTTTCAGCGTATCTATTCAGCATGGAATTGGGAAAAGATTGTCAATGTCATAAACACATTTGAGTGGTTAATAGCAGGTAATGATGTACATTCCTTACTTTAGTAGAACATACAGAGTAACTTCTTGTATGTGGACGCTTGTCTATATATCAAATAGTAGATTGACAAAAAAGGAAAAATTTGATAAACGTATTATTTGTATAAACGATATGAATAAGCATGATAGTAATGTAAGTTATATCATGCATGAATATATATATACCGGTTAAAAATAAAAAATAAAAATAAATAAATAAATACATGCATATTGCATAAATTTAAGAAATAATTCTAATTATATATATTATATATATATAAAGTACAGAATTTTTTATTAAATAAATAAATTTAAAATAAAAAAATTTAAATAAAAATAAAAAAGTGACTAATCGTGAAAATCCTTCTTTCTCAGGGATTTGTATGTACACAGGGACAATAAACTGCCTCCTATATACACATTTCTATGACCTGCAACATTATAATTCTATAGTTACACTGCTGAGAGATGTTGGTTAAGTGGAAAGAACCAAGTCAAACAAATACCAGTAGATAAAAATGGGAGCCAGAAATGAGCAAGGAAGAGCAAAGCGTGCCATTGAAGCTGAGGAACTGAGGAGAGCTAGCCAATGAGAAATCAAGTGTACATGCATGCATACATTCAATACATGGAGCAATAATAAACAGTCCCCACGTGGGCATGGATTTAGCTAGTTTCACACCCATACATTGTCAAATGCCTATTTAGTCATCTAGTAGCTTATTATCATGCACTCTATAGCACACATCTTTACACCGTCTTTCCTTTCTTTCCTTCCCTTCCTTTGTCAATGAGGGAGTACTCTCACGTTCAGCTGCACTTTTTGGGGACACTCTTCCTATATAGCTCTATCCTTCTCATTTCTTACCCTCTGCCTTTCTTTCTTATCTTCCTGGGACCTCGTTGTACAACTGATCATAATCACAACAGTTGATGTGAATTTAAATCTCATTATAAAAATAATTGCCATTCATTTTTTACCTGCAACTGATCCATGATGCAAAAATATAGTGACTGTGGTGGCCATGTCAAAACTTAGTGCACAAGTGATCCTGGGACAACCTGAATGAAGTAGTGGGGTGTGTGATGCAGGGAATATATACATAGCAGCTATTCACTGTGAAGCTTTTCCTGACAGCTTCCTTGGCTGACTCTTCTGCCAGATGTAATAACTCCTTGTCAGAGTAGGTGGGCTTATAATTGAGCACTGATTAATTGACCGAGGTATGGTAGTCTAGCTAGCAGGTGCTGAGGCCGAGTTAAAGCAGCCAGTGGATTTGAATAACCTTCATGAAACTTAGTCATATCTATGTTGGTTTTTAACAAAGAAACAGCCGTATACAGCATTATCACAGTAGGTGCTAAATGGTGGTGAGGGACATGAACACCTCTTTTATATCTGACCAACAACCAGCACAAAAAGAAACGAGCGTTAGAGCGTAAGAGCGTTAGACCATATATCGTCCCATCAAAGGCAATCAGGAAGTCAAGACCATCATGGCCTCACTGTATACAGTGTACTTATAATATACTTATAATATATACAGTTATTCATGTGTGTGTGAATTTCAAATATATTTTTTACGATGTGTATATATATATTATATACTTGAATTTGCCTGGGGTAGGCGAACTATTCCTTGTTTTGACGACGCACGCATATACCATCTAGTGCTTCTCAAAGGCCAGGCTTCTTTTTCCATGGCTCCTTTAAGCCAGAATATGGAAGCAGTGGAGGCAACGACGATAACCTCGTTTTACCGTGGGCTAGAACTGAAGGAGTAAGGATAATCTTACTAATTAGACTGCTGCAACCGCTTGTGATGCGGAGAACCTTGACCTTTGTGAATTGAAACGTTGTCGCTATGGTGACAGCTGCACTGAGGATTCAGCCTTTACGATGATTCCCCGAACTGTAGCGAATCCTGAACTTGTCCTTAGGTAAGTAGTGTATATAATATAGCTACAAATACAACGCATTAGTATCACAAGAGTTTCTTTTCTTCCTACCTGTTGACACCCACCCTTTCAATTACTAACCCAATACCCAACACTACTACTAGTACCCCATTCTACCCATTACTATCCTGCCCCAGTAAATATCCCCTCCATTAGTATCCATTACTACCCCATTCTACCCATTACTATCCTGCCCCAGTAAATATCCCCTCCATTAGTATCCATTACTATCCCATTACCCCATTACTAACCTCCCCTCATTAGTATCCATTACTATCCCATTACCCCATTACTATCCTGCCCCAGTACTAATATCCCCTACATTAGTATCCATTACTACCCCATTCTACCCATTACTATCCTGCCCCAGTAAATATCCCCTCCATTAGTATCCATTACTATCCCATTACCCCATTACTAACCTCCCCTCATTAGTATCCATTACTATCCCATTACCCCATTACTATCCTGCCCCTACTATCCTGCCCCATTACTAACCTCCCCTCATTAGTATCCATTACTATCCCATTACCCCTGCCCCAGTACTAACATCCCCTCCATTAGTATCCATTACTATCCCATTCTACCCATTACTATCCTGCCCCAGTACTAACCTTCCCTCCATTAGTATCCATTACTATCCCATTCTACCCATTACTATCCTGCCCCATTACTAACCTCTCCTCCATTAGTATCCATTACTATCCTGCCCCATTACTAACCTTCCCTCCATTAGTATCCATTACTCTCCCATTCTACCCATTACTATCCTGCCCCAGTACTAACATCCCCTCCATTAGTATCCATTACTATCCCATCTACCCATTACTATCCTGCCCCAGTACTAACCTTCCCTCCATTAGTATCCATTATGATCCCATTGCTACCTTTATGTTACTACCATAGAAGCATGTGGCATTCCAGATAAGCAGGTTGGAAAAGGAGGAGGTCGAGGGGAAGAAAAAGGAAGGAGGAGGGAGGGTAGGGTAGTGCATGATGGGTTTGGAAAAGAGTGTGGAAAAGGGAGTGAAGATTCGTTGGTGAGCATGTTCTCATATGTTTTATCACCGAATGTTTTGCTAATGTACAATAGGATCTTTCTTTTCTTGTAAATGCAACTAAGAGGTGCTTTAAAAAAATTAAATTAGCCCTTCTTATTAGTGGTCTCCTTGCCCCTAACTAAATAGCTGAAGCCAAGTTCACTTAGTAGCATTTAGTTTTACTTCTTCTCTCCCCAAGATGGATCCACTGTCTCAGGAGCAGATCTTGATGCCACACGTCTTGTGCACCAGAACTTCCTCTCCCACCCACCCTCCCAACGGGTTCTTTTCTCCATGAAAAAAAGGGCGGAGGGGGATGGGGGAAGGATGAAGAATTTCTAGGAAAGTCGATCTTGTTTCTGAGATCGGAAAGAATGCAAAAGGAATTTGTACAACTATCACTAATTCCTCCAGCTTGCATTAATGTTTGCATGTTTAAGCAAGTCTGAGGAGTTACTGCAGAAGATGTAGCATTAACAATGGCTGTGTATGTTCTCTCTAACAAGTGCTGGCTTTCTCCTACAATTGCAGGATGTCTCTTAAAAGTGCTGGTTGTCTCTAACACTAGCAGGCTGTCTCTAACAATAGCATGCTGTCTCTAACAAGCGCAGGCTGTTTCTAATAAGTGTAGGATGTCACTAACAAAGTGCAGACTGTCTCTAACAAGTTCAGGCTGTCTCTAACAACTGCAGGCTGTCTCTAACAAGTGCTGTCTGTCTCTAACAAGTGACTTCTGTCTCTAACAAGTGGTGTCTGTTTCTAACAAGCACAGGCTGTCTCTAACAAGTGCAGGCTGTCTCTAACAAGTGTAGGGTGTCTTAACAAGTGCAGGCTGTCGTACATGGAGGCTGTGCTCTGCCACAGTCCCTAAGGATGCACCTCTCCATTTCATGAAGCTTTATCGCCGATTCATGCATGGACTCTATCAGGAAAAGAAATTAAAAAATTAAATTATACACACATGTATGTAATCTATACATTAATAAGTTGATATGTATTAAGGATATGTGGTGAAAAAGGAAAAGGATAGAACAATATTTTACCACACCCACTACAATGACCCTTGACCTTTTGAACAAGCATGATCTGTGAACATCATATATTGTAGTGCCACTCCCTCTGACATAGCATCTTTTTTTAAATCACCCATTGGAATAACGCAGTGAGAGGTCTATACTTGTACCCTCTTGGGAGGGGGCTGTGTGTAGCCTGTCTATGAGAATTAAGAGTAGCGTGCCAGAGTGTTGTTGTTCATCATGCAGTGGTGTGACTGAGGGCGTGCTGGATGTGCACCCTGTCATGTGTGCTGTGGTGGTGACTTACCAGGTGGTGTCCGACTACGGCGATCCCATGGACATGAAGGAGTGCAGAAAAGTGTAGGTGTATTCTTTGTACGGCCATTGTTCTTGCTGGAACAAGCACACATATAAAGCTTCCAGCAAAGGGCTCCGTTATACTTAACAAAATGTTTCGATTAATTACATTTGGATCGCCATGTTAAAACAGAAAGGAAACAGACTGTACGCATGTAGAACACAAACAGTAAAACGACCCTTTACCAGTTAAACACACATCGTTTGCTGTTTCAGATGGTAAAGGGTCGTCGAACTATTTGTATGTGTACAGCCCTTGCTTCCTTTTCCCCACCCCCCTTTTGCAACCCAACATGGTTGCTCATTTTAAAAATTGGCCTTGTTTATTGATGGGCGAAGGGAACATCCGGGGGGGAGGGGGGGGGGGGGGGGAGAAGTTGGAGGGGAAATTTGGTTTTACCGCTCATGGTGTAATCAGGTATTTATGTATTTGCAGTATGTTAACCCATAAACAGGTTGCCTGCCTTAAATGATGCGGGCTTACATAAATAGGGAGTGGTTGTCATAGTGAAGAGAACGATCGAGCGACTGCCCGGAAGCAGATTCTAAGCTAGACTGGCCTGGCTGCATTGTGCAAGTGAGAACAGGCTGCATGGTTGATAGCTAACACATTCCCTTACTTAGTGGAACTTAGTGGAACAAGATAGCCTGAAAAAGGACAAATTACAGCTCCCGCAAGTCTTCCAAAACCACCTCCTCCATAGGCCCTCATCAACTAATTTGCTGCACAGGCAGGCGAAAATAGGCTGCATGGCTGACAGGAAAGGATGTTGGACGTAGTTATTCGGTTCATGGATGTGCTCTAGCTTTTTCTTCTTCTTTAATCACCACTCCATGCCTAGCGTTCATTACTAGTAGGCGTTTTTCACAGTTCAACATTGTGACCAACCAGATGGCAGCAAGCCAATGACCAGAGATGCCCCACAACTATTATCTAACTCATTTTAGTTTTTGTACACTACACAAGGCAGCATGTACCACACCTTGTTGTTGAGTCAGCCAGGGAGCCCCTTCAAGGACTTGGGAAAAGTTAGCACAGAACTCCAGAATTAACCAATCACAGCAGATGGTATTCTACAGCATGTTTACGCCACATAATAGTGTTGTGCTGTTTCTTTGCTTTTGCTAAACTTTTTGTGTGGAGAAGATTATTCATCAGTAAATGAACAGACTTCTCTGTGAGGTTGAGCTGCACAGTGTGGTGTCGCTCGAGGCATTAGAAGGAAGGCCTTGACTCAATTCTGATTATAAAACAGCAAGCGAGCTAGCTTGATTACATCATCGACAGTCGCCGCTGCCCACACCCTTTTGACCATAATCAAGTGACTGACATGTTGTAAACATGCATAGGAAGGTTAGCAGTCTTCAGGTACTGAAGTTTTTATGAATGGTGGACACAATTTATATGTGGGGAAGAGATGATAGAAACGTAGACGTTTGAATTACACTTTCTATGAGTTTTTTTAATACTTTCTAAGGGTTTTAACACTTTTTATGGATTGTTTACACCTTCTATGAGTCTTTTTACACTTTCTATGGTGTTTTTTACTTTTTTTGCACTCTGAGGTTTTTTTTGCACTTTCTGTGATTTTTTTACACTTTCTATGGGTTTTTTACACTTTCTATGGGTTTTTTACACTTTCTATGGGTTTTTTACACTTTCTATTGGTTTTTACACTTTGTGAGTTTTTTACAGTTTTTTTACACATTCTATGGGTTTTTACACTCAATGAGTCTTAAACTTTCTATGGGTTTTTACACTTTCTATGGGTTTGTTACACTTTCTTTTTTTCACTTTATATGGGATTTTCACACTTTCTATGGGCACTTTATACACTTTCTATGGGTTTTTACACTTACAAGTTTTTTTACACTATGGGATTTTCACACAGTTTTTTACACTTCCTATACACTTTCTATCTCTTATACTTTCTATGTTTTTTTTTTACACTTTGTATGGTTTTTACACTTTCTATGGGATTTTTACACTTTCTATGGGTTTTTTTACACTTTCAATGAATTTTTTCACTTTCTATTGGATTTTTACACTTTCTATGGATTTTTACACTTTCTGTGGGTTTTTACAGTTTCTATGGGTTTTTACACTTTCTATGGGTTTTTACACTTGGTATGGTTTTTACACTTTCTATGGAATTTTTACACTTTCTATGGGTTTTTTACACTTTCAATGGATTTTTACACTTTCTATTGGATTTTTACACTTTCTATGGGTTTTTACACTTTCTGTGGGTTTTTACAGTTTTTACACTTTCTATGGGTTTTTACACTGAGATTTTTACACTTTCTATGAGTTTTTTACACTTTCTAACACTTTCTAACACTTTCTAAGGATTTTTACACTTTCTCTACCTAAATCCATCGCTGACCTTTAGTATTGGTTAAAATTATCATACTCACGTCTTGCCAAGAAGGTAGATTGAATGCTTATTAAAGTATGTTGTATTGCAATTTGTATAAGAAAAATATTTATTTCGGTTACGCCATTATTTTATTTTAGCTATATATATTATCATTGCTATTTTCTATGAGTTTTTACACTTTCTATATGTTTTTACACTTTCTACGGTGTTTTTTACACATTTTGTGGGGTTTTAATGCTTTCTATGAGGTTTTTAACTCTTTCTATGGGTTTTTCTACACTTTCTATGGGTCTTTACACTTTCTATGGGGTTTTTACACTCTCTATGGGGTTTTAAACTTTCTATGGTTTTTTACACTTCTATGGATTTTTACACTTCTATGGATTTTTACACTTCTATGGGTTTTTACACTTCTATGGGTTTTTACATTTTTACACTTTCTATGGGTTTTTACCCTTGTATGGATTTTTACACTTTCTATGGGTTTTTTACACTTTCTATGGATTTTTTACACTCTCTATGGGGTTTTAGACTTTCTATGCATTTTTACACCACTCTCTGGGTTTTTACACTTCTATGGATTTTACACGTTTTTTACACTTTCTATGGTTTTCTACACTTTCTATGGGTTTTTACACTTTCTATGGGTTTTTAGACTTTCTATGGGTTTTTATGGGTTTTTAAACTTTCTATGGGCTTTTATACTTTCTATGGGGTTTTACACTTTCTATGGGTTTTCTACACTTTCTATTGGTTTTTACAGTTCTATGGGTTTTTAGACTTTCTTGGGTATACTTTCTATGGGATTTTACACTTTCTATGGGTTTTCTACACTTTCTATGGGTTTTTACACTTTCTATGGGTTTTTATACTTTCTATGGGTTTTTACACTTTCTATGGGTTTTTACACTTTCTATGGGTTTTCTACACTTTCTATGGGTTTTTAGACTTTCTATGGGTTTTTATGGGTTTTACACTTTCTATGGGCTTTTATACTTTCTATGGGATTTTACACTTTCTATGGGTTTTCTACACTTTCTATTGGTTTTTACAGTTCTATGGGTTTTTACACTTTCTATACTTTCTATGGGGTTTCTACACTTTCTATGGGTTTTTACACTCTCTTGGGGTTTTAAACTTTCTATGGTTTTTACACTTTCTATGGATTTTTACACTGGGTTTTTACACTTCTATGGATTTTTACACTTTCTATGGGTTTTTACACTTCTATGGATTTTTACACTTTCTATGGGATTTACACTTTCTATGGATTTTTTACACTCTCTATGAGGTTTTAGACTTTCTATGCATTTTTACACTTTCTATGGGGTTTTACACTTTCTATGGGGTTTCCACACTTTCTATGGGTTTTCTACACTTCTATGGGTTTTTACACTTTCTATGGGGTTTTGGTCTGCCATTTATGACCAATTCAAGGCACACATGTGAGTCTATTTAGAGCTAGCAGTAACCATTTAGGAAGCCGAGAAGCTGCCAATGCCGAGAAATTAGCTTTTGTTTTGGTCGTCCTCCATTTTAAAAAGTGGGTCAAACCATAAATAAAAGTATACTTACATTATTTTGTTGTTTTTGTGTGGTGAAAGTGTGGTGAAAATGTCCACCTGTTTAAGTATATTCATAGTTGGACTATAATAGCTGATGTGTGTAAGAGCATCTCGCTATTATTACACATTACTCTCCGCCTTAACTCACTTGGTGGCAATGAAAATAGTCCAGTGATTGCTAAGAAGTGCCGACTACCTCCATTCTTCAACCAAACAATGTAGAATGACTAGATATTATGTATTGTTGCTTCATAACTCTGCTATTAGAGCATGCTCTTAAAGTCCAGGTTTTACAATATTCTCCCACTAACCCACGGTCCTGTTGTTGTAATGATAATATTGTTATTGCTGTTCAGGATGAAGATCGACAACCTGAATAAAGAAACAGATGTCCAGGCTCTGGCCAGGACCGTCATCACCAAGTCAGAAGTTATTCATCAGAATCGCTGTCAAGAAGTGGAGCACGTACTAGCTTACCTACAGAACAGAACCACAGCAAAGAATGGTTAGAATGGCTGTATGTGCAGCAAGCAAGCCTAGACCATGTGCAGAAAGCATGGATACTATGTACTACAGAGATGAAACCCAGAGCATTGTGGCAAGTCTGAGGGCACTTTGTTCAGAATTTTGTGTTTGCAATAAACATGCTAGATCTGCCTGTAATGAGGTGGAAGTCATTTAGGAACTATTGTTGTTGGCAGAGAAGGAAAAAATCTTGGTGGGTGCCTGTGGGCAACACACTACACTTGGTAATGTTTGTGTCTCCAGAGAAGTGGAAAATGTTGTCTATTGCCAACTTAGCTATGATCACCCCAATTAAGCAAAGTGCACTTAGGGTATTAACAGAGCACTTTATAGTAATTAAGTGAAGTGCACTCAGGAGGATTGTTATTTCAGAGCACTTTATAGTCGCCTAATTAATTGAAGTGCACTGTGTTAATTGTTCTATTGTAATTCATTTTCACTTTCACTTTAAATTCACCTAATTAATTGAAGTCATTTAACCCTTACCAAACCCTTAGGACAAGATTAAAAAACTCGAGGATGCCTCCCATTAAAAAAAACACAGGCGCAGAGAGACTATTTTACTTGCATGCATTTTTAAAAGAAGAAAGTTAGCAGTACAATCAGGCTCTTCCTCTAATGCTGGATTTAAGAATCATAGGTACTTCCATTGTTACTGGAACACAACATAACCTTTCTGGACAAGTAGTTTCTCGATCTTTTGGCTATAGCTTTTCTTGTTGAACTAGCTATTCTAGCGTTTCAGTCGAGCTTGTCACCTACTATTTTCTTGGATAGGCTTGTTGAGACTTCAAAATTTGTTTTGGTAACTGTTCGGTACTTGCCTAGCTTTAGCTCATAGCCAAGGATGCCTCTATAGTAGCACCTATGTTGAACTTTCATATATTTCTCATCTTTTTTCAGGTCGTGATGTGTCTGCCGTGGAAGTTATTGAATATGTTGGGCATCTGAGCTTAGATATGAATGGCTATAAACTTATTTCTGGCAAGATTTAGCTAATAGCTAGCTAGCTATTATCTTAGTAGCTAGCTATTTTCTGCTGTTTCTTGAGCTAGCTAGCTATATTGTTTGTCTCCCTGAGGAACTAGAGCTAATTATAAAGTGATTAATTTATAAAGTGACTACAAAATTTTCTCACTTTCTTCAAGTCTAAGATGTACCTGCCCATCATAGGATATAGAAGATAGATCCTAAACTTCATTGGCATTAGAGGAACGGGCAGCTCTGATCAAGTAAGAATATTTTGGATGTTATATTAGTGATGATAATACAGCATTCAAAGCCATGAGTCTTTTTTACTTTTCTGTTGCTGCTTGGTGAGCTTGTTGGACCCATAGCACCTGTGCATTTGTACAGATAGTATTCTCTTCTTGTTCATGCTATATAGACATACAAATGTTCACTTCAAGCTAAGGCAGAATTACATTCTCTGTTTGGTCCTCTCTCTCCAAGTCAGTTCAACTTCCAATAGCTCCAAGTTCTCTGCAACACCATCTACTCACTTCCACTGCATGCTACTATCCACACATAAATATATATAATATACTCATTCTCTCCATTCTCCACATCAGTATCTATCCAAGACATGATCCACAATGTTTAATGTGTACTGTATTTTTTAATGCAATAGTTTAGAAAAAGCTGCTTGCTGGAGCTGGGGGCTGAATGTTTTGTGAGCCAGTCTGTGTGAGACCTGGCACGTCTCACACAACGAAGGGTAGGGGACATATTGATGGGGCATGGTAAAGGGGCGGTCATAAGGAAGAAGCCCATCATGATTTTGTGACGCTCGTCCTAATGACTACTAATGCGTGAGTCACGTATCCATGATGCTTGCCTCCACACTTAATTCATTGTGTCACGGATTTGTGACGCTCATCCGGTAAGGGTTAGGTGGTAAATCCTTAATTTTATGCTGGTAATAAAGATGGCTTGTTTCAAGAGCTTTCCAATAGTATACTTTGTGAATGCTAGTAGGTCTTTAATAAATTATGCTGAGTATTCATTAAGATTATTGATGGTGTGCATTATTAGTAATGTTGTGTAGTAAGCCCTATCTAAAGGCCCTTTTTCTTGCAGTAGGGGGATGCTAAACAACCAGAATTGGTGGCATGAACGTGTCCTCTGGGTGGTATAATTATCCCAACTTGTTATTACAGAGTACTTGGAGGAATCGTCCCGCACTCTCCAAGAACAGATCCAAGATTTACAGGGCGTAAGTAGTCATACTACTGCTAAATGAAGAGAGGAGAGGAATGTGAATGTGCCAACTGCCTGCTGGCCCAGCCGTCGGAGCAGACGGTTCTAGTTTATTTCCCCCCCCCCCCAAGATGAATGAACTGAAGTGTGTGCTTACTGAGGTAGCCCCCACCGCCCAGTAGTGGAGCAGCGGTTAATTACTAGCTCAAGGAGTTGCAAGTCTCTGAGTGCCAGGCATTATTAAGTAACTACCTCTTGCCTGCCTCCTGTCTTGAGGAGCATTTGATATAATTCTAGTCCACCATTCATGAAATGTCCTTGTCACTTAGTTGCATCCACCTCTCCTCTCCTCACTATTCTTACATTCCTTATTTCTTCCCCCACCTCTCCCTCCCTCCCTTCTCCCTTCCTCCTCCCTCCCTCCATCCTCCCCCCCCCCCCCCCCTCCCTCCCTCCTCCCTCCCCATAGCCCACAGAGACAGCCCACATGCATCATTTGGAGACCTATCTGGAGAATCTATATGACAACTTGCAGTCAAAGATCAAAGGGACTGGTCTAATCCTCCAATTAGCAAGGATACCCGAGCACCTCCCAAACCTCATAGAAAATGGTGTGTATGCACATACACACATGCACACACACACATGCACACACACACACACATGCACACACACACACATGCACACACATACACACACAGTAGTATGTTCCACTCAACAAGAGAAATCAGCTAAAGTTTTGATCAACCACAACCAAAATAACCTGCCATGTTGGCTAGCAGAATAGAGGAGGCAGGTTTACACACCATTAAACCATACAAACTCCAATGACCCTTTACCTCTCAATCAGTTAACATAACAACATTACAACTTGAATTTGTATTCTCTCGACGTTTCAACTAGATGCTCTAGCCTTCATCAGGAATAATGAGACGCTAAGGCTCGTGTGAGCCTGCTATATACCGGTAGCTAGCTATTCACCACATAACCACACCTCGGCACATGCGTCCAGCACGTGAACCTGCACATGCGTCTAGCACATGAACCAGATGTGGAAAGAAAAAAACAAATAAACAAATAAATAAACAAATAAATATAATAATAATAATAATAGCAGTAGTAGTAGTAGTAGTAGTAACAACAACAACAAAAAAATTAACAAACAAACAAATTAATTAAATCTAAATAAAATAAATAATAATACATGTAGTACTTAATACTTTTAAACATTTTAAAATAATATATATTAATAATAATAATAAATAGAATAATAATAATGAGTGTATAAATTAATGAATATATTAAAAAATTTAAAATTAAATTGAAAAAATTGAAAAAATGGTAATAAATAATAATAATACATTATTTTATTTGTTATTTTTTAAATTAATTATTTGTTTATTACTAATTTTTAAATATTTCTTTATTTATTTATATACTTATTATATATATTATAATTTATTTACTATATATATATTATTTATTTATTATTATAATTATTATATTTTCATTTTCATTTTTTAAAATTATTGTTGTTGTTATCATCATTATTATTTTATTATTACTATTATTATTACTATTACTATTACTATTTTTATTTTTTATTTTGTTGTTATTTGCTTGTTTGTTTATTTATCTACTTATTTATTTATTTATTTATTTATTTATATATTTTTCCTTCCACGTCCAGTTCACGTGCTGGACGCATGTGCTCTGGATGCGGGTGCCAAGATGTGGTTTTGTAGCACGAGGTGAATAGCTAGCTACCAGTATATAGCAGGCTCACGTGAGTCTTAAGCATCTCATTATTCCTGAATATTGGGTATACATGCTTGCTTCTGGGTGTGGTCTAGATTGATGGAGCCATCCTTGTTTTTGCCTAATTAATTTTATTACTAAAGTCCATTCACATTCACTTGTCCACCGGAAGTGGTGCGTGGCTTATGACTATTCATAGTATTTTTAACGTATTTATGGCTTAAGTACACAGCATCAGCTGGCAGCATTTTAATGCATGGTGGGCACTATATAGGGAAATGTTTGCTATAGCAGTGTTGTGCCAAGTGTAGCTGCTGAACCTAATAAGGTACATAAGGTACATATAGAGAATAGGCTTGCTGTTTTTTTGTTCAGTATATTCCCAACAACAGACAAAATAAGGAACTGTTCATGCAAAAATAATCCCAGCATTACATCACTTTGAAGAACACATTGGTCTAGCCGCTGCCCTAGCCTTAACTAACTTAACTGAGGGCCTAATTCAGAACTGTTCTGTTCAGTATTGATTGATGTCATGATGATGATAACAGGCTGGGATTGTGACATGAGGAAGCAACCAAATGCCTCACTTTCGCTCACCTGAATTCTTTACTAGTTATACCCTCATAACCATGACGTGTGATTTGTTGTGTGTGTGTGTTGTGTGTCAGTCGGTGTGCATTGATGTGTGTGTGTGTGTGTGTGTTTATGTGTGTCTGTGTGTTGTGTGTGTGTGGGTCAATGCTTTAATGTCCATACATCTCTGGCCACTGTGTGCATGTAGAGTCGTTGTTCCCAGCTTTGGCTCGTGTCTTGCGGGAGGAGTGGAAGAAGAGCATTGAACTCACCACAAATATTGTCTACATCTTCTTCTGCTTTGCAACCTTCAGCGTCTTCCACAACATGCTGGCTCAACTAAAGGTTCTTGATATCCAAACAGACAACAACAACAACAACAACAAAAAAAATATATATATATATATTAAAAAATTATGTGTATTAGTGTATTGAAGAATTTGTGTATTGAAGAACCGGAAATAAATTTTCCTGATCGCTACTAGAAGTAAATAAGTTCCTAGGTAGTACATGTAGTAGTGCATTCATGACATACAAAGATGATTTACATCCTATATGTCGTGTGGGTGTGATTTAAAAAAAATCAATCTTTGTATTGTCTCAAACAGATTGGGTTTACATGCATGCTGGTGCTGGACTATGAGATAAGCCGGCACAATGCTCTACAGCAAGACCTCATGCAGAGACGGAGAAAATGTATCCTCTAAGGGAGACTTTTGGTCGAGTGTTTTTGGGGGGATGAAAAATAGTCTTATGAAGTTGCAACAGCAGTTATGAAATGCGAGCACTGAATTGCTAACAGCACTTATGAAATGCTAGCACTGAATTGCTAACAGCACTTATGAAATGCTAGCACTGAATTGCTAACAGCACTTATGAAATGCTAGCACTGAATTGCTAACAGCACTTATGAAATGCTAGCACTGAATTGGCTAACAGCACTTATGAAATGCTAGCACTGAATTGCTAACAGCACTTATGAAATGCTAGCACTGAATTGCTAACAGCACTTATGAAATGCTAGCACTGAATTGCTAACAGCACTTATGAAATGCTAGCACTGAATTGGCTAACAGCACTTATGAAATGCTAGCACTGAATTGCTAACAGCACTTATGAAATGCTAGCACTGAATTGCTAACAGCACTTATGAAATGCTAGCACTGAATTGGCTAACAGCACTTATGAAATGCTAGCACGAATTCCTAACAGCGCTTATGAAATGCTAGCACTGAATTGCTAACAGTACTTATGAAATGCTAGCACGAATTGCTAACAGCACTTATGAAATGCTAGCACTGAATTGCTAACAGCACTTATGAAATGCTAGCACTGAATTGCTAACAGCACTTATGAAATGCTAGCACTGAATTGCTAACAGCACTAATGAAATGCTAGCACTGAATTGCTAACAGCACTAATGAAATGCTAGCACTGAATTGGCTAACAGCACTTATGAAATGCTAGCACGAATTGCTAACAGCGCTTATGAAATGCTAGCACTGAATTGCTAACAGCACTTTTGAAATACTAGCACTGAATTGGCTAACAGCACTTATGAAATGCTAGCACTGAATTGCTAACAGCACTTATGAAATGCTAGCACTGAATTGCTAACAGCACTTATGAAATGCTAGCACTGAATTGGCTAACAGCACTTATGGGGGTTGGGTGTTGGTGTAGATCCAGCGTGTGCTCTGGAATATGATCACCACAGATTTATGGCATACATAACTTCCTCTGGGAAGAGAGAGAACAGCTCTTTGTCACTGCATGTACAGAATTATTATTCTTGACCAAACATTCAGGCAGGGAAAACCCCGATGCTTCCCTGAGCAAGAAGGAATACGAGCTGGGAAGGAAGAAGTACCAAATGCTGCTCAAAAAGCAAGAGACACTCCTCAGAGGTACAGGAGAGGAGGGGGCTTGTCTTTTGCAATGAGGGAAATTTATAGATGGCTAGTAATTCAATTCTTGGTGAGGGACAGCTTGGAATGAGGGAAAGCTAGTAATTTATAGTGAAGACTAGTGATTCACAGTGAGGGAGAGCTAGTAATTTGGAGTGAGGGATAGCTAGTAATTTATAGTGAAGACTAGTGATTCACAGTGAGGGAGAGCTAGTAATTTGGAGTGAGAGATAGCTAGTAATTTATAGTGAAGACTAGTGATTCACAGTGAGAGAGAGCTAGTAATTTGGACTGAGGGATAGCTAGTAATTTATAGTGAAGGCTAGTAATTCACAGTGAGAGAGAGCTAGTAATTTGGATTGAGGGATAGCTAGTAATTTATAGTGAAGACTAGTAATTCACAGTGGGGGAGAGCTAGTAATTTGGAGTGAGGGATAGCTAGTAATTTATAGTGAAGACTAGTGATTCACAGTGAGAGAGAGCTAGTAATTTGGAGTGAGAGATAGCTAGTAATTTATAGCAAAGACTAGTGATTCACAGTGAGGGAGAGCTAGTAATTTGGAGTGAGGGATAGCTAGTAATTTACAATGAAGACTAGTGATTCACAGTGAGGGAGAGCTAGTAATTTAGAGTGAGGGAGAGCTAGTAATTTATAGTGAGGGAGAGCTAGTAATTTATAGCGAAGACTAGTGTTTCACAGTGAGAGAGAGCTAGTAATTTGGAGTGAGAGATAGCTAGTAATTTAAAATGAAGACTAGGGAGAGCTAGTAATTTGGAGTGAGGGATAGCTAGTAATTTACAATGAAGATTAGTGATTGAGAGCTAGTAATTTGGAGTGAGGGATAGCTAGTAATTTATAGTGAAGACTAGTGATTCACAGTGAGAGAGAGCTAGTAATTTGGAGTGAGGGATAGCTAGTAATTTAGAGTGAGGGCTAGTAACTCATATTGAGAGAGGACTAGTAACTTGACAATAACCTTCTCAATATTCAACTTGAAACTGTATTCTCGCGACGTTTCGACCATCCTTCATTACTAGTCACTTATTGTACAAGGAGGGAAATATTTAGCTATAGCAACCAAGAATAGTAAGCTGGAGATTTTCCCCTCTGAACACCATTCAATGGTATAATATTGAACTGTTGATGTATGATCAATTATGGGAGCTATATTCTGCATCCACACACACCCTGTTCCTCCTAACTCTCCCCTCTTTTTTCCTTGCCCCATAATCTCGCTCCCCATTCCTCATTTTCCTCTTTGCTTCTCTTCCTCCTTCTTTTCCAAATTCTGTCCCTTCCTTCCCCCCTGCGCCCCCCTTCTCCCTCGCCATCCCTCGTGCCAGTAACCCTGTACCTCCTGCTTAACCTGAGTGAAGACACTCGTGTGGAGATGAAGATGAGGAACAAAGGACTAGTGATCCAACTCTGCCTGCTCCTGGACAGGTCCAATGAAGACCTTCTCATCCTCGTCATCTCCTTCCTCAAGAAACTCAGCATCTACGTCGAGAACAAAGAAGACATGGTCATGCATATAAGATTTGGACTGTTTGCTTGTTTACATTTTTAATTGTTGTTGTTGTTTTAGGCTAAAAGTGGCATCATACGGAGGCTGGAACAACTCTTAACCAGTTCTAATGAGGTCAGATACAGTACTTAGATATGCAACCTTGAGCTGACCTACTAGTCATGTGCTTATAATCTCCTGTAATGCCCTGTTGGATCTCACAAACTAACTAGTACCTGTAGCCTCTACAAACTAGTACCTGTTGCCTCTCACAAACTAGTACCTGTTGCCTCTCACAAACTAGTACCTGTTGCCTCTCACAAACTAGTACCTGTTGCCTCTCACAAACTAGTACCTGTTGCCTCTCACAAACTAGTACCTGTTGCCTCTCACAAACTAGTACCTGTTGCCTCTCACAAACTAGTACCTGTTGCCTCTCACTAACTAGTACCTGTTGCCTCTCACAAACTAGTATCTGTTGCCTCTCACAAACTAGTACCTCTCACAAACTAGTACCTGTTGCCTCTCACAAACTAGTACCTGTTGCCTCTCACAAACTAGTACCTGTTGCCTCTCACTAACTAGTACCTGTTGCCTCTCACAAACTTGTATCTGTTGCCTCTCACAAACTAGTACCTGTTGCCTCTCACAAACTAGTACCTGTTGCCTCTCACAAACTAGTACCTGTTGCCTCTCACAAACTAGTATCTGTTGCCTCTCACAAACTAGTACCTGTTGCCTCTCACAAACTTGTATCTGTTGCCTCTCACAAACTTGTATCTGTTGCCTCTCACAAACTAGTACCTGTTGCCTCTCACAAACTAGTACCTGTTGCCTCTCACAAACTAGTACCTGTTGCCTCTCACAAACTTGTACCTGTTGCCTCTCACAAACTAGTACCTGTTGCCTCTCACAAACTAGTACCTGTTGCCTCTCACAAACTATACCTGTTGCCTCTCACAAACTAGTACCTGTTGCCTCTCACAAACTAGTACCTGTTGCCTCCCACAAACTAGTACCTGTTGCCTCTCACAAACTAGTACCTGTTGCCTCCCACAAACTAGTACCTGTTGCCTCTCACAAACTAGTACCTGTTGCCTCTCACAAACTAGTACCTGTTGCCTCTCACAAACTAGTACCTGTTGCCTCTCACAAACTAGTACCTGTTGCCTCTCACAAACTAGTACCTGTTGCCTCTCACAAACTTGTACCTGTTGCCTCTCACAAACTAGTACCTGTTGCCTCTCACAAACTAGTACCTGTTGCCTCTCACAAACTAGTACCTGTTGCCTCTCACAAACTAGTACCTGTTGCCTCTCACAAACTAGTACCTGTTGCCTCTCACAAACTAGTACCTGTTGCCTCTCACAAACTAGTACCTGTTGCCTCTCACAAACTAGTACCTGTTGCCTCTCACAAACTAGTACCTGTTGCCTCTCACAAACTTGTATCTGTTGCCTCTCACAAACTAGTACCTGTTGCCTCTCACAAACTAGTACCTGTTGCCTCTCACAAACTAGTACCTGTTGCCTCTCACAAACTAGTACCTGTTGCCTCTCACAAACTAGTACCTGTTGCCTCTCACTAACTTGTATCTGTTGCCTCTCACAAACTAGTACCTGTTGCCTCTCACAAACTAGTACCTGTTGCCTCTCACAAACTAGTACCTGTTGCCTCTCACAAACTAGTACCTGTTGCCTCTCACAAACTAGTACCTGTTGCCTCTCACAAACTAGTATCTGTTGCCTCTCACAAACTAGTACCTGTTGCCTCTACAAACTAGTACCTGTTGCCTCTACAAACTAGTACCTGTTGCATCTCACAAACTAGTACCTGTTGCCTCTCACAAACTAGTACCTGTTGCCTCTCACAAACTAATACCTGTTGCCTCTCACAAACTAGCACCTGTTGCCTGCCCTGTGGTCTGCCGAAGCTCATGAATATTGTTATATATCACCTCTCTTTACCTTGGTCTACAAGTGCCATGGCAACATTGTAGGCACTCGTTGTTAAGCAGACGTTTATATAAAGCTACTTTTTTTTTTAATGCCTGCTTCCTTGTGGGTTGAAGTCTTCGATTGTTTAAGTGGTTGTCGTGCCCATGTCGCTTCTCTCAAGAGTTGTGTTTCTGCCCTTTCTGGAGGTGAGATAAACTTGTGAGTGTAATGAGTCTCGTTGCTCATCAGCTCTGCTCTACAGCAGTTCAACCACCAGCCAGTCCTTCTAGCTAGCCTGACAGTGATCCCCACCTGCAAGAAATTGATGATGCTGGCTCATGAGTCCTGCTTGTTAATGCAGAGCGTAGTGCCCACTTTCTTTGCCTGATGCTATAAGTACACTCTTACATATATATATATATATATGTGTGTGTGTTGTTAGGTGCTAGTGAATGTGACCCTCAGACTGCTGCTGAACTTGTCCTTTGACCCTGTACTCAGACAAAATGTGGTAAAGGAAGGCTTGCTGCCCAAACTTACTTCACTACTAGGCAAGTGTTTGTCTCTGCTGTTCTAAGCTTCAAAGGTTGATGATGTTGTTATTATTATGCAGAAAACAAGAGTCATCGTGGAGTGGTGCTGTGTATCCTCTACCATGTCAGCATGGACAGGAAGTCTCGTGCCACCTTTGCATACACTAACTGCATTGCTGAAGTATGCATGTAGACACATGCAGGCGCATGTAGATGCATGAAAATGCATGTAGACACATGTAGACATTGTAGGTGCATGTGGATGCATGTAGACATTGTAGGTGCATGTGGATGCATGTGAATATGTAGATGCATGTGAACATGTAGATGCAGTCGGTGCATGTAGACACATGCAGGCACATGTAGGTGCATGAAAATGCATGTAGACACATGTAGACATTGTAGGTGCATGTGGATGCATGTAGACATTGTAGGTGCATGTGGATGCATGTAGACACATGTAGATGCATGTGAATATGTAGATGCATGTGAACATGTAGATGCAGTCGGTGCATGTAGACACATGCAGGCACATGTAGGTGCATGAAAATGCATGTAGATGCATGTAAACACTGGTAGGGGCATGTAGGTACATGTAAACACATGTAGGTATATGTAAGCAAGTAGGTGCATGTATACACATGCATGTGCATCCATATGCATGTAGACACATGTAGACAGATTGTGTAGATGCATGTAGAAAATTTATACACATGCAGACACGTGTAGATTCATGTAAACACATGTATAAACATGTAGGTGCATGTAAACATGTTGTAGGTATATGTAGACATGTGTAAATCCATGTAGTTGCAAGCAGACACATGTAGATGCATGCAGACACATGTATACAGGTAGGTGCATGAAGACACATGTAGATTCTTGTGTGTAGACACAGTAGACACATGTAGATGGATATAGACACATGTATACACATGTAGATACATGTCAGTGCATGTAGACACTGTAGGTACATGTATGTATATCTGCACATATTCCAGCAATGGATAGTATCAGATATAAACTATTATAATTACTTGCTTGCATGTGCATTCAAAGGTGTGTACAGTACACATACTCGAGTGTAAAGTTCAGAGGTCATTACCTCATTGCTACTTATGTATGATGCAGAGTAAGTCATTCATTCAAACTCCTCCCATCTGGACCACCCACATCCGGGCACATCCATCTACCGGGCACCCACGCACTGCTCATCGTGTATATTGTGCAAGGTCTTTGTGCTCACGGATAGCGTGGCTCATTTTGAAAGTAGTACAGTCCAAGTTTCTTGTCAGCAGAGAGCAATTCTTGCTTAGATTCTAGCTAATTTCTCACTAGCTTGCACCTGAAGATGTGTGAGACTGGAACAATGCAGAAGACTGTTGGTGATGATGAGAGCAAAAGGAGGGAAGACCATCAGCCAGTCATACCCTGGTGAAGCTCTCAATGCCCTAGAAATCTCACTGAAATTTCTTCTTATGAAAAAATGGTGCAACACTATAGCTCGATGATCAAGGAATCACCGATGCCAGCTCCATTTCTTGAACTGAATGAGCACGTTCTCTTTGTTTTCAGAGTACATGTATTATACATGTGATGCTTTAATATATGTAGGGATGCAAAATTCAAGGCAAATCATCAGAAAACTCTCAACGAACTCTCAGTTGACATAACAAAATTACAACGACCTTTTCTTTAGTCAACTTTTGAAATTGACTCTTCCGACATTTCGACTAGATGCTCTAGCCTTCATCAGGAACAAGATGCTCGAGCCTTCATCAGGAATAATGTCTAGATACTCCAGCCTTCATCAGGAATAATGACTAGATGCTCGAGCCTTCATCAGGAACAATGACTAGATGCTCGAGCCTTCATCAGGAACAATGACTAGATGCTCCAGCCTTCATCAGGAACAATGACTAGATGCTCTAGCCTTCATCAGGAACAATGACTAGATGCTCGAGCTTTCATCAGGAATAATGACTAGATGCTCTAGCCATCATCAGGAATAAGACTAGATGCTCTAGCCTTCATCAGGAATAAGAGTAGATGCTCTAGCCTTCATCAGGAATAAGACTAGATGCTCTAGCCTTCATCAGGAATAATGAAGTCTAGAGCATCTACTCGAAATGTTGAGAGTAAATTTTCAAGTTGATCATTGAGAAGGCCATTGTAAAATCGTCAACTATCTGGCAAAATACGCCTGTGCTGTTCCTAGATGTGGCCATTTCTGAATTAAGGCGAGTGACCATTCCCAAATAAGGAGAATTTGAATGTATTCAAGACATTTTATTTTAAAACAACAATATGTACACATGTATATACTCGTACATGTATATATATATATATATATTTGTACGTGTATATATATATACATGTACGTGTATATATACATGTATATATATATATACATGTACGTGTATATACATGTATATATATATATATACACATGTACATGTATATATATATATATACACATGTACATGTATATATATATATATACATGTACGTGTATATATATATTGGATTGACAAGAAATGAAACTCGAGTTTGCCAATGTAGACTACAAACATTTACAGGATCCTTTATTAAATAATAAACTCTAGATATAACACAGACTTTATAAAAGCAGTCTTCTAATATTGGTCTTCATATATTAAGAATCCTGTAAATGTTTGCGTACTACATTGGTAAATTCTAGAATCAATCCAATTATGAATAAAACACAAAAAAACATTTTTTGTCTTGTTTCTAATTGTTTTCATTTCTTTAGTCAAACAGCCACCAACAGGAGATGACTGAAGCGTCCCAGATAGGATTAGTGTAACAGATAGGATTAGTGTGGCAGATAGGATTAGTGTAGCAGATAGGATTAGTGTTGCAGATAGGATTAGTGTAACAGATAGGATTAGTGTAGCAGATAGGATTAGTGTAACAGATAGGATTAGTGTAGCAGATAGGATTAGTGTTGCAGATAGGATTAGTGTAGCAGATAGGATTAGTGTTGCAGATAGGATTAGTGTAGCAGATAGGATTAGTGTTGCAGATAGGATTAGCGTAGCAGATAGGATTAGTGTAGCAGTAGGATTAGTGTTGCAGATAGGATTAGTGTTGCAGATAGGATTAGTGTAGCAGATAGGATTAGTGTTGCAGATAGGATTAGTGTTGCAGAGAGGATTAGTGTTGCAGATAGGATTAGTGTAGCAGATATGATTAGTGTAGCGGATAGGATTAGTGTTGCAGATAGGATTAGTGTAGCGGATAGGATTAGTGTTGCAGATAGGATTAGTGTTGCAGATAAGATTAGTGTTGCAGATAGGATTAGTGTAGCAGATAGGATTAGTGTAACAGATAGGATTAGTGTAGCGGATAGGATTAGTGTTGCAGATAGGATTAGTGTTGCAGATAAGATTAGTGTTGCAGATAGGATTAGTGTAGCAGATAGGATTAGTGTAGCAGATAGGATTAGTGTAGCAGATAGGATTAGTGTAGCAGATAGGTTTAGTGTTGCAGATAGGATTAGTGTTGCAGATAGGATTAGTGTTGCAGATAGGATTAGTGTTGCAGGTAGGATTAGTGTTGCAGATAGGATTAGTGTTGCAGATAGGATTAGTGTTGCAGATAGGATTAGTGTAGCAGATAGGATTAGTGTTGCAGATAGGATTAGTGTTGCAGATAAGATTAGTGTTGCAGATAGGATTAGTGTAGCAGATAGGATTAGTGTTGCAGATAGGATTAGTGTTGCAGATAGGATTAGTGTAGCAGATAGGATTAGTGTAGCAGATAGGATTAGTGTAGCAGATAGGATTAGTGTTGCAGATAAGATTAGTGTTGCAGGTAGGATTAGTGTTGCAGATAGGATTAGTGTTGCAGATAGGATTAGTGTAGCAGGTAGGATTAGTCTAGCAGATAGGATTAGTGTAGCAGATAGGATTAGTGTTGCAGATAGGATTAGAGGATTAGTGTTGCAGATAGGATTAATGTAGCAGATAGGATTGTTGCAGATAGGATTAGTGTTGCAGATAGGATTAGTGTCGCAGATAGGATTAGTGTCGCAGATAGGATTAGTGTTGCAGATAGGATTAGCATCACAGATAGGAATAGTGTAGCAGATAGGATTAGTGGTGCAGATAGGATTAGTGTCGCAGATAAGATTAGTGTTGCAGATAGGATTAGCGTAGCAGATAGGATTAGTGTAGCAGGTAGGATTAGTGTTGCAGATAGGATTAGTGTAGCAGATAGGATTAGTGTTGCAGATAGGATTAGTGTTGCAGATAGGATTAGTGTAGCAGATAGGATTAGTATTGCAGATAGGTTTAGTGTTGCAGATAAGATTAGTGTTGCAGATAGGATTAGTGTAGCAGATAGGATTAGTGTTGCAGATAGGATTAGTGTTGCAGATAGGATTAGTGTAGCAGATAGGATTAGTGTTGCAGATAGGATTAGTGTTGCAGGTAGGATTAGTGTAGCAGATAGGATTAGTATTGCAGATAGGTTTAGTGTTGCAGATAAGATTAGTGTTGCAGATAGGATTAGTGTAGCAGATAGGATTAGTGTTGCAGATAGGATTAGTGTTGCAGATAGGATTAGTGTTGCAGGTAGGATTAGTGTTGCAGATAGGATTAGTGTCGCAGATAGGATTAGTGTTGCAGGTAGGATTAGTGTTGCAGGTAGGATTAGTGTTGCAGATAGGATTAGTGTCGCAGATAGGATTAGTGTCGCAGAGAGGATTAGTGTTGCAGATAGGATGATTAGTGTTGCAGATAGGATTAGTGTCGCAGATAGGATTAGCATCACAGATAGGAATAGTAACAAATAGGATTAGCATCACAGATAGGATTAGCGTCACAGATAGGATTAGTGTCGCAGATAGGATTAGCATCACAGATAGGATTAGTGTAACAGCATCACAGATAGGATTAGCATCACAGATAGGATTAGCATCACAGATAGGATTAGTGTCACAGATAGGATTAGTGTAACAGATAGGATTAGCATCATAGATAGGATTAGCCTCACAGATAGGATTAGGATTAGTGTCGCAGATAGGATTAGCATCACAGGTAGGATTAGCATCACAGATAGTGATTAGCATCACAGATAGGATTAGTGTTGCAGATAGGATTAGTGTCGCAGATAGGATTTGTGTTGCAGTTAGGATTAGCATCACAGGTAGGATTAGCATCACAGATAGGATTAGTGTTGCAGATAGGATTAGTGTCGCAGATAGGATTAGCATCACAGGTAGGATTAGTGTCACAGATAGGATTAGCATCACAGATAGGATTAGTGTAACAGATAGGATTAGCATCACAGATAGGAATAGTAACAAATAGGATTAGCATCACAGATAGGATTAGCGTCACAGATAGGATTAGTGTCACAGATAGGATTAGCATCACAGATAGGATTAGTGTAACAGATAGGATTAGCATCACAGATAGGATTAGCATCACAGATAGGATTAGCATCACAGATAGGATTAGTGTCACAGATAGGATTAGTGTAACAGATAGGATTAGCATCACAGATAGGATTAGCCTCACAGATAGGATTAGGATTAGTGTCGCAGATAGGATTAGCATCACAGGTAGGATTAGCATCACAGATAGTGATTAGCATCACAGATAGGATTAGTATCACAGATAGGATTAGTGTTGCAGATAGGATTAGTGTCGCAGATAGGATTTGTGTTGCAGTTAGGATTAGCATCACAGTAGGATTAGCATCACAGATAGGATTAGTGTTGCAGATAGGATTAGTGTCACAGATAGGATTAGTGTTGCAGATAGGATTAGTGTCACAGATAGGATTAGCATCACAGGTAGGATTAGTGTTGTAGGAGCAATCTTGGTTGCTTTATAGCTTTCTTGATTAAACGTACTCATTCCACATTTTGGCCAGGTGCTCTAGCCTTCATGAGATGCTAAGTGTCTATCTAGAAAGTCACACTGTCTGTACTGAGGTACTGAGTCAACTAGCAGTTCATTGAGAGTTTATGACTTGCATTTATCTGTGATTGAAGATTGAAAGGGATGCCTGAAGGTGGCTGAAGTCAGGCAATCCCAGTGTGTTTTCATCAAGGACAACGAGCTCTGCTCAGTTGCTAGAAGCAAGAACAGTGCAATCCTGAGGCCAGGCTGCTAGAATGTTCCATGATGGTTTTTACATACCATTCTTTGTTTTGAGAACAAGATTCTCTGTATAGCTGCTGGCCGCTCACTTCTTCGCTAGCGGACAACTTTACCTGCAGAAGATTGTGGCTGCTATTAGTGATGGATTAGTGTTGAGTGGAGAAACAGGCTGTCATTGCTGTATGTACATCAGAGTCTTCTGGTAGTTAAATTATGATATTGTAAGCAGATTATGTGGTTAAAAGTAGATAATAGTAGATAATAGATACATTCATAGATAGATGATAGATAGATAGATAGATAGATACATAGATAGATACATAGATAGATACTTAGATAGATACATAGATAGATACTTAGATAGATACATAGATAGATAGATAGATACATAGATACATAGATAGATACATAGATAGATATATACATACATACATAGATAGATAGATACATAGATAGATACATAGATACATAGATAGATAGATAGTTAGATAGATAGATTTAAAAAATCTTGAGGACAAGTTTGACCGTTTTTAAATCCTTTTGGGGCTGACAATTTACTACTTTAGCGAAGCATTCAAGCCATGCCCAAAGTGATTTCAGAGTCAAAATCAGCTGAAGACACCGTTTAGGATACCAAGAATCTGCCAGAGTGATATTTAGCTGAGATATAAACCTTGTTGTTGTTGTTTTTGTGTGGGGGGGGTGGGGGGAGGGGGTGGCATTTAAAACAGGTGTCAAACCAAGATATATATAATGTTAATAATTGGGAGCGATATTATATGTCCTATCAAAAGATCATGACATTCACCATCTATCTTGCCACTAAAGACACCTGGAAGTCTTCAGCAGCGGTAATTCGGAAATTTCATGATTTTAGCCATCTCAGTCCAGTAGGCTAGGTCTGTAAAAAGACTAATTATAGGCAATTATAGCTCCACCTACTTCACATATATACGGTTCTTGGTCATTCTGACTTTGTGGTAGATAAGGTCACAAAGTGTGGTGTAGGAGTTCTACGAAGATGCTCGTGTCAAATGGTGATCCCTGATTGTGGCAACAACACACTTTTGAACAGTAATATTCTCTAATCATGCTATAATTAGTGAAGGTCTAGTCTTATTCACACCTCTCTATCAAGATAAGTAGTGAAAGATTACGTGCATGTTGAAGATTGGCTCATTAAAGCCCTTGTTGCCTTCCTCTCACCTAACACTGTCATCTCTCTAACTTGATATAAGTATTGAAAATTTAGTCTAATGTGCATGATAAAGATTGTTCATCATTGCTCATTAAAATCCCTTGTTGCCTTTCTTTCACCTTACACTTCAAATTGAATTTTATTTCAGTTGATGAAGTTGATCCTGGAGTGCCCGGATGATCTGGTGGAGCCAGAGGTAGTGGCGCTGGCCATCAACTTGGCCGCCAGCGCTCGTAACGCTCAGATCATCAGCGACGGACCTGGTCTCAAGCTGCTCATGAGACGAGCACTAATGACTAGGGACTCACTCCTCTTTAAGATGATCAGGAACTTGTCAAAGTGCTCTGGAGTTGGGGGAAAGAAGCTGTTTCTGGTGAGCGAGATATGCGGTGGAGTTGTTTGTTTTTGGTCACCAAATTCTCATATGGGTCGATATTGTAATAGCTCTTACAAATGGTAATTTATCACCCTATCTGAAGCACACACCCTCTAACCGTGCGTTGCATTGTCATATCTGGCAAAATCCGTATTGATCATGATCTAAGTGGTGTATTGTTTGTTTGTTTTTAGCATGAAACTTATCAGAAATTAACACAATCACCCTGGCTCATTAATAAGTTAACATGAACAGGATAATCACTTTGCTAAGTGTGTGGGGGAGAGAAAACAATATTACTTGATCAGAAATAACTAGTGAAGCACTTAGGTGCATGTGATAAGTCTATTAGGTACACCTGTGAAGTGCTGTGAAGTGTTATTATGATGTTGTGTCTCTCTGTGCATACTTAGCCTTTCCTCTCTCAACTCTGCGAGGTGATGATGGAGTGTGATAGTGAGGGTGAGGCTGGTGCTGAGGTGTGTGCGGAAGTGATGGGGATCCTGGGGAACCTAACCTTACCTGATGTGGATTTCCATAAAGTCATTACGGAGCTAAAACTACTTCCCTTTATACTCCACAAGCTTCAGGTCAGCTGTGAAAGTGGAGATTGGGAGGGGGAGGGGGGGGGAGGAGGAGGAGAGGGTGGAAGGTGGAGGAGTGGAAGGTGGAGGAGTGGTGGAAGGTGGAGGAGGTGTGGAAGGTGGAGGAGGTGTGGAAGGTGGAGGAGTGGTGGAAGGTGGAGGAGGTGTGGAAGGTGGAGGAGGTGTGGAAGGTGGAGGAGGTGTGGAAGGTGGAGGAGGTGTGGAAGGTGGAGGAGGTGTGGAAGGTGGAGGAGGTGTGGAAGGTGGAGGAGGGGTGGAAGGTGGAGGAGGTATGGAAGGTGGAGGAGGTGTGGAAGGTGGAGGAGGTGTGGAAGGTGGAGGAGTGGTTGGATTAGTAGGTAGGAGGGTGTGGAGGGTGTGGAAGAAGAGGTAGGAGTAGAGGGTAGAGTGGAGAAGGGGAGGGGGAGGAGGAGGAGGAGGAGGAGGGGGTGATAAAGGAGAAAGGGATGGTGGAATAATTTTGCCTTGATGCTTTCCGCTAATCTCCCCTCCCCTTGTCCCCCTATTGTACCCAGGGCTGTCTCTTTCTCCCAAACCTGTCTGCCTCTCTCTGTGTGAATACTCTGCCCTCCTCCATTGTTACACTAGCTCTGTTGCTACACCTCCTCCCCCCTGGTGGTCACATGGTATCAACCATGCTCTCGTGCAGGATAGATCTCTCAGTAATGAGGTGTTGCTAGAAGTGATTGTGTTCTGTGGGACTGCGGCACTGGACGAGAAGTGCGCTAAA
Source organism: Cladorhizidae sp. MBARI D1340-BT2 (assembly GCA_028752905.1). Taxonomy (NCBI): domain Eukaryota; kingdom Metazoa; phylum Porifera; class Demospongiae; order Poecilosclerida; family Cladorhizidae; species Cladorhizidae sp. MBARI D1340-BT2. The sequence goes on along the minus strand of JAQNBH010000016.1, from coordinate 6,411,960 downwards.
CTGTTGGTGCAGGTGGACATGCAGAACCAGCTGCTTACTCTAATCAGAGGTATGTAAGTATACACAGTGCTGGAGCCAGCTGGAGGGTCAGGCCAAGTCTTATGGGCCAACCCTTTTGACCTCTAAACTTGCAGTCCCGTGTATGAAGATGCAATGATTAAACTGGTACAGTCCCGTGTATGAAGATTCAATGATTAAACTGGTACAGTCCCGTGTATGAAGATTCAATGATTAAACTGGTACAGTCCATGTATGAAGATTCAATGATTAAACTGGTACAGTCCCGTGTATGAAGATTCAATGATTAAACTGGTACAGTCCCGTGTATGAAGATTCAATGATTAAACTGGAACATTCCTGTGTATGAAGATTCAATGATTAAACTGGTACAGTCCCGTGTATGAAGATTCAATTATTAAACTGGTACAGTCCCGTGTATGAAGATTCAATGATTAAACTGGTACAGTCCCGTGTATGAAGATTCAATGATTAAACTGGAACATTCCTGTGTATGAAGATTCAATGATTAAACTGGTACAGTCCCATGTATGAAGATTCAATGATTAAACTGGTACAGTCCCGTGTATGAAGATTCAATGATTAAACTGGTACAGTCCCATGTATGAAGATTCAATGACTAAACTGGTACAGTCCCGTGTATGAAGATTCAATGATTAAACTGGTACAGTCCATGTATGAAGATCCAATGATTAAACTGGTACAGTCCCGTGTATGAAGATTCAATGGCTAAACTGGTACAGTCCCATGTATGAAGATTCAATTATTAAACTGGTACAGTCCCGTGTATGAAGATTCAATGATTAAACTGGTACAGTCCATGTATGAAGATTCAATGATTAAACTGGCACAGTCCCGTGTATGAAGATTCAATGATTAAACTGGTACAGTCCCGTGTATGAAGATTCAATGATTAAACTGGTACAGTCCCATATGAAGATTCAATGATTAAACTGGTACAGTCCCGTGTATGAAGATTCAATGATTAAACTGGTACAGTCCCGTGTATGAAGATTCAATGATTAAACTGGTACAGTCCCGTGTATGAAGATTCAATGATTAAACTGGTACAGTCCCGTGTATGAAGATACAATGATTAAACTGGTACAGTCCCATGTATGAAGATTCAATGATTAAACTGGTACAGTCCCGTGTATGAAGATTCAATGATTAAACTGGTACAGTCCCGTGTATGAAGATTCAATGATTAAACTGGTACAGTCCCGTGTATGAAGATTCAATTATTAAACTGGTACAGTCCATGTATGAAGATTCAATGATTAAACTGGTACAGTCCCATGTATGAAGATTCAATGATTAAACTGGTACAGTCCCGTGTATGAAGATTCAATGATTAAACTGGTACAGTCCCGTGTATGAAGATTCAATGATTAAACTGGTACAGTCCCGTGTATGAAGATTCAATGATTAAACTGGTACAGTCCCGTGTATGAAGATTCAATGATTAAACTGGTACAGTCCATGTATGAAGATTCAATGATTAAACTGGTACAGTCCCGTGTATGAAGATTCAATGATTAAACTGGTACAGTCCATGTATGAAGATTCATTGATTAAACTGGTACAGTCCCGTGTATGAAGATTCAATGATTAAACTGGTACAGTCCCGTGTATGAAGATTCAATGATTAAACTGGTACAGTCCCGTGTATGAAGATTCAATGATTAAACTGGTACAGTCCCGTGTATGAAGATTCAATGATTAAACTGGTACAGTCCCGTGTATGAAGATTCAATGATTAAACTGGTACAGTCCCGTGTATGAAGATTCAATGATTAAACTGGTACAGTCCATGTATGAAGATTCAATGATTAAACTGGTACAGTCCCGTGTATGAAGATTCAATGATTAAACTGGTACAGTCCCGTGTATGAAGATTCAATGATTAAACTGGTACAGTCCCGTGTATGAAGATTCAATGATTAAACTGGTACAGTCCCGTGTATGAAGATTCAATGATTAAACTGGCACAGTCCCGTGTATGAAGATTCAATGATTAAACTGGAACATTCCTGTGTATGAAGATTCAATGATTAAACTGGTACAGTCCTGTGTATGAAGATTCAATGATTAAACTGGTACAGTCCCGTGTATGAAGATTCAATGATTAAACTGGTACAGTCCCGTGTATGAAGATTCATTGATTAAACTGGTACAGTCCCGTGTATGAAGATTCATTGATTAAACTGGTACAGTCCCGTGTATGAAGATTCAATGATTAAACTGGTACAGTCCATGTATGAAGATTCAATGATGAAACTGGAATAGTCCCATGTATGAATATACAATGATAAATCTGTGGGCTCCAAGATGGTCAGGCCATACAAATAGTCTTGAAGTACCAGCTAGCCAGTAATTGGAGGCCATGGGGGATACGCCCTCTCACACAGAGCCACTGAAACACTTTGCCTGCAGTTGGCTTATTGTATGCTCACTCCAGCATAGCTCAGTGTGCCAATTCGTTACCTTTTTGCTTGTCAAGAATCGAATAATTTCTAAAGGCAAGTAGAAGCCGCGGATGAAGTGAAGCAAAGCATCTTAGTAAAATATGTTCAACTTTCATCAGCGACGGTCCTTGCTTCAGCATCCAGTCACCGGTGAGTGGACGGTATGACTAGATTTGCTTGATATTGTGCAGGCTTTGTTTTTGCCCTGACAAACTTAAATTATGCGCGGTGACTGTCTGTCGTCTCTTCAAACGGTTGGCAGTGACTCTGTGGAAGGAAACTTCCAGCTTGGAGATGCACTGGCGACTTCCACCCAGCCACAGTGGACTGTCTGATTTTTGGACAATGTGGGATACGACTTTCTCGTTATTCTGTCCTGTTTCTTTGTATTTACATAGTGTCTAGAGCAATTATTCATTGTTTACAAAAATGTCATAACAATATACACGTGATTTTTTTAATTTTTTTTTTTTAATTGAGTATGTCCACAAAAAGTGGTCGGGTCAAACTTTGAACCACCGGACTGGTAGCTTCTCCCCTCATGTGCTGCAGAAACCATGTGGTCATACCAAAATATAACCTGTGCCTTGCATGCAAAATACATGACTGCCTTGCATTTAGTGTATGTAAAATTCATGACTGCCTGCAGTTAGTGCATGTAAAATACATGACTGCCTTGCATTTAGTGCATGTAAAATACATGACTGCCTGCAGTTAGAGCATGTAAAATACATGACTGCCTTGCATTTACTGCATGTAAAATACATGACTGCCTGCAGTTAGTGCATGTAAAATACATGACTGCCTGCTGTTAGTGCATGTAAAATACATGACTGCCTTGCAGTTAGTGCATGTAAAATGCATGACTGCCTCGGTCAAGACAGTTATCAAAGCTCTTAGAGCATGAGGTCTAATCAATGAAAATATATCGTGAAATGTTCTATTATCACCATCTGCAAATATTCACACCTTTCATTATCACTCCATGTGGCCAATTAGGATTGTTAGCAACTTTAATTATTCCTCCTCCTCAGAATTCTCAGATCATGTGCCAACGTTACAAAGTATGTGTGTGATGTGTGCTCAATGTCTCCCTGCAGCTAAGATACCAGACAATGAACTAACATTGCAGTTCATCTACTTCCTCTACCAAATCCTGCTCCACGCATCCACCAGAGAAGTAGTCATGGAGAATCCGTGTATCCTGTTTCGCAATAGTTTCTGTTATTGTAGCCAGCAATTGGTTTACGAGCTTTCTCTCTCTTTCTCTCTCTACACAAAACTTACAAGTGGTAGAAGTGGTCCATTTCATTAGCTGATGGTAGATAAATCCGCGCATCCGAGTTCTGTGTTCCCGACGATAGCAAATAATCAACTTGAATTTTACTCTTCGGACGTTTTGACTTGAGCTCTAGCCTTCATCAGGAATAAATGAGGTCGTTGTAATTTTGTTATGTCAACTGAGTGTTCGTTGAGAGCAAATATATCTGCACAGAAAATGCTAATTGTCGGCATTACCGAAAAGTTGGCCAGAGCATACACAACTCAAGCTATTGGCTAGCAAGGCTGCATGTAATCCTGCTCTTACTAGAAGCTACTGGCTAGCAAGGCTGCATGTAACCCTGCTCTTACTACAAGCTATTGGCTAGCAAGGCTGCATGTAACCCTGCTCTTACTGCAAGCTATTGGCTAGCAAGGCTGCATGTAACCCTGCTCTTACTACAAGCTACTGGTTAGCAAGGCTGCATGTAACCCTGCTCTTACTGCAAGCTATTGGCTAGCAAGGCGCATGTAAACCTGCTCTTACTAGAAGCTACTGGCTAGCAAGGCTGCATGTAACCTTGCTCTTACTGCAAGCTATTGGCTAGCAAGGCTGCATGTAACCTTGCTCTTACTGCAAGCTATTGGCTAGCAAGGCTGCATGTAAACCTGCTCTTATTAGAAGCTACTGGTTAGCAAGGCTGCATGTACCCCTGCTCTTACTGCAAGCTATTGGCTAGCAAGGCTGCATGTAACCTTGCTCTTACTGCAAGCTATTGGCTAGCAAGGCTGCATGTAACCCTGCTCTTACTAGAAGCTACTGGCTAGCAAGGCTGCATGTAACCCTGCTCTTACTACAAGCTGTGAGCTAGCAAGGCTGCATGTAACCTTGCTCTTACTAGAAGCTATTAGCTAGCAAGGCTGCATATTAGCAAGGCTGCATCTAAACCTGCTCTTACTAGAAGCTACTGGCTAGCAAGGCTGCATGTACCCCTGCTCTTACTGCAAGCTGTTGGCTAGCAAGGCTGCATGTAACCTTGCTCTTACTGCAAGCTATTGGCTAGCAAGGCTGCATGTAAACCTGCTCTTACTAGAAGCTACTGGCGAGCAAGGCTGCATGTAACCTTGCTCTTACTGCAAGCTATTGGCTGCATGTAACCCTGCTCTTACTACAAGCTACTGGCTAGCAAGGCTGCATGTAACCTTGCTCTTACTGCAAGCTATTGGCTAGCAAGGTTGCATGTAACCCTGCTCTTACTACAAGCTGTTGGCTAGCAAGGCTGCATGTAACCCTGCTCTTACTGCAAGCTACTGGCTAGCAAGGCTGCATGTAACCTTGCTCTTACTGCAAGCTATTGGCTAGCAAGGCTGCATGTAACCCTGCTCTTACTAGAAGCTATTAGCTAGCAAGGCTGCATATTAGCAAGGCTGCATCTAAACCTGCTCTTACTACAAAAAGAACCACCACAGTTGCGGAAGTAGCGAGGTCCACAGTGGCACGTGTCGTGGTGGTTGGCTTCAGCTAAAACAAGAAGCTAAAGCCATGAGTTAGAAATAGCTAAAGGCAGCAAATGATTTAGGATCTAGCGTGGAAGTCCTCCTTGACAAGTTCTTTACCTGCCGTTACAAGATCGAAGCTAGCCCGAAAGCTAAAATGCCTGCTTCAGTCATTGGTCTAAACGCTAGCAATCTGAGAGTGATAAAAGGTATTCAAAGTGTTTTGATTATCAATATGCTCAGTAGCAAATTAACAGCACTTACCAGATAGAGTCGTCAAGCGATGAAGAAGGTATACTGTTGACTCGTTGGCTGTGTGAGTTTAAAAAGGAATTTAAACGCATGCGTGCATCACGCTATTTTAATTTTGGGCCCTAAAGAGTTAATATCACTATTGAATTTGATGAGCCAGTTCTATGTATAATGTACACTTAATTAACAACTCTTGTATCTAATTAATATTTCAGTCAGTGAATAATTTACAGTCCAACCACTTTGCATGACTAAATTACTGTAGTTAATTAAAGGCTTGATTGATTTCTTTGACATTGGGAGGACTCATACACAGTGGTATCTGATTATTTGATGGAGCTAATGCACAGCACCAACAAGGAGATCTCCCAGCTCTGCTCCAAGGCACTGGACTTAGCCTCGGTCAGTACATTATGCTCACTGTTTATATGCCACTGTGTAGTGCAGCATAGTCGGGTTGCTGAGGTTGGACATGTGGTCTTATAGCCCTCCTAGTACTTAATTGACTAACTGTATTCCCTGCCACTTCATTGTTATCCCTGCCACTTCATTAACACCTGTTAATTAGTGATTTCAATTAGGCATAGTTTATAAACTGGTGCCTCCAATCTGCACTTCTCCTTCCTCTGGCTGCAAATACACAATTCTAGTACCCAAAGCGAGCAGCACATGAGCCTACTGGTATATCAAGCATGTGCTGGGGTCTATGTACATAGATGACGCAGGATGAGAACTCCCCTTCACTTGGTGCCCTCTAGTGTTTGTTACATCATGTGACTTGTATATAAAGTGAATGTTCTTTATTAAACATTACTTGCATTACACAATGTTACTCAATGTTACTCAATGTTACTACGCATATACACCTGATGTGAATCAACTTCTAGAATGGGAGTTGAATGTCCAAGCCAGAAGGCACACGGGAAGCTTGTGTATCTGGACATATATATGATGAGCATTATTAACATCTTATGAGTGATTAGATCTCCTCATGAGCACATAGGCCATGAGGAGAAGTGAAGTCGCTCCTACCTTTTCCGAAGGGCCTCAATGGTGGCACAAGGGACAATTCAGCTTTGTTGTTGTTGTTGTTGTTGTTGTTTTAGGGTGTTTTTTAATCACTGCCAACCTTGGTGAAAAATTTCCTATGCATTCTTGTTACAATGAACCTGATAATGAGTATTAATGCACACACTTAAATAATGTTGTCCATATATATTCAGGAATTTTTGTTTGCTGTGATTGATCATTTTTGCTAATTGTTCTAGCACCTCTCTAAAGCCCTTTAAGAGGTATAACTCTCTCTCAGGCAATGCGTGTACAAGCATATCATGAAAATATGCCAGTCTCCATGCATAGGTTATATGCACTTGTACAAACCAAGCAACAAAATGTCCCTGCTAATTGCCTCCTTGTATATTACAGGAGAGCCAGGAGGAAATGGCAGAGAAAATACGCTGCGAGCGCTTCCGCTGGCACAACTACCAGTGGCTGGACATGATGATGGGGAAGACCCTGCTTGCTGAGGAATCGGATGAGGATTACCTCTCCTCCAACTTCATTCACGCTGGCGCAGGTATCTTCGATCTCCAGGCTAACTTGGATCAGATGCACGAGGGCTACAGGAGAAGGGGCATTTCTCCGCAGGGCTACACGAAGATGGGCTATTCCCCAAGACTTGACATGGAGCTGAACTATAGCAGTAACATGGATATACTGGGTTAGTTTGCCCCTAAGCACCAGTTAGTTCACACCCATACCCACCTCAGAAAGAGGGTGCATGGTTGGAATATTATTTACTGATCATTGAAATGATTCTCTTCCCCTCCCTTCTCATTGCACTTTGGTGAGCATGCTACTAATGAGTGCAATATTGACTGACATGCTTATGAGTGTGACTATTAGCTCCATTTAGAAATAACACCAACACACAGACTATTAGCACCAATTAGTGGAATATAAAGTAACACCGACATCTTAGACATTAGCATCATACATGCCATTCACACCAATTAGTGAAGTATGGATGTAACACCAGCATACTTAGACATTAGCACCAATTAGTGGAGTATAAAATAATTGCCAGCATGCTTACATCATACTTATCCCATTAATACCAATTAGTGGAGTATGAAGTTACACCAACATAATTAGAACATTAGCATCAATTATTGGCATGTTGGATAAAATATACTACTTGTTAAGTAGCTTTCTGAATTTACTTTTTTAAAGTGCCTACCATTGTCTTGCAGACTATAGGCCGGCTCCCAATATGACAGATGGCAATCCGTTCTGTTCAATCCATTTCCACTGCATGCATTGCACAATCTGTTCCGTTCCGTTGCATGGTTCACAATATTTGCGTTGAGTCCATTGAGTCTGCTGCATTTATAAACTTTGACTACATGGATGGCAGTCATAGCCGTGTGGAGAGTTGGGATGCCATTGACTAGCAGGAGGAAGCGCAAAAAGATATTTTACTTAGCTGAAATAGCTAGCTAGTTACTTGGATATTCCCCAGGCATTTTCTTTGGCCCTAATATCTTTATAGCCTCTAGCTGAGACCTGCAGAGGTTGGGAAAGCTCCTCGCCGCTTCAATATTTCTAGAGACTCATGGAAAGAGTGTAAAGTTCAACATGTGATATGTTCTTGGAGTCCGATGCAATGGATTGGACGCAAGAGTTGAATGAAATCCTATGCATGCATTCCATTGCTTTACCAGTTCATAATTAACGCTACTGATCTGAAGGACAGAATGCAAGCAATGGATTGACTTGCATCATTATTGTGACCAGGATTAATGCTCTAAGCAGTTACCGGGTTAACGTGTACCAGGATTAATGCTCTAAGCAGTTACCGGGTTAACGTGTACCAGGCTTAATGCTCTAAGAAGTTACATGGTTAACGTGTAGCAGGCTTAATGCTATAAGCAGTTACCTGGTTAACGTGTAGCAGGCTTAATGCTATAAGCAGTTACCTGGTTAACGTGTGCCAGGCTTAATGCTATAAGTAGTTACCTGGTTAACGTGTACCAGGCTTAATGCTATAAGCAGTTACCTGGTTAACGTGTACCAGGCTTAATGCTATAAGCAGTTACCTGGTTAACGTGTACCAGGCTTGATGCTATATGCAGGTACCTGGTTAACGTGTAGCAGGCTTAATGCTCTAAGCAGTTACCTGGTTAACGTGTAGCAGGCTTAATGCTCTAAGCAGTTACCTGGTTAATGTGTAGCAGGCTTAATGCTCTAAGCAGTTACCTGGTTAACGTGTACCAGGCTTGATGCTATAAGCAGTTACCTGGTTAACGTGTAGCAGGCTTAATGCTCTAAGCAGTTACCTGGTTAACGTGTAGCAGGCTTAATGCTCTAAGCAGTTACCTGGTTAACGTGTAGCAGGCTTAATGCTCTAAGAAGTTACCTGGTTAACGTGTACCAGGCTTGATGCTATAAGCAGTTACCTGGTTAACGTGTACCAGGCTTAATGCTATAAGCAGTTACCTGGTTAACGTGTACCAGGCTTGATGCTATAAGCAGTTACCTGGTTAACGTGTACCAGGCTTGATGCTATAAGCAGTTACCTGGTTAACGTGTACCAGGCTTACTGCTTATAGCAGTAACCTGGTTAACGTGTACCAGGCTTAATGCTATAAGCAGTTCCTGGTTAACGTGTACCAGGCTTGATGCTATAAGCAGTTACCTGGTTAACGTGTAGCAGGCTTAATGCTCTAAGCAGTTACCTGGTTAACGTGTACCAGGCTTGATGCTATAAGCAGTTACCTGGTTAACGTGTACCAGGCTTAATGCTATAAGCAGTTACCTGGTTAACGTGTACCAGGCTTGATGCTATAAGCAGTTACCTGGTTAACGTGTACCAGGCTTAATGCTCTAAGCAGTTACCTGGTTAACGTGTACCAGGCTTGATGCTATAAGCAGTTACCTGGTTAACGTGTAGCAGGCTTAATGCTCTAAGCAGTTACCTGGTTAACGTGTAGCAGGCTTAATGCTCTAAGCAGTTACCTGGTTAACGTGTACCAGGCTTGATGCTATAAGCAGTTACCTGGTTAACGTGTAGCAGGCTTAATGCTCTAAGCAGTTACCTGGTTAACGTGTACCAGGCTTAATGCTCTAAGCAGTTACCTGGTTAACGTGTAGCAGGCTTAATGCTCTAAGCAGTTACCTGGTTAACAAGCAGTAATTATTGTATATGGAGGTTCATGTTATTCATACTATTATGCAGACACTGTCCAATAGGAAATTGTCTCTGAAGGAAGCTGTTTTTCCTTTAGATTATAATTTTGTCGAAATAAATGCAACACAATCCATCACAGAACTAAAGCATGCCCCTCCCCCCCCCCCCCCCCCCCTCAGTTCAAGACTTTTGGATCTGTGGTCTGCTCCATAGGGAAGCACCCAATAGGCACCTGACTGCGAGTGCCTGGGCCCTGCTCCACCGGGAAACACCCACTAGGTACCTAGCATGGCCAAGCCAAGCATTGTGTTTCCCTTGCATTGTGCTGCATTGCTGGTTCACACCACAATGCTGGTAGTGTTCTGCATTAACACTAACCTACTAGAAATGGACACCAGCAACCAGCGAAGGTGAGTGAGATGATAATACTTTTGGGCTAGTAGGAGGTGAAGAAAAGAGAAATATCTGGAGATTTGTAGCTAGCAACCACCTCTAGCTAACACTAGTTATATAGTATAGCTATAGGTAGCCATTGTTACCTGACCTGCAACTAGCTCTAGCTAACACTAGTTATATAGTATAGCTATAGGTAGGCATTGTTATCTGATCTGCAACTAGCTCTAGCTAACACTAGTTATATAGTATAGCTATAGGTAGGGCATTGTTACTTGACCTGCAACTAGCTCTAAGTTATATAGTATAGCTATAGGTAGGGCATTATCACCTGACCTGCAACTAGCTCTAGCTAACACTAGTTATATAGTATAGTTATAGGTAGGCATTATCACCTGACCTGCAACTAGCTCTAGCTAACACTAGTTATATAGTATAGCTAGAGGCAAGGCATAAAATAATGCTAGTCTTGTCACAGTAGATTTCATAATACAAAACCAGTCATCTTACCTTATATGGTGGCAAAGATACCCCCAAAATTGACATAAAAGCAGGGCCTAGGCACCCAGTAGCTGGGCTCTCTATGAAGTAGGGCCTAGACACCCAGTAGCTGGGCTCCTCATGAAGCAGGGCCTAGGCACACAGTAGCTAGGCTCCCCATGAAGCAAGGCCTAGGCACCCAGTAGCTGGGCTTCCCATGAAGCAGGGCCTAGGCACCCAGTAGCTGGGCTTCCCATGAAGTGGGGCCTAGGCACCCAATAGCTGGGCTCTCTATGAAGCAGGGCCTAGGCACCCAGTAGCTAGGCTCCCCATGAAGCAGGGCCTAGGCACCCAGTAGCTGGGCTTCCCATGAAGCAGGGCCTAGGCACCCAGTAGCTGGGCTCTCTATGAAGCAGCGCCTAGGCACGCAGTAGCTGTGCTAAAATGATAATTCTCTCCTCTAGCTGTGTGCAGCTTCTCCAGGTTGCCACCTTAGGTTGCTGTTCTAGTATATTGGATCAGCAACTTAGGGCAGCGATGGAGATTAGCCGTGGAATAGTAGAGGAGGCAAGGTGGGGTGGCAACCGGGAGCAGCAGCAAGAAAAGAAGAAACACACATTCATTTCCCTAAACAAAATAGCTGTCGACGATCGCGGAAAAAAAGCTGCTTTCTTCAATAAACTCTCAATGAACTCTCAGTTGACATAATCACCTTCTCAATAATCGACTTCAAATTGTATTCACTCGACGTTTCGACTAGATGCTCTAGCCTTCATCATTATTCCTGATGAAGGCTAGAGCATCTAGTCGAGTGAATACAATTTGAAGTTGATTATTGAGAAGGTGATAATTGCCCCATTTAGTTTTTAAAGGATATAGAGTTTGGCCTGCATATTCCTGAGAAATAAGCGCTCGTACAAAAACCATATAATATCGGAAGCCTCTACATTATATAGATCATATTATATGGTATAATGTATATGAACTAAATATATATGAAGTATATATTATACACTCAATGAGCTCGCAGTCGAGATAATATTACAATAGCCTTCTCACAACTTGAAATTGTTATTGTAATATTGTATTGGTATAATATATATATATGTAGTATGGTTATGTATAGGATAGCCATACAGCAAGCACAAAGTTGGGCAAAATAATTGTGCTGTCTTGTCTATATGTGTGTGTGTATATATATAATGCATGCATGCATGTTTGATCAAGATCAAGAGGGTGTGCAAGTCACTGCAAACGAGCCAGTGAGGTCCATATAAAATTTATCAGCCATCACCACAAATTATAGGTAATCATAGCTCCATCTAATTCATATCGAGAGTTTGCTCTATTTATAGGCCATCATAGGCTCTAATTGATTCATGCTCACACCGAGCAAAATGCATGTGTTCAAGTCAGTGCCATTGAAATGGGTGTGGTCTACAACAAGCAAGCCCTGTACTAGTCTACCGTGTATGTGCATGGTGTGTGCATGGTGTGTGTGTGTGTGCGTGGTGTGTGTGTGTGCATGTGTGTGTGTGTGTGCATGTGTGTGCATGGTGTGTGTGTGTGCATGGTGTGTGTGTGCATGTGTGTGCATGGTGTGTGCGTGCGTGGTGTGTGTGTGTGCATGATGTGTATGTGTGTTTAGGACAAAACCTGACCACTGACCACTAGTTATGGCCTGGTATATATCATGTTACACTGCATAAGCTGCTAACAATGCACAAATGCATCTTCAAATATTGCAGGTCAAAGATCAAAAAGCAGCTTGATGCCATCTGCAGGGCCTGTCCCCTCGGCACACTACCAAAGCTCATTGGAGGATGTTGTGGGCACTTATGCCCCTCCCACACAGACCAAAGACAGCCCGGCACACTCCGCCTTTGACATGGATTATGGGAATCTGGATTTCAGTCCAACCTTCGTGTCGCCGAGGCTCTCCTCCTCAAGCATGCATTCGATGGGAGGTGAGGTCGAGGGAGGCAGCACAACCTGGGCAGGGATTGATGTTCCAATAAGACAAGGAGAGCAGCACCTGAAGCCATACTCGTATATTCCTACCCCCATCCATCAACCCAGGCCCCCCTCAGCTACGGGTTCCCAACCCAGGCCCCCCTCGGCCATAAGCTCCCAACCCAGGCCCCCCTCGGCTACGGGTTCCCAACCCAGGCCCCCCTCGGCCATAAGCTCCCAACCAAGGCCCCCCTTGGCTAGAAGTTCCCGCCATCAACCAAGGCCTCTCTTGGTTATGAGTTCCCACCATCAACCCAGTATCCCCCCTTCAGATCAACCCTGGCCCCCCTCAAATCAGCCCAGGCCCCCCTCAGATCAACCCAGACCCTCCTCAGCTATGAGTTCCCTCCGTCAACCCAGATCTCACTCTGCTGCGACTTCCCAACATCAACCCAGGTTCCCCTCTCCTGCGAGCCTCCTCCATCGACCTCCACTTCATCCAACAAAACCTACACAGCTATTGTTCAGCACACCCACAGGAGGCGGTGAAAAACTCACACGGTCTCCTACATCTCCCAGTTCCAGCTTCCATACGCTGTCTCCCACGAGCAGCCCCCTCCCTTCTCTCCCCAGCTCCAGTCCCAAGCATTCACAAGAATGACCAGACGTGCAGCCATGAGTTATGAGTGTTAGTCTTAGCCGCATTGGAAATGTATTTACAGTGAGCGACATTCATTACTACACGAGATGACAGCAGATATTTATTGTTGCTAAATATATTGTAATGATGGTCCACATAGACAATTATCAATGCCAACACTTGGTCATACAAAATATGAATGCACAAGATTACTAGAACTATAAAGATTACAGAGGAAAGAATTATACACCTGATTGGTAGAGTGGCATGTGTGTCTGATTGATATATATAGTAGAAGTTAGAAGTGGGGTAGTGATAATAATTATCATCAGTATCTGAGGTCCTTCGTTAGATTCTAATACAGTCCCTGCACACAACCACTGTGTGCACTTGAGTACAAGTGGAACGCTTGCAGTAGTCTTGGTTTAGCCACGCCCATGTGCAGTCTAATAAGTAGGACACCAGGAAGTCGGCCAGAAAAAAATTGGAGCGAAACTACAACGGAGAAAAAGATGGCATCTTTCAATAGAGCTTCAAAATCCAAGCCTGAAAATAACAAAACTTGACAGGTCCATGTGGTGTGTGTCGGTCAGCTGTAGGCATGGAAATGTCTCCTGTTGGAGTCAAGTGTCTAAAGTCCAGCACACATTCTATAATAACTCAATCTGATTGCCAGACCATTTTGTTTCTCTTGTCCTCAACACACCTGCACAATGTTGTCCTCAACACACCTGCACAATGTTGTCCTCAACACACCTGCACAATGTGTCCTCAACACACACTGCACAATGCTGTCCTCAACACACCTGCACAATGTTGTCCTCAACACACCTGCACAATGCTGTCCTCAACACACCTGCATAATGTTGTCCTCAACACACCTGCACAATGTGTCCTCAACACACCTGCACAATGTTGTCCTCAACACACCTGCACAATGTTGTCCTCAACACACCTGCACAATGCTGTCCTCAACACACCTGCACAATGTTGTCCTCAACACACCTGCACAATGTTGTCCTCAACACACCTGCACAATGCTGTCACACCTGCACAATGTTGTGTCCTCAACACACCTGCACAATGTTGTGTCCTCAACACACCTGACAATGTTGTCATTGTGACCACCATCTTCAATATAGAACTGGGGAACTAGAGTACAGAACTCGAGTACAAATTCCAAGGCAACCGAGTACAAATTCCAAGGCAACTAGGGAACTCAAGACAAATTCCAAGGCATCTGGGGAACTCAAGTACAAATTCCAAGGCGTGATCTGGTTGTGGCTTTCAAGCTATCCAGTTTATTTTCAACAATATGGACATTACGTATTGTATTGGTATGGAGTTCAATGTGTTGAGGACAACATTGTGTGGATTTCTCTGATGTAGTGATATTCGACCCTCACTCATGGCAAGGTGGATTGGTGATGTTTCATGAATGGGGTAGCCTGAGGTAGATCTAGCACACCTGAGACAAGTGAGAGAAGCTAAGAAGGACACAACCAGGTCATGACAGTGCTGATCTCTTTTTGCTGCAAGTAGGGAGACAAGCCTTTTGTAGGCTACTGCAGACTTTGCCATTCCCCCATGGTTGAGAACACTAGGGGGGTGAATGAGCCAAATTAAACATCTCTACTCTTTGTTAGTATTTCCATGGACTCTCCAGTGAGTGGCGGCAGTGGTGGTTCTACTCTGACATCAGTTTGGCAGTGATAGTGATACTTCAGCCAACCACATTATCTCTTGCATCAGAATACTTGATCATTCAAACGTTTTCTTCCGAGTAATCAAGCTTGGTGCACACAAGAGCCTGGCCCTGCATTGCTCCAGGAGTGACCACAAGACTAGGATGTGAAGTCTAGCATGGCAAGTACTTACCGATCAGGATCAGCTTCGAGTTGGGGCGTGTGGGCCAATCAAACAGAGTGTAGAGCACCTTGTGACCAGCATTAATCCAATCTGTCAATCTCGTCCAGGATTACGATACTGCAGAGAGGAACGTCATCACGTGATAAAGTGATCCCTTCTTAATGCAACATGACCGAAGCTTACTTCAGGTAAGCAACATGTATATGACAACATGATTGAAACTTACTTCAGGTAAGCAACATGTGTATGACAACATGACCAAAGCTTACTTCAGGTAAGCAACACGTGTTTGACAACATGATTGAAGCTTACTTCAGGTAAGCAACATGTGTATGACAACATGACCGAGGCTTACTTCAGGTAGGCAACATGTATGACAACATGATTGAAGCTTACTTCAGGCAAGCAACATGTGTGTGACAACATGACCGAGGCTTACTTCAGGTAGGCAACATGTATGACAACATGATTGAAGCTTACTTCAGGCAAGCAACATGTGTGTGACAACATGACCACTTCAGGTAGGCAACATGTATGACAACATGATTGAAGCCTATTTCAGGCAAGCAACACGTGTTTGACAACATGACCGAAGCTAATATCTTAGTTCATTGTGATGCTGTGGGCAGTTGAGAGCGTGATCAAACCGGTATGATCTGCCACAGATGTAACTAGTTGGTTTGTACCACACAGGCACACCATCCCCCTCAACCGGTACCAGGAGGTACATTTCTCTCTTTGCTTGTTCGACCATGTTCTTGCTAGAGGAAGCGTGCAACCACTGGAGCCCAACTACGCTTTCATTACCTTCTGATCTGGAACAGAAGATGACCAGCTCTTCACAACTTTCCAGTAAAACACAATATAATAACAGGTACAGATACTTTAATATTAGTTTTGTAAATACTAGGGGATGCGCGAACGCAATCCCCCACTAACAAAAATTGTACATCCGAGTTTCCCACGTTTGGGGAAATCGCAGGCTTCAACTCAACGTTGTGCAATGCCGAGTCTCCACCTGGAGGAACCGCCTGATTGATCATGGTATCCTCTATGCCAGGTAAGTTAAACTCTGCGCACTAAGCCGAGTGCTTATATACACACCTATAACAATAAAAGTATGTTGGGTTTGGTGAATGTCCATGAATATCATTTAAATTGTCTCGCCATCTTTAGTTCACGTGAACAAACGGTAAAAACAACTGCGAACCAGCGAATCATTATTTTTCGTACAGACAGAGGGATCGTGGTGTACTAATTGCTGTTCGGAATACAATCCCCTCTACCCAATTGAAGACCCCAGAAGATTTGGAAGTGGCCACTGTGACACTGACCCTTGAGAATCCCATTACTCTGTGCATGATTTACTCAGCAAATACTGATGTAGGCTACAATACAAGGTGACACTAATCAATTAGCTTTCACACATCTCTAATATGTCGGATACACTCATTGTTAGGGGATTTTAATCCACCAGACATCACCTGGTCAACTCTCTTTGCGATCTTTGTTTTGAATACAACCTTTCTCAGTTAGTTAATGAGCCGGGAGGTAATCTGGTCCTCAATAAAGAAGATTGCATCGAGCAACTGAAGGTACAGAATGCTTCCCTACTGCCCTTTGACACTGATCATTTTTCTGTTTCCTTTGCCATAAATCTGAGGTGGCTATCTAGCGAGTCATCTCCACGCTATATCTATGATTTCTCAAAAGCTGACTCGCTAGGTTTGTGTGAATATCTATTTACTTTACTCTGTGCCTGAACTCATGTGATGTGGACTTTGTGTGGTGGTCATCAAAAGAGCAATTTTGGAAGCCTTACCCTTTTACACCCCACAAGTTAGACTACGGTCCAAACAGAGGCCTAAATGATGGACCCCTGAGCTTCAACACCAGTCAAATATTCTGCACACTTTAAGGAGAAAATATAATCTCTGCCAGAGTGGAAACCTCCTGCATAAAATACACCAGTCAAAAGTAGTTCTAGACAAACAATTATCTGAAGTTAAGGCAAATTTTGAGAACATGAATATGCATTTGTACACAAGGCAAAAAAATTCGATTACATTAAAAGGGGGTAGTTCACCCAAAACTGGTAAAAAACGTCTGTTGACTTTGAATGCCCATAACTTTTTTTAATAATTGGTTTGTGTAGATAATGTTATGCCCAAATTGTTGCTTGTTCTATGTGCTTTCCAATGATATATAAAATATCTCTAGAGGCATGTTTTGTCAGAAGATGCATGCAGAAATGCATGCATCTTCAGAAACAGGGACCCTCCTTCTCTTGGCAGACCCCCACTACTCATTTTTAAAAATCAAAAGCTGTAAATTGGTTTGTGGCTTGTCAAAGCTAACAGCTGTGATATCGGTGATTTTATATTGCAATAACTAAAGTGGTTGTTGAATGGCAACGTGCCGTATTTGATTACGCGCTAGTTCACCTCTGCAGCAGGAGAGGTGTTTGGCTGATTTTTTGTCTACTGCACACACTCTAGCTTCAGCCTCAGCGGACTGTCATGCAGCTTTGAAGTGCCCACCGCAAAGTGCAGTGTTGGAGAAGGAAATACCTTTAGTGGCTTCCATCAGATCAGTTCTAGATCTCTGTGGCAAATGTGGTGAACAGGGCAAACGGAACTGGATTTTGTGTGATTTGTGTAGTGTTTGGTATCACCAGACATGTGTAAAATTGACAAAGAGACAAGCTGATGTTCTGAATGAATGGATCTGCCCCCGTTGTCGCCCTGCCCCCCATACTCATCCCCAAGCTTCTGATATTCAACATGCTGTAAATGCTGCTACTGCAAATGCTAGTCAAAATAATGTTGTTGCTGGTGAAGGTGCCCCTACACAGACTCCTGCGCCTACCATTTTCAGATTTTCACGTGTTGGGACTGTACTTAGAAGGGTTCCAAAAGCCTCAAGGTTCCAAGCCGCTAAGTTGTTGACAGATATCCTCAATAGGGTCGTGCTAGAAAACAGTATACCTGCATGGGAAAACCTCCTCAACTTCGCCAGAATATGTTTCTTGAACCCTAACAGAGTTCGCTGCGGAAAGAAATCAAAATCTCTAGCAACTCTTATCAACCATCAAATAAAAGATTTCTCCGAAAACCTTCACTTACAAACTCCTGCTGACTTGCCTGCCAAAAATCCTAAAAAATCATCAAAATCACTGTCCTCACTAGTTTCTGTCAAGCTCGCTGCGGGGGATCTCCGGGGAGCTGTGAGAATTCTTTCTTCTGATTGTTCCTTACTAGAAAGCACACCTGAAATTATTGAGCAACTCAAACAAAAACACCCCGAACCACATGTCCATTCTGATTTGCCAGAACCTCCTACTGTTGAAGATTGTTCTGATTCGATGATTCTCTCAATGGATGATGTGAAGAAAAGTTTAAGCTCTTTCAAAAATGGAATAGGAGGAGGGCCAGATGGGTTGCTCCCACAACATTTAAAAGACCTTACCTCCGATGCTCTGGGAGATGTGTCAAAGAAACTGCTTGAAGCTTTACTAAAGTTCCTGAATGGTATTGTGCTCTGTGGAAAAGTACCTGTTTCTGTTTGTCCTATATTCTATGGGGCTACTCTGGTTGCCCTCTCAAAGAAGGATGGAGGCGTGAGGCCGATTGCGATGGGTAATACTTTGAGACGCCTCGCTGGGAAGGCCACCATGAGAAAACTCAATGATTCATGCTCTTCATCTTTCAGACCTCATCAAATGGGAGTAGGGATGCCTTCAGGCGCTGAAGTAGCGACACATGCCTGCAGACGATTCCTCACTAATGAAGACTCCAAAAGGAAAGTTCTACTCAAGATTGATTTCAAAAATGCTTTCAATTCTGTGCGGAGAGACGTTGTGCTACAGAAAGTCCTGCAAAAACAAGTCCGTTTATCCTTTTGTTTGGCAATCCTATTTTAAACCTTCAAATCTTTACTTTGGGAGCGAGACTTTGTTGTCAAAAGAGGGCGTGCAGCAAGGAGACCCATTAGGCCCATTCTTATTCTCACTTGCAATCCAGGATATTGTTGAAGACTGCCAAAGTGAGTTGAATATTTGGTACTTGGATGACGGCACTCTGAGTGGAGAGGCTGACACTGTTCTCTCGGATTTTAAAAAGATCATTGAGGCTGGAGACTCACATGGAGTCATTGTGAACCCTGCAAAGTGCGAACTGGTGATCATCGGTGGCGAAGACGTCGCACTGACTGCGCGCAAATTCCAAGAGTTGGCGCCTCAGATTAAGATCGTGGACGAACAAGACCTCACTCTCCTTGGAGCCCCAATATTGTCTTCAGCAACAGATCATGTACTCCAACACAAACTAGATGACCTCAACAGAATGCTCTCTAGGCTAGTGGAGATTGATGCCCATGATGCACTATTCTTGTTGAAAAACTGTTTTGCGATCCCGAAATTGACTTACTTCCTGAGATCTTCACCCTGCTTTGAGTCATCTATTTTGAAACTATACGATGAAAACATCAAATCCTCACTCGAAAATATTCTCAACATTCTGATTACACCTCAGATTTGGAACCAATGTTCGCTCCCTGCTGGCTTGGGCGGGATGGGAATCAGATCTGCTGTTGACTTATCCCTGCCAGCCTTTATTTCCTCAGTCTATGCCTCTCAACCTCGAGTTCTTGATGCTCTTCCTGACTCCTTCCGAAGAGGAGAGTACCCTGAACTAGACACTGCCATCTCTCGGTGGAAGGAGTTGATGAACACCGCAGAGCCCCCATTGCAATTACCTGTCCAGTCTGCCTGGGACACTCCCTTATGTCAACTGAAACTAAAAAATCTACTTGAAGATGCACAATCAGACATGGAAAAAGCAAGGATCCTGGCCGTCTCTTCTCCTCACGCGTCTGATTGGTTGAATGCGATTCCTATTCCGTCACTTGGTTTGAAAATGGACCAGAATCAGCTCAGGATCGCTAGCGCTCTTCGTCTTGGTTCACCCCTGTGCCATCCTCATGATTGTATATGCGGCACTAAGGTGGAGTCAAATGGAACACATGGTTTGAGTTGCAAGAAGAGCGCAGGGAGATTTGCCAGACACGCTCAAATCAACGACCTCATCAAGCGAGCTCTGTCAACTGCTCACATTCCTTCAGTCCTTGAGCCCAGTGGTGTTAGTCGAACCGATGGGAAGAGACCAGACGGCATGACGATTTTTCCTTGGAAAAATGGACGGATCATGATTTGGGACTACACTTGCTCTGACACCCTGGCGCCTAGTCATATTGCTACCTCATCAATTGCCCCCTGTAAAGTCGCTGAAAATGCAGAGAAGGCCAAGTTGATGAAGTACGCCAACCTTCAGCGAGACTACATCCTCGAACCAGTCTGCGTGGAGACCCTTGGACCATGGGGACCGGGAGGACTGAAGTTAGTCCAGGAAATTGGCCGAAGGATCGCTGCGGAAACCGGAGAGCAGAGAGGGACCCAGTACTTGCTCCAGTCGATAAGTGTTGCTGTGCAACGAGGCAATGCTGCAAGCGTGATGGGAACTGTAGCTAATACCAGAAATCTGGAGGAGATTTATTATTTAATGTGATTTTATTTTACATACAATATATTAATATTTTTACTTAAAAAAAAAATAATAATAAATAAAAATAAAAATTCATATCTTAAAAAAAAAAACACCTAAAACGTGTGATCCACTTCTTACCTTTTTTTACACCTACTAGCTCGTTAATTGGTAGCTGGTTTAACTATGCTAGGGAATTACTGTAAATTACTGTATCTGTTTCTGTTATCTTTATATTTGTGTTATCTTTACCAAGAAAAAAAATTACGCGCTAAAATTTTATTTTTAGCGCGTAATCAAATACGACACGTTGCCATTCAACAACCACTTTAGTTATTGCAATATAAAATCACTGATATCACAGCTGTTAGCTTTGACAAGCCACAAACCAATTTACAGCTTTTGATTTTTTTAAATGAGTAGTGGGGGTCTGCCAAGAGAAGGAGGGTCCCTGTTTCTGAAGATGCATGCATTTCTGCATGCATCTTCTGACAAAACATGCCTCTAGAGATATTTTATATATCATTGGAAAGCACATAGAACAAGCAACAATTTGGGCATAACATTATCTACACAAACCAATTATTTAAAAAAGTTATGGGCATTCAAAGTCAACAGACGTTTTTTACCAGTTTTGGGTGAACTTTAAGAGTATGACCAGAGGAAATTGCTATACACCAAAACTCCATTTCAAATCCAACAGCTCTGTATCGGATAAGGGTAAAGCCGGCATGTTCAATGAATACTTCCACTCAGTTTTTAATACAAGTTCAACATCACCTCCATCCTCGGAGGACATGCCCTCACTAAATTCTAACCTTGGCAGTATTGTCATTGAGGAGGGCGTCGTGTGGGAAACCTTGCATGCCTTGGACATGAACAAAGCTCAAGGTATAGATGGCACAGGACCTAAAATCCTTATATGCCGATGCTCTCTCTACTCCACTTGTTCATCTTTTCCAGCTGACCCTTGATAACCACATCTTGCCCAGGGAGTGGAAAATTCATACCATTACTCAAATATAGAAGTCTGGGGATAGAACCCTTGCTAGCAATTATAGGACTATTTCTCTGCTTTGTTCAGCATCGAAAGTCCTGGAGCGTATTATCCCACAGTAAATGCATTGATTAAGTAATATTTCAACAAACCAATGTGACTTTCTTGCCAACAGGTCTTGTCTACAATAATTGCTCATCCTAGTGGACAATGTTTACAAAGAAGTAGACAGTAGAACTAAAGGACATATACATGGACTTCCAAAAGGCTTTTGATAGTGTACCTCATACAGAATTGTTGATGAAGCTATGGGCATCAGGTGTAACAGGTGACTTGTGGTTATGGTATAAGGCGTACCGCGTACCTCATGGGCAGACAGCAGTGTGTCTCCATTAATGGCCAGCACTCTGACCTATTACCCATGTTACCTGGAGTGCCACAAGTATATAGGACCCATGCTCTTTTTTATCTATGTAAATGACCTTCCCCAATCTTTAATGCATTCCCATCTACTAATGTTTGCTGGTGACACTAAATGCTTCCTACCAATCACATCTTGTCAGGACAGCAAAAATCTACAGAATGGCTTGAGAAGCAATTGAACATTGGAATGATCAGTGAAAACTATCCTTCGATCTCAATAAATTTGTTCAACTTACCTTCTCATGTGGTTTGACCCCAATTAACACTTCCTATTCAACGATGAATCACACCATCGCCAGAAGTTCTACACACAAAGACCTTGGTATTATAATTTCTTCTGATTTGAGCTGTAGAAAACAATATGATAGCATGGCTTCTAAAGCTTACAAGCTTTTGGGGGTTCATCGGCACTTTAGCGTCTCAACATCAATGGAAGCTAAGAAATCGCTATACATCTCACTCATTCGTTCAAGGATAACCTATTGCTCATCGATTTGGTTATTAAGGATATTGGAAAATATACAGAGGAGAGCAACAAAATTCATTCTGAATGACTTCAATACAGATTATAAAGAATGGCTGATTAGCCTCAAACTACTGCCATTGATGATGGAATACGAAATATACGACATCATGTTTCTGGTTAGAACACTGAAGATGGAGGATCCCAACTGTATCATCTATCATCTATGATTATATAGACTTCGATATGTCAATGTTGTAATTTATATATAATTATAGGGCCAGTTTTGACTTCACTTAATATACGTATATGCACATACATGTCCAGGGTAAAGGGTGTGTGGTTTGGCACACCAAAAAATTGCGTGCTGCTTTGGATCGACCCCCTTTAACCTAGATCTGTCCCTGCAGTCAGTTTTCTTTCCTCTAGCAGTTTTTTTAAACTGTTCTCTTCACCATGACGACCATTCTCAGGTTCACATATGCCCACAATATTTAAGGTGGGTGATCATCCGTCCATATTTAGTTACAAAGGAACGTACAGTGAACACAGACACACTGAGATATACACGAGACAGCCACACAAAGTTTTCCAACCCCCCCCCCCCCCCCCCCACACACACACACAACACACGAGGTCTTGCTTCACTCTCCAATAAGGTTTTTTCTTCATGGAAGAGAGAGTTTCTTATAAAACAATGGATAGCCGACTTCTTTGCTACGAACATACAGCTGCTGGATCAGCTGTGGCTATATAGCACAGTCGAGCTGGTGCTTCACACTTGCTAAAACTTTACTAAGTTTTCTCCGACCAGAATCAGGAAACCAATTAATTGAAAAATCCGGGACACACAAATTATATGTGTGGTGAGAGAAACAAAGATGAAGGCTAGATAGATCGATTGCTTTTTTAGACCTGCCAGTTTACTCCATGCTGGAAGTGTTCAAAACAGCATTTTAGAGCATCACTAAACTACCACAAGTAAGTTTCAGCCTTAGATATAAGCTGTTGTTGCTTGCATTTGTGTGCGTGACGGTGCACCATTTTGGAATGTGAGCCGTGTCAATATAAAGAGTGTATCTGGTAAAGTACTCTCCACTGCAGGTAACCATTAGTTCTCTGAATAGAAACATGTCACTGATCAGTTCAGTGGCAACCAAATTAATAGCAAAATAATTAACGTTCTCTTGTAATTTAATCTCCAAGATTTCACAACTAGCCTTCATCAGAGATGCTAAGACTCTCATGACCTTGTTATATTAGGCAGCTAGCTATTCACCACATGATATAAACCAACCAATCACACACGTCCAACAGGAGAATCAGATGCAGCAAAAGCACAACAAACAAACACTTAGCAGCTAAATAATAACAGATACTAAAACAATACCAAAACAACAATTGGGGCGATTCCGGTCGGCCCTTTTTGTGTGCAATAGTCATTAATTTATTCCATTTTGTATTTTGTTTATTAGCATCTCATTATTCCTGATGAAGACTAGAGCATGTAGTCAAAATGTCGAGTGTTATTGAGAAGGTGACTTTAATGTTATTATGTCAACTCTCTGTCAACTGAGAGTTCATTTTTTGTTATAAAAATAAGAATAAATGCATCAACAACCAAAACATATTATTTTCCTTCCGTAATAGATTAATCAATAAAAGAAAGTAATGCGGCCTCAGTGTTGGGATCGGCTGATATGTCAACCGCTACTGACTTCTTCATTACTTCAACTTATATAATATATCATATGTTTTATAATAATAATAATAATAATAATAATATAATAAAAAAATAATAATAAAAAAATAAAATAAAATAAAAAAATAATAAAAAAATAATAATAAAAATAATAATAATAATAATAATAATAATAATAATAATAATAATAATAATAATAATAATAATAATAATAATAATAATAATAATCCTAATAGACAAAAAATAAATAATAATAACATAATAATAATAATATAATATAATAAAGACATGCTTTGCTATTAAGAATGATCAATAACTGAATACAGGTGGTCGTGGTTTCAAGTTCATGCTCTACATCTCCCAGTTCCAGCTTCCACGCACAGTCTCCCCACGACCAGTCCCCTCCCTACTCTCCCTGGCTCCAGTCCCAAGCATTCACAAGAACGACCAGACGTGCAGCCATGAGTTATGAGTGCTATAGCCTCATTGGAAATGTATTACAGTGAGTGACATTCATTACCACACGAGATGACAGCAGATATTTATTGTTGCTAAATATATTGTAATGATGGTCCACATAGACAATTATCAATGCCAACACTTGGTCATACAAAATATGAATGCACAAGATTACTAGAACTATAAAGATTACAGAGGAAGTACAAGAATTATACACCTGATTGGTAGTGGCGTGTGTGTCTGATTGATAATATATTATTACAAATGACAACCTATCTTATAGTAGAAGTGGTAGTGATAATAATAATCATCATAAATATCTGAGGTCCTTCGTCAGATATTAATACAGTCCCTATGAACCACCGTGGTGTGCCCTTAAGTACAAGTGGAATGCTTGCAGTTGACAGGTAGTCTTGGTTTAGACACACCCATGAAGTAGGAGAGGGTGCGGTCTAATAGGTAGGACACCAGGAAGTCGGCCAGAAGAACAACCAGCAACTTGGAACGAAACTGCAACAGAGAGAAAAACACGGCAAGCTTTTAATAGAGCTTCAAGCTCTGAAAAGAACAAAACTAGACAAGTCCATGTGGTGTGCATGTTTTCAAATTCTAATTTTAATATGTTTTTCTTGTTTTGATATATGTAGTTTGCTGATGAAGGCTACAAATAGTGCTCAATGCTGTGTTAAAGCAGATAGTAATAATTACTACATATATATATATATATATATATTAGTCCATTAGTCGGTCAGCTGTAGGCGTGGCAATGTTGAGAGCTGCTCCTGTCAAATTAAGTGTCTAAAGTCCAGCACACATTCTCTATTAACCCAGTCAGAGTGTCATCTCCAGACCATATGGATTTAGAAATTTGTTTTCTCTTACTTGTCCTCGACACACGCCTGCACTGTCCTCGACACACGCCTGCACCATCTTGTCCTCGACACACGCCTGCACCATCTTGTCCTCGACACATGCCTGCACCATCTTGTCCTCGACACACGCCTGCACCATCTTGTCCGCGACACATGCCTGCACCATCTTGTCCTCGACACACGCCTGCACCATCTTGTCCGCGACACATGCCTGCACCATCTTGTCCTCGACACATGCCTGCACCATCTTGTCCTCGACACACACCTGCACCATCTTGTCCTCGACACATGCCTGCACCATCTTGTCCTCGACACATGCCTGCACCATCTTGTCCTCGACACATGCCTGCACCATCTTGTCCTCGACACATGCCTGCACCATCTTGTCCTCGACACATGCCTGCACCATCTTGTCCGCGACACATGCCTGCACCTTCTTGTCCTCGACACACGCCTGCACCATCTTGTCCGCGACACATGCCTGCACCATCTTGTCCTCGACACATGCCTGCACCATCTTGTCCTCGACACACACCTGCACCATCTTGTCCTCGACACATGCCTGCACCATCTTGTCCTCGACACATGCCTGCACCATCTTGTCCTCGACACACGCCTGCACCATCTTGTCCTCGACACATGCCTGCACCATCTTGTCCTCGACACATGCCTGCACCATCTTGTCCTCGACACATGCCTGCACCATCTTGTCCTTGACACACGCCTGCACCATCTTGTCCTCGACACATGCCTGCACCATCTTGTCCTCGACACACGCCTGCTATGCCGAGTCTCCACCTGGAGGAACCGCCTAATTGATCATGGTATCCTCTATGCCAGGTAACTTAACTTCTGCCACACTAAGCACTGTTCTGGTGTAGTTTGTATGGTCCATTGGTAATATATGCAAAGCATTAAGTAGCGAGCGAAGGTGCGATGAGCTTCCTCATGTGTGCTAAGCTACTGTAGGACTGCACTACTACACACATTCCTCCTCATGTAGATTACCTCGCATGGGGAAGCTGGCTATTAACCAACAAGCCTTTAAGGTATTCAGTAGCAGAGCTAGGATCATATGGGAGGGGCAGCTCCTGAGACTGGCTTATTAAGACTCAGCACGTGCTACTACTAATTAAATTAGTAGCACGTGTTTTACGTACATAAATTCTTAACAGTGGAGTTGAAATATGTAGATAGCTGACTATCGGACCACTTACTTCTTCTGTGAATGTCTCGATCTCAAACCAAGCGGAGAGGTCGGGGAAGACTCCGGACGCTAGCACTACTAGAATGCTGGATGATACCAGGAGACTGCACAGCAAGGCTCGGTTCTCCAACAGGCTTGCCATGAATGGGTGTCCCTGGAGAGATTGGCATAATTAATTAAAACAGCTTATGTATGTAACTTGGTAGTTTAATGACATGCAAAGCTTCAAGGTCATCTTTGCTACGTATGTCAACCCCTTCCTGGTTGTGAGCAAGTTTGATACGACAAACATTTGAATGGACAGCCTAGGCAGACTGGGAGAGAACTGGCCCTCTAGTTGACAATATAGACTGTCTAGGCAGACTGGGAGAGAACTGGCCCTCTAGTTGACAATATAGACAGACTGGGAGAGAACTGGCCCTCTAGTTGACAATACACTGTCTAGGCAGACTGGGAGAGAACTGGCCCTCTAGTTGACAATATAGACTGTCTAGGCAGACTGGGAGAGAACTGGCCCTCTAGTTGACAATATAGACTGTCTAGGCAGACTGGGAGAGAACTGGCCCTCTAGTTGACAATATAGACTGTCTAGGCAGACTGGGAGAGAACTGGCCCTCTAGTTGACAATACACTGTCTAGGCAGATTGGGAGAGAACTGGCCCTCTAGTTGACAATATACACTGTCTAGGCAGACTGGGAGAGAACTGGCCCTCTAGTTGACAATACACTGTCTAGGCAGACTGGGAGAGAACTGGCCCTCTAGTTGACAATATAGACTGTCTAGGCAGAGTGGGAGAGAACTGGCCCTCTAGTTGACAATACACTGTCTAGGCAGACTGGGAGAGAACTGACCCTCTAGTTGACAATATAGACTGTCTAGGCAGACTGGGAGAGAACTGGCCCTCTAGTTGACAATACACTGTCTAGGCAGACTGGGAGAGAACTGGCCCTCTAGTTGACAATATACACTGTCTAGGCAGGCTGGGAGAGAACTGGCCCTCTAGTGGACAATACACTGTCTAGGCAGACTGGCCCTCTAGTTGACAATACACTGTCTAGGCAGACTGGGAGAGAACTGGCCCTTTAGTTGACAATATAGACTGTCTAGGCAGACTGGGAGAGAACTGGCCCTCTAGTTGACAATATAGACTGTCTAGGCAGACTGGGAGAGAACTGGCCCTTTAGTTGACAATATAGACTGTCTAGGCAGACTGGGAGAGAACTGGCCCTCTAGTTGACAGAGAACTGACCCTCTAGTTGACAGAGAACTGACCCTCTAGTTCACAGAGAACTGACCCTCTAGTTGACAGAGAAATGACTCTCTAGTTGACAGAGAACTGACCCTCTAGTTAACAGGGAACTGACCCTCTAGTTGACATAGAAGTGACCCTCTAGTTGACAGAGAACTGACCCTCAAGTTGACAGAGAACTGACCCTCTAGTTGACAGAGAACTGACCCTCTAGTTGACAGAGAACTGGCCCTCTAGTTGACAGAGAACTGACCCTCTAGTTGACAGAGAACTGACCCTCTAGTTGACAGAGAACTCACCCTCTAGTTGACATAGAACTGACCCTCTAGTTGACAAGAGAACTGACCCTCTAGTTGACATAGAACTGACCCTCTAGTTGACAGAGAACTGACCCTCTAGTTGACAGAGAACTCACCCTCTAGTTGACATAGAACTGCCCCTCAAGTTGACAGAGAACTGACCCTCTAGTTGACAGAGAACTGACCCTCTAGTTGACAGAGAACCGACCCTCTAGTCTCTAGTTGACAGAGAACTGGCCCTCTAGTTGACAGAGAACTGACCCTCTAGTTGACAGAGAACTAATCCTCTAGTTGACAGAGAACCATCCCTCTAGTTGACAGAGAACTGGCCCTCTAGTTGACAGAGAACTGACCCTCAAGTTGACAGAGAACTGACCCTCTAGTTGACAGAGAACTGGCCCTCTAGTTGACAGAGAACTGACCCTCAAGTTGACAGAGAACTGACCCTCTAGTTGACAGAGAACTGCCCCTCTAGTTGACAGAGAACTGACCCTCTAGTTGACAGAGAACTGACCCTCTAGTTGACAGAGAACTGACCCTCAAGTTGACAGAGAACTGACCCTCTAGTTGACAGAGAACTGACCCTCTAGTTGACAGAGAACTGGCCCTCTAGTTGACAGAGAACTGACCATCTAGTTGACAGCATAGAACTGACCCTCTAGTTGACAGAGAACTGACCATCTAGTTGACAGAGAACTGACCCTCTAGTTGACATAGAACTGACCCTCAAGTTGACAGAGAACTGCCCCTCTAGTTGACAGAGAACTGACCCTCTAGTTGACAGAGAACTGACCCTCTAGTTGACAGAGAACTGACCCTCTAGTTGACAGAGAACTGATCCTCTAGTTGACAGAGAACTGGCCCCCTAGTTGACAGAGAACCGACCCTCTAGTTGACAGAGAACTGGCCCTCTAGTTGACAGAGAACTGACCCTCTAGTTGACAGAGAACTGGCCCTCTAGTTGACAGAGAACCAGCCCTCTAGTTGACAGAGAACTGGCCCTCTAGTTGACAGAGAACTGACCCTCAAGTTGACAGAGAACTGACCCTCTAGTTGACAGAGAACTGGCCCTCTAGTTGACAGAGAACTGACCCTCAAGTTGACAGAGAACTGACCCTCTAGTTGACAGAGAAATGACCCTCAAGTTGACAGAGAACTGACCCTCTAGTTGGCAGAGAACTGACCCTCTAGTTGACAGAGAACTGCCCCTCTAGTTGACAGAGAACTGCCCCTCTAGTTGACAGAGAACTGCCCCTCTAGTTGACAGAGAACTGCCCCTCTAGTTGACAGAGAACTGACCCTCTAGTTGACAGAGAACTGGCCCTCTAGTTGACAGAGAACTCACCCTATAGTTGACAGCGAAGTTGCTGAGTTGCATGGCCATGGAGATGAGGTAGACGGCACTGTTCAGTTCATTCTTCTCAAAGTCCTTCTCCAAGTCCACGTCTTTTGAGCTACCAATGCAAGGGGTGTGTGGTGTTGTTCATTTAAATTGTTAACATGTTTATTAATAGTTGTTGTTGTTGTTGTTTCCTATTGTCACAAGTTGTTGTTATTGCCCTAACTTGTGTTCTACGATGAGCTTGGTTTCCCTGACGAGGTAGATGAGGCAGGACAGGTGGACGAAGAACTGAGAGATGACTGTGAGGACGGTGTAGACATTGAAGATGTTCGGCAGAGGGCGCTCCTTAGAAAGAACTGACAGAGGCTAATGGGTTAAAATGGTAGTGGTGGTTGAGGGTTATTGATAATGTATGCAGGAGGATAAGCTTGAATGAGTGGAATGTGAGCACAAGAGTGTGTGCACGTGTAATATGTGTGTGAGTGAGGGTGTGTGTGTGTGAGTGAGGGTGTGTGTGTAAGTCTCTCTCTTTCATGTGTGTGTGAGTAAGTCTCTCTCTTTCATGTGTGTGTGAGTAAGTCTCTCTTTCATGTGTGTGTGAGTAAGTCTCTCTTTCATGTGTGTGTGAGTAAGTCTCTCTCTTTCATGTGTGTGTGAGTAAGTCTCTCTTTCATGTGTGTGTGAGTAAGTCTCTCTCTTTCATGTGTGTGTGTGTAAGTCTCTCTCTTTCATGTGTGTGTGTGTAAGTCTCTCTTTCATGTGTGTGTGAGTAAGTCTCTTTCATGTGTGTGTGAGTAAGTCTCTCTTTCATGTGTGTGTGAGTAAGTCTCTCTTTCATGTGTGTGTGAGTAAGTCTCTCTCTTTCATGTGTGTGTGAGTAAGTCTCTCTTTCATGTGTGTGTGAGTAAGTCTCTCTTTCATGTGTGTGTGAGTAAGTCTCTCTCTTTCATGTGTGTGTGAGTAAGTCTCTCTCTTTCATGTGTGTGTGAGTAAGTCTCTCTTTCATGTGTGTGTGAGTAAGTCTCTCTTTCATGTGTGTGTGAGTAAGTCTCTCTCTTTCATGTGTGTGTGAGTAAGTCTCTCTCTTTCATGTGTGTGTGAGTAAGTCTCTCTCTTTCATGTGTGTGTGTGTAAGTCTCTCTCTTGTGAGTGTGTGTGTGTAAGTCTCTCTTTCATGTGTGTGTGAGTAAGTCTCTCTCTTTCATGTGTGTGTGAGTAAGTCTCTCTTTCATGTGTGTGTGTGTAAGTCTCTCTCTTTCATGTGTGTGTGAGTAAGTCTCTCTCTTTCATGTGTGTGTGAGTAAGTCTCTCTTTCATGTGTGTGTGAGTAAGTCTCTCTCTTTCATGTGTGTGTGTGTAAGTCTCTCTCTTTCATGTGTGTGTGAGTAAGTCTCTCTTTCATGTGTGTGTGAGTAAGTCTCTCTCTTTCATGTGTGTGTGAGTAAGTCTCTCTCTTTCATGTGTGTGTGAGTAAGTCTCTCTCTTTCATGTGTGTGTGAGTAAGTCTCTCTTTCATGTGTGTGTGTGTAAGTCTCTCTTTCATGTGTGTGTGAGTAAGTCTCTCTCTTTCATGTGTGTGTGAGTAAGTCTCTCTCTTTCATGTGTGTGTGAGTAAGTCTCTCTTTCATGTGTGTGTGAGTAAGTCTCTCTCTTTCATGTGTGTGTGAGTAAGTCTCTCTTTCATGTGTGTGTGAGTAAGTCTCTCTCTTTCATGTGTGTGTGAGTAAGTCTCTCTTTCATGTGTGTGTGTGTAAGTCTCTCTTTCATGTGTGTGTGAGTAAGTCTCTCTTTCATGTGTGTGTGAGTAAGTCTCTCTCTTTCATGTGTGTGTGTGTAAGTCTCTCTCTTTCATGTGTGTGTGAGTAAGTCTCTCTTTCATGTGTGTGTGTGTAAGTCTCTCTCTTTCATGTGTGTGTGAGTAAGTCTCTCTTTCATGTGTGTGTGAGTAAGTCTCTCTCTTTCATGTGTGTGTGTGTAAGTCTCTCTCTTTCATGTGTGTGTGAGTAAGTCTCTCTTTCATGTGTGTGTGAGTAAGTCTCTCTCTTTCATGTGTGTGTGAGTAAGTCTCTCTCTTTCATGTGTGTGTGAGTAAGTCTCTCTCTTTCATGTGTGTGTGAGTAAGTCTCTCTTTCATGTGTGTGTGTGTAAGTCTCTCTCTTTCATGTGTGTGTGAGTAAGTCTCTCTCTTTCATGTGTGTGTGAGTAAGTCTCTTTCATGTGTGTGTGAGTAAGTCTCTCTCTTTCATGTGTGTGTGTGTAAGTCTCTCTCTTTCATGTGTGTGTGAGTAAGTCTCTCTTTCATGTGTGTGTGAGTAAGTCTCTCTTTCATGTGTGTGTGAGTAAGTCTCTCTTTCATGTGTGTGTGTGTAAGTCTCTCTCTTTCATGTGTGTGTGTGTAAGTCTCTCTCTTTCATGTGTGTGTGAGTAAGTCTCTCTTTCATGTGTGTGTGTGTAAGTCTCTCTCTTTCATGTGTGTGTGAGTAAGTCTCTCTCTTTCATGTGTGTGTGAGTAAGTCTCTCTTTCATGTGTGTGTGTGTAAGTCTCTTTCATGTGTGTGTGAGTAAGTCTCTTTCATGTGTGTGTGAGTAAGTCTCTCTTTCATGTGTGTGTGAGTAAGTCTCTCTTTCATGTGTGTGTGTGTAAGTCTCTTTCATGTGTGTGTGAGTAAGTCTCTCTTCCATGTGTGTGTGAGTAAGTCTCTCTCTTTCATGTGTGTGTGAGTAAGTCTCTCTCTTTCATGTGTGTGTGAGTAAGTCTCTCTCTTTCATGTGTGTGTGAGTAAGTCTCTCTCTTTCATGTGTGTGTGTGTAAGTCTCTCTCTTTCATGTGTGTGTGAGTAAGTCTCTCTTTCATGTGTGTGTGAGTAAGTCTCTCTTTCATGTGTGTGTGAGTAAGTCTCTCTTTCATGTGTGTGTGTGTAAGTCTCTCTCTTTCATGTGTGTGTGTTTAAGTCTCTCTCTTTCATGTGTGTGTGAGTAAGTCTCTCTCTTTCATGTGTGTGTGAGTAAGTCTCTCTCTTTCATGTGTGTGTGAGTAAGTCTCTCTCTTTCATGTGTGTGTGAGTAAGTCTCTCTCTTTCATGTGTGTGTGAGTAAGTCTCTCTTTCATGTGTGTGTGAGTAAGTCTCTCTTTCATGTGTGTGTGAGTAAGTCTCTCTTTCATGTGTGTGTGTTTAAGTCTCTCTCTTTCATGTGTGTGTGAGTAAGTCTCTCTCTTTCATGTGTGTGTGAGTAAGTCTCTCTTTCATGTGTGTGTGAGTAAGTCTCTCTTTCATGTGTGTGTGAGTAAGTCTCTCTTTCATGTGTGTGTGAGTAAGTCTCTCTTTCATGTGTGTGTGTGTAAGTCTCTCTCTTTCATGTGTGTGTGAGTAAGTCTCTCTTTCATGTGTGTGTGAGTAAGTCTCTCTCTTTCATGTGTGTGTGTGTAAGTCTCTCTCTTTCATGTGCGTGTGAGTAAGTCTCTCTTTCATGTGTGTGTGAGTAAGTCTCTCTTTCATGTGTGTGTGAGTAAGTCTCTCTCTTTCATGTGTGTGTGTGTAAGTCTCTTTCATGTGTGTGTGAGTAAGTCTCTCTCTTTCATGTGTGTGTGAGTAAGTCTCTCTCTTTCATGTGTGTGTGTGTAAGTCTCTCTTTCATGTGTGTGTGTGTAAGTCTCTCTCTTTCATGTGTGTGTGAGTAAGTCTCTCTCTTTCATGTGTGTGTGAGTAAGTCTCTCTTTCATGTGTGTGTGAGTAAGTCTCTCTCTTTCATGTGTGTGTGAGTAAGTCTCTCTCTTTCATGTGTGTGTGAGTAAGTCTCTCTTTCATGTGTGTGTGAGTAAGTCTCTCTCTTTCATGTGTGTGTGTGTAAGTCTCTCTCTTTCATGTGTGTGTGTGTAAGTCTCTCTTTCATGTGTGTGTGAGTAAGTCTCTCTCTTTCATGTGTGTGTGAGTAAGTCTCTCTTTCATGTGTGTGTGAGTAAGTCTCTCTCTTTCATGTGTGTGTGAGTAAGTCTCTCTTTCATGTGTGTGTGAGTAAGTCTCTCTTTCATGTGTGTGTGAGTAAGTCTCTCTTTCATGTGTGTGTGAGTAAGTCTCTCTCTTTCATGTGTGTGTGTGTAAGTCTCTCTCTTTCATGTGTGTGTGTGTAAGTCTCTCTCTTTCATGTGTGTGTGAGTAAGTCTCTCTTTCATGTGTGTGTGAGTAAGTCTCTCTTTCATGTGTGTGTGAGTAAGTCTCTCTTTCATGTGTGTGTGAGTAAGTCTCTCTTTCATGTGTGTGTGAGTAAGTCTCTCTTTCATGTGTGTGTGAGTAAGTCTCTCTTTCATGTGTGTGTGAGTAAGTCTCTCTTTCATGTGTGTGTGAGTAAGTCTCTCTTTCATGTGTGTGTGAGTAAGTCTCTCTCTTTCATGTGTGTGTGAGTAAGTCTCTCTCTTTCATGTGTGTGTGAGTAAGTCTCTCTCTTTCATGTGTGTGTGAGTAAGTCTCTCTTTCATGTGTGTGTGTGTAAGTCTCTCTTTCATGTGTGTGTGAGTAAGTCTCTCTTTCATGTGTGTGTGAGTAAGTCTCTCTCTTTCATGTGTGTGTGAGTAAGTCTCTCTTTCATGTGTGTGTGTGTAAGTCTCTCTCTTTCATGTGTGTGTGAGTAAGTCTCTCTTTCATGTGTGTGTGAGTAAGTCTCTCTCTTTCATGTGTGTGTGAGTAAGTCTCTCTCTTTCATGTGTGTGTGAGTAAGTCTCTCTTTCATGTGTGTGTGAGTAAGTCTCTTTCATGTGTGTGTGAGTAAGTCTCTCTCTTTCATGTGTGTGTGAGTAAGTCTCTCTCTTTCATGTGTGTGTGAGTAAGTCTCTCTCTTTCATGTGT
Organism: Cladorhizidae sp. MBARI D1340-BT2; assembly: GCA_028752905.1. Classification (NCBI taxonomy): domain Eukaryota; kingdom Metazoa; phylum Porifera; class Demospongiae; order Poecilosclerida; family Cladorhizidae; species Cladorhizidae sp. MBARI D1340-BT2. The sequence goes on along the minus strand of JAQNBH010000016.1, from coordinate 6,377,546 downwards.
GTGTGAGTAAGTCTCTCTCTTTCATGTGTGTGTGAGTAAGTCTCTCTTCCATGTGTGTGTGAGTAAGTCTCTCTCTTTCATGTGTGTGTGAGTAAGTCTCTTTCATGTGTGTGTGAGTAAGTCTCTCTTTCATGTGTGTGTGAGTAAGTCTCTCTCTTTCATGTGTGTGTGAGTAAGTCTCTCTCTTCCATGTGTGTGTGAGTAAGTCTCTCTTTCATGTGTGTGTGAGTAAGTCTCTCTTTCATGTGTGTGTGAGTAAGTCTCTCTCTTTCATGTGTGTGTGTGTAAGTCTCTCTTTCATGTGTGTGTGTGTAAGTCTCTCTTTCATGTGTGTGTGAGTAAGTCTCTCTCTTTCATGTGTGTGTGAGTAAGTCTCTCTCTTTCATGTGTGTGTGAGTAAGTCTCTTTCATGTGTGTGTGAGTAAGTCTCTCTTTCATGTGTGTGTGAGTAAGTCTCTCTTTCATGTGTGTGTGTGTAAGTCTCTCTCTTTCATGTGTGTGTGAGTAAGTCTCTCTTTCATGTGTGTGTGAGTAAGTCTCTCTTTCATGTGTGTGTGTGTAAGTCTCTCTTTCATGTGTGTGTGAGTAAGTCTCTCTTTCATGTGTGTGTGAGTAAGTCTCTCTTTCATGTGTGTGTGAGTAAGTCTCTCTTTCATGTGTGTGTGTGTAAGTCTCTCTTTCATGTGTGTGTGAGTAAGTCTCTCTTTCATGTGTGTGTGAGTAAGTCTCTCTTTCATGTGTGTGTGAGTAAGTCTCTCTTTCATGTGTGTGTGTGTAAGTCTCTCTTTCATGTGTGTGTGTGTAAGTCTCTCTTTCATGTGTGTGTGTGTAAGTCTCTCTTTCATGTGTGTGTGAGTAAGTCTCTCTTTCATGTGTGTGTGAGTAAGTCTCTCTCTTTCATGTGTGTGTGAGTAAGTCTCTCTCTTTCATGTGTGTGTGAGTAAGTCTCTCTTTCATGTGTGTGTGAGTAAGTCTCTCTCTTTCATGTGTGTGTGAGTAAGTCTCTCTCTTTCATGTGTGTGTGAGTAAGTCTCTCTTTCATGTGTGTGTGAGTAAGTCTCTCTCTTTCATGTGTGTGTGAGTAAGTCTCTCTTTCATGTGTGTGTGAGTAAGTCTCTCTTTCATGTGCGTGTGTGTAAGTCTCTCTTTCATGTGTGTGTGAGTAAGTCTCTCTTTCATGTGTGTGTGAGTAAGTCTCTCTTTCATGTGTGTGTGAGTAAGTCTCTCTTTCATGTGTGTGTGAGTAAGTCTCTCTTTCATGTGTGTGTGACTAAGTCTCTCTCTTTCATGTGTGTGTGTGTAAGTCTCTCTCTTTCATGTGTGTGTGAGTAAGTCTCTCTTTCATGTGTGTGTGAGTAAGTCTCTCTCTTTCATGTGTGTGTGAGTAAGTCTCTCTCTTTCATGTGTGTGTGAGTAAGTCTCTCTCTTTCATGTGTGTGTGAGTAAGTCTCTCTCTTTCATGTGTGTGTGTGTAAGTCTCTCTCTTTCATGTGTGTGTGAGTAAGTCTCTCTTTCATGTGTGTGTGAGTAAGTCTCTCTTTCATGTGTGTGTGAGTAAGTCTCTCTCTTTCATGTGTGTGTGAGTAAGTCTCTCTCTTTCATGTGTGTGTGAGTAAGTCTCTCTCTTTCATGTGTGTGTGAGTAAGTCTCTCTTTCATGTGTGTGTGAGTAAGTCTCTCTTTCATGTGTGTGTGAGTAAGTCTCTCTCTTTCATGTGTGTGTGAGTAAGTCTCTCTCTTTCATGTGTGTGTGAGTAAGTCTCTCTTTCATGTGTGTGTGAGTAAGTCTCTCTTTCATGTGTGTGTGAGTAAGTCTCTCTTTCATGTGTGTGTGAGTAAGTCTCTCTCTTTCATGTGTGTGTGTGTAAGTCTCTCTCTTTCATGTGTGTGTGAGTAAGTCTCTCTCTTTCATGTGTGTGTGAGTAAGTCTCTCTTTCATGTGTGTGTGAGTAAGTCTCTCTTTCATGTGTGTGTGAGTAAGTCTCTCTTTCATGTGTGTGTGAGTAAGTCTCTCTCTTTCATGTGTGTGTGAGTAAGTCTCTCTCTTTCATGTGTGTGTGAGTAAGTCTCTCTTTCATGTGTGTGTGTGTAAGTCTCTCTTTCATGTGTGTGTGAGTAAGTCTCTCTTTCATGTGTGTGTGTGTAAGTCTCTCTTTCATGTGTGTGTGAGTAAGTCTCTCTCTTTCATGTGTGTGTGTGTAAGTCTCTCTCTTTCATGTGTGTGTGTGTAAGTCTCTCTCTTTCATGTGTGTGTGAGTAAGTCTCTCTCTTTCATGTGTGTGTGAGTAAGTCTCTCTCTTTCATGTGTGTGTGAGTAAGTCTCTCTTTCATGTGTGTGTGAGTAAGTCTCTCTTTCATGTGTGTGTGTGTAAGTCTCTCTTTCATGTGTGTGTGAGTAAGTCTCTCTCTTTCATGTGTGTGTGTGTAAGTCTCTCTCTTTCATGTGTGTGTGAGTAAGTCTCTCTCTTTCATGTGTGTGTGTGTAAGTCTCTCTCTTTCATGTGTGTGTGAGTAAGTCTCTCTTTCATGTGTGTGTGTGTAAGTCTCTTTCATGTGTGTGTGAGTAAGTCTCTCTTTCATGTGTGTGTGAGTAAGTCTCTCTTTCATGTGTGTGTGTGTAAGTCTCTCTCTTTCATGTGTGTGTGTGTAAGTCTCTCTCTTTCATGTGTGTGTGTGTAAGTCTCTTTCATGTGTGTGTGAGTAAGTCTCTCTTTCATGTGTGTGTGAGTAAGTCTCTCTTTCATGTGTGTGTGAGTAAGTCTCTCTTTCATGTGTGTGTGAGTAAGTCTCTCTTTCATGTGTGTGTGAGTAAGTCTCTTTCATGTGTGTGTGAGTAAGTCTCTCTCTTTCATGTGTGTGTGAGTAAGTCTCTCTTTCATGTGTGTGTGAGTAAGTCTCTCTCTTTCATGTGTGTGTGAGTAAGTCTCTCTCTTTCATGTGTGTGTGAGTAAGTCTCTCTCTTTCATGTGTGTGTGAGTAAGTCTCTCTCTTTCATGTGTGTGTGAGTAAGTCTCTCTTTCATGTGTGTGTGAGTAAGTCTCTCTTTCATGTGTGTGTGTGTAAGTCTCTCTCTTTCATGTGTGTGTGAGTAAGTCTCTCTCTTTCATGTGTGTGTGAGTAAGTCTCTCTCTTTCATGTGTGTGTGAGTAAGTCTCTCTTTCATGTGTGTGTGAGTAAGTCTCTCTCTTTCATGTGTGTGTGAGTAAGTCTCTCTCTTTCATGTGTGTGTGAGTAAGTCTCTCTTTCATGTGTGTGTGAGTAAGTCTCTCTCTTTCATGTGTGTGTGTGTAAGTCTCTCTCTTTCATGTGTGTGTGAGTAAGTCTCTCTTTCATGTGTGTGTGAGTAAGTCTCTCTCTTTCATGTGTGTGTGAGTAAGTCTCTCTTTCATGTGTGTGTGAGTAAGTCTCTCTCTTTCATGTGTGTGTGAGTAAGTCTCTCTCTTTCATGTGTGTGTGAGTAAGTCTCTCTCTTTCATGTGTGTGTGTGTAAGTCTCTCTCTTGTGAGTGTGTTGTGTGTGAGTGTGTATATGTGCGTCTGTGTTGTGTTTTGTGGCCTCTCTCCATGTGTAAGTGCACGAGTGTGTGTGTGTGTGGTTGTGTAAGGGGTGATGGATCATTTTGAATTGAGGTGTGAGGAGACATGGCTTTGTGGTTGAGGCAATCAAGCCTCAACCTCACAGAGTAATGAGTTGCCACACCTGAGGAGCCTTCCCTGTTGAATGTGTGAGATTGGTATGTGTATAATGTGTGTATGGTGTGGTGTGTGAGTGGTGTGTGCATGTGCGTGCATGCATGTGTGTGAAGTGTGAGCACATGTGCATATGCATGCATGTGTGTGCATGCATGTGTGTGCATGCATGTGTGTGCATGCATGCGTGTGTGTGTGTGTGTGTGTGTGTGTGAAGCATACTGAGCAAATGTTTGCACGAGCCTACAAGCTGGAGATTTTAGGACGAGAAATTCCCCCCCCCCCAAAAAAATAATAATTCTGCACCACTATTAAACAGCCACACCCATATAATATAGCCACACCCCACAACTGGAATAGAAGAGAGCATGGGGTGTGGCCATTTACACAGAGATGCTAAATTTTTTATCAGAGAACTTTACATCCAGTTAGCCGGGATGAGAAAAGAAGGCTGATGATGGCAACCGTCATCATGAACGGCCTCTTCCTGGCCTCTGCGGCTGTTCCTGGAAGCACTGCCGAGGAAAGCCACGCAGGGACCAATATTCACAGGGACACACTCTGAACCCCACCAGCCTTGAGGAAGGAGGTTCTGCTGGATGCGTTTCCTTGCTCAAGTTTTGCAGAGGCCACAGCATGACTCACTTAGCTTTAATTCGCTTGCCTCAGTTCGCTTGCCTCAATGGAACACATTCTCATCACCAAACGCCTTCTTAACAAAATGGTGCTTCATTTAAAAGAAAAGTTACTTTAAAAACACACACAAATTAAATTCGATGGTCATCAAATGTGTACACTTAACACCCACCAGTAGAGTTGATGTCATCAAATGTGTACACTTAACACCCACTTCAGTAAAGTTGTTGGTCATCAAATGTTTACAATTAACACCCACTTAAGATCGGAGTGTAGGATTGAGTAACATAAATCACCACGGCGATACCTTTGAGCGTGATATGAAGAGAAAACAGCCGGCCAGCAGAAAGCCTTGAGTGGTGGCTTGACTAAATTATCAATGGTGAAAAGTCAAAATATGACGTCTGCCAAAACAACAAACAAATCTCCTCACATGTCGCTGAACTTGATTCCATCTAAATAGAGCACGCTCTGCGAGTAGGCCAAGATGAGTGCATTGAGGGCGAGGATCTTGAACATCTGCAGAGTTGTCACTAACGTGCACCGGCCCTGCTTGATCACATGACATACTAACACACACACACACACACACACACAGAGGGCAGGCACACATCAGTCCACATGCACACATCAGTCCACATGCACATGTCAGTCCACATGCACACGTCAGTCCACATGGTCCACATGCACACATCAGTCCACATGCACACATCAGTCTACATGCACACGTCAGTCCACATGCACACATCAGTCCACATGCACATGTCAGTCCACATGCACATGTCAGTCCACATGCACACTTCAGTCCACATGCACATGTCAGTCCACATGCACACCAGTCCACATGCACATGTCAATCCACATGCACACGTCAGTCCACATGCACACCAGTCCACATGCAAACATCAGTCCACATGCACCACGTCAGTCCACATGCACATCAGTCCACATGCACACATCAGCCCAAATGCACACATCAGTCCACATGCACATGTCAGTCCACATGTACAAGTCAGTCCACATGCACATGTATGTCAGTCCACATGCACATGTCAGTCATCTCATAATACTTTCACTCCTGGCAGGTGAGGTGAGCACACAGACTGGATTCTGTCTCATGAGGAAAGGGAAAACTCGCTCATGCAAAGAGCAAAGAAAGAGCTTTCAGACGATATAAATATTATGTACCAAGTATATGGATATTTTCACTGAGTTGGACACATTTATACATGTCAAGGCACTTCTGTGGGAAGCCATGCTATTCATGCTTCTTCTCGTCCATTTCTCAGCTGGCATACAATGGAATGGCAGAATACATAAAAAGTATCAAACTCAAGAATGGTTGACAACAATGAGCTAAACTTGCAACACGGTTAATAACAGTGAAGATGTTGAGTCCCCTCCTGCCCCCCCAAATGGTCTGGTCCCCCCTTAAGACTGGTGGCCCATTCATAATGTTCACAAGCCAATAGAGTGCAGAGCATGGAAACATGGACGGCTACAGACATGCAGCTCTGCTGACCAATCAAGTCATGTGCATATACACTTACTGCACGCAATGCTGTGATGTCGAGATGTGAAGGGTGAGGCTATGGAGGCATCGCCCAGCCGCACAACCTGTGGCTCCAAATCCTTCTCCATCTTTTTGACCATGTCTTTTAGCCGCTTCTGAGCAAGGGAAGAAGACGGCACAATGGAAGGTGAATATTGGAGAGAGAGAGAGAACAGGAGGAGGGGAGAATGAGGAGGGAGGGAGAGGAGATAGGGATGGATGGAGGGAGAGGAGATGAGGGTTAGGGGGATGGAGGGAGGAGATGAGGGTTAGGAGGAGGTGGAGGAGATGAGGGTTAGGAGGAGGGGGAAGAGATGAGGGTTAGGATGAGGTGGAGGAGGAGATGAGGGTTAGGAGGAGGAGGGCGGAGGAGATGAGGGTTAGGAGGAGGTGGAGGAGATGAAGGTTAGGAGGAGGAGGGCGGAGGAGATGAGGGTTAGGAGGAGGAGGGCGGAGGAGATGAGGGTTAGGAGGAGGAGGAGGAGATGAGGGTTAGGAGGAGGTGGAGGAGGAGATGAGGGTTAGGAGGAGGAGGAGGAGATGAGGGTTAGGAGGAGGTGGAGGAGGAGATGAGGGTTAGGAGGAGGAGGAGGAGATGAGGGTTAGGAGGTGTGGCAATAAGAAAAGGGAGAGCAAGAGAAAGACAGTGAGGAAGGAGATGAAGGGAGCAGAGGACATGATGACCTCAGAGGGAGCAGGGGGTAAAGGAATGCCACACCTCTCTCTGTTCTTGAGATGTCAAGGTCTTCTTTGCTGGCACAGTAACTATCGAGGGACTTTTCCTGAGAGAGACACACACACACATCACACCAAAGACACATGCACACCACACCATACATGCACACACACCACACCATACATGCACACACACCACACCATACATGCACACACCACACACACACTACATGTAGCAACAAAAACTATATGGCAAAATAGCAAAACCCACTTCGAGTGCAAAGGGGCGCGGTTTATCTGCTGCCGGTGGCCATCCACACTGGACTCCTCCCCTTTCCTCTCAGAGGGAAGAGGAGACGAGTCTCTTTGTACGGACACTTTGCTGAGTAATGCCACACCCACATGTGCATGCTTCAACGCCCCAACATCATTAGTGCCGTCCCCGCACATGAGCGTGTGATAGCCCAGGGACTTGAAGGTGGTCACCACCACCTCCTGGAGGAGGAGGGAAGGGGAGAAAGGTATGTGAAAGGAGAAGAAAGAAATGTGAGGGAGAGAGAGGACATGAGTGGCATGCATATTATAAACTGCTCCACTTCTTGCCTTTTGTTTCGGAGACACTCTGGCAAAGACCTTGACAGAGGGTAGGATATCAGGTAGAAGCTTGCCTCCCCTCAGTTGCATCAGGTGTGTCAGTCCCTAGAGAGAGACACACACACACACACCAACATTATCCAAGCAAGGCAAAGATACTGTAGGAATTGGCAGTAGCAAGCAAGCAGACTGTAGTGCTCACACTTACCCAGTGACAGTGTCAAGTACTACAGCCCAACAAGCAGATGCTTCACACACAGTGGCAGTGTCAAGTACTACAGCCCAACAAGCAGACTGTAGAGTGCTCACTCACCCAGTGGCAGTGTCAAGTACTACAGCCCAACAAGCAGACTAGTGCTGCACACTCACCCAGTGGCAGTGTCAAGTACTACAGCCCAACAAGCAGACTAGTGCTGCACACTCACCCAGTGGCAGTGTCAAGTACTACAGCCCAACAAGCAGACTAGTGCTGCACACTCACCCAGTGGCAGTGTCAAGTACTACAGCCCAACAAGCAGACTAGTGCTGCACACTCACCCAGTGGCAGTGTCAAGTACTACAGCCCAACAAGCAGACTGTAGTGCTGCTCACATACACCCAGTGGCAGTGTCAAGACAACACCCTACCTGTAGCTGAGAAGAGTTTGGGAGGATATTAATTACTGCCACCTTCCTAGGACATTCTGTTAGACTCTGGATACATGTACTTTAGACTGGACTCACGTCTCCAGTGAGACAGAGGTCGTATTTGTTCTTGAGGCGGTCCCAGTCTCCCAAGGAGAACGTCTCGTCTCCACTCAACTTCTGCCACGCCCATATGTCAGGTTTGTGGTTTATGGCCGTGAGGATAAGTTGCTTGTTCTGACAAATCTTCAGTTCCTTGGCCACGTGGCAGGCGGTCAGAGGATTATCCCCCGTCAACATCGTCACCTGGACAACACACACACACACAGCGTGATGATATGAAGTCGGTAACATCATCAGCACCCGATGGACGCAGTTCAGGACAAAGATTCAAATGTATAAGGACAAACGTTTAGGTCAAGCACGACAAGAACTTCTTGTTTAAAATTTTTTTTTTTTAAACAGCGTTATTTGGAAAAGGGAAAGCAATCTCCGAGGTCTCCTTTCTCATCCTCCAAGTGACACCAAATAAAGCACACCTGCTGGATATGTTCTGCTAAATAAAGCACACCTGCTGGATATGTTCTGCTAAATAAAGCACACCCAATAGATATGTTCAGCCCACTCTTCATACCGGGTGTGTTTTCATGCCGGGTGTGTTTTGTGACGTACAAACTTCCAGACACCAATGGAGAAGAGTCCACAGTCAGGCTCTTCGACTTTGTGAGTGCCGTTTCCCCGGACAGTGATGGAGTCTGACTGTGTAGGTGGAGTGAGCCACAAGTGCTCACTGGTACTTGCTGTGGGAGGGTTCTCACTTGCAACGTGTTGGGACTCCTCAAGGCAGAGACGCAAGCACAGCGGTTCTGATACCCACGCACACACACAGGGTTCCGATTCCCACGCACCATCTAGAGATTATGGCGTTGTCCTTTCCATTGCAATCAAGAATTCCATAGAGTCCACGCACACTCCTTACCAGATTTCTTGAGGGAGCAGTACATATGTATATATATATTATATACACAGTATTTGCCAGAATGTAGGTCGTTCCAGAGCATAAGTCACACCCATACAGGTCAGCCATCTTTATAAAAATTCTATAATTACTTGACGTTAGTTGCACGCTACGCTCCGACCCCAACTCCATGTGACTTGGCTGACCTTGGTGACGTCATGAGCCTCTTCTTCCTCTAGTCTGGCCCTAGTCTTCCACTTACCCGGCACTCCCTTTCAGCTCTTCTCTTCCTAATTCCTCTAATTCCACAACTTAGAGCTTAAAAGCTGCAGTACAGCTCGTGTGTTTAATTCAAGACATTCCACACACGCACATCAAAATCGAGAGAGCTAGCTGCAATAGGTCACATCTCCGTTCGTGACCTCACCCAGTGATTCCCTTGACCCGCAACTTATATTCCAGCAAAATCGACGTATTCGGTGTATAAGTCGCACCCACAGACATGAAGAGGAATAGTTGGGGTGCTTCTGGGACCTTGCACTCCATATAAGCATGTGCTCGCAGGCAAGAAGAAAGCACATTAGCCATGCATCATTATTCTGGTATTATAGGCCATTATTCTGGTATTATAAGCAATTAATGATAGCAATGACCCATACAGTATTATACTATTAATTGATCAACAAACAATTAACCAGCCAATTAACAAAATAAAAAAACTAACCAATCAATCTTCTGCTAATTGGCAAGCAAACGGTCCCTGGTGGGGAGTTGGATCGCAAATTTTTTATTGCCATGAAATGGTGTATCTATCCATCTATCTATCAAGTATATGCGTACGTTCACCCGTAAAAACAATAGGAGCGGGTAAAGGGTCGCTTTTAAAAATAAAGCGGAAACAAGAAAATGATCGACATCGTGGAATAAAAATGAGCAAGCAGCTCTTGCTTGCAGATTAGAAGACATGATGGAAGAGAACAGGAGTGAGTGGGCAGTGTGCTCGCTACTCCACTTGCAAACATGGACGTGGATTTGCCACAAGGGTGTGGAAACTCACCGCACTAGACTAAGTCAAGAACGTAATTCCTTTGCACGTCCTGCCGCTGGTTGCTGCCTCCCCGAGACAGCGAGTCACAAGAGAACATGACTACTTAGTCGCTATGTGCAGGAGAGACAACCGGCCGCACATGAAATACGCATGCTAATAACATCAAGAGCGCAAGGTATCTCGAGAAAAAAAAAGTCTGCTCAAGGTTCTTGTCAGTTTCTGCATGGCCTTCTCCTCAGCGCTCTGATAATTCCGTCAGCCAGCACGCACTGTCCGGCGACCTCAGCTCCTAGAGTGTACCGCATGCCAGCAAAACCTCCTCTCTCTCGCAGCCATGTTTCTCACATGCGTTTCTGTTCCACTAGCAGCCTTGCATAAGGTGGGCATCTTAAAGAACACACATGTACACCTGTCACGCACTAATAAATATGAAGGCGTGGCACGAACAAATAATTGTGAAGCTCCACGTTATCCAATTAGAACCTGCAGAGCTCCCCACCGCAAGAGTAGTCTTCATCACCAAACACACACACACACACACATAAAATGGCGTACATAGTGGGAGGAGTCTAGGAGACACTGTATATTCTGCTTGGAGTCTTTCTTGAGGGGGCAGGAAATCACTAGGAACCCTCCAAACTTGAGGCGGCACTCGGTTTCATGTCTCTTCATCTGACTCACCTACACACACACACACACACACACACACAGAATAACAGAATATTGTAGGTACAATTCCAGTGGCATTATGGGAAATCCCAGGGGGATCATTCTTGTGGGAAATCCCAGGGGGATTCTCCAAAATCCCAGGGGGTCATCACTCTTTGTGGGAAATCCCAGGGGGATCACTCTTTGTGGGAAATCCCAGGGGGATCATTCATGATTTCCCATAGGGATCATTCATGATATCATTGTTGGAAATCCCAAGGGAATCACTATTTGTGGGAAATCCCAGGGGGATCATTCATGATCTTTGTGGGAAATCCCAAGGGAATCACTATTTGTGGGAAATCCCAGGGGGATCATTCATGATCTTTGTGGGAAATCCCAGGGGGATCACTCTTTGTGGGAAATCCCAGGGGGATCATTCATGATTTCCCAAGGGCATCATTCATGATCTCTTTGTGGGAAAACATGAGTTGATCATGCATGACCACACTCACTCCCCATACACACACACACACTCCTCTTGACAGCAAGAACTGGTCGCAACATTCCTACCTCACTCAGTGAGAGGCTGCCTAACTCCCTGTAGCCCAGTGCCAGCACCCGGGCACCTTGCCGGGCAAGCTTGGTGTGTACTGCATCATACTCCTTTGGAACCAGCTCAAACATCTCCCGCAGGATCTCAGGTGCACCTTTAACTGTCACCATGTGGGCAGGGCCAGAGGAGCCCGCGTGGAGCGCTGTGATGCAGGACATGCGCTTGAGGGAAGAGGAGAAGTGGAAACGAGTGCAAATCTTGAGGAGCACTTTCCTTCCTCGTTTAGGAGTCACTGTGTCTGTGAGGGTTGGGAGGAGAGTTAGGGTTGGGAGGAGAGTGAGGGTTGGGAGGATAGTGAGGGTTGGGAGGAGAGTGAGGGTTGGGAGGAGAGTGAGGGTTGGGAGGATAGTGAGAATTGTGAGATCAAGGGTTGAGAGGATGTTGGGAGGGTTGGGAGGAGAGTGAGGGTTGGGAGGAGAGCGAGGGTTGGGAGGATGTTGGGAGGAGGGTGAGGGTTGGGAGGGGGTGAGGGGAGAGTGAGGGTTGGGAGGAGAGTGAGGGTTGGGAGGATAGTGAAGGTTGGGAGGTTAGTGAGGGTTGGGAGGAGAGTGAGGGTTGGGAGGATAGTGAGGATTGGGAGGAGATCAAGGGTTGGGAGGATGTTGGGAGGAGGGTGAGGGTTGGGACAAGGGTGAGGGTTGGGAGGAGAGTGAGGGTTGGGAGGGTGAGGGTTGGGAGGAGAGTGAGGGTTGGGAGGATAGTGAGGGTTGGGAGGAGGGTGAGGGTTGGGAGGAGAGTGAGGGTTGGGAGGAGAGCGAGGGTTGGGAGGTTAGTGAGGGATGGGAGGAGAGTGAGGGTTGGGAGGAGAGTGAGGGTTGGGAGGAGAGTTAGGGATAGGAGGAGAGTGAGGGTTGGGAGGAGAGTGAGGGTTGAGGGTTGGGAGGAGAGTGAGGGTTGGGAGGAGAGTGAGGATTGGGAGGAGTGAAAGATGGGAGGAGAGTGAGGGTTAGGAGGAGAGTGAGGGTTGCGAGGAGAGTGAGGGATGGGAGAGCAAGGGTTGCGAGGTTAGTGAGGGATGGGAGGAGGGTGAGGGTTGGGAGGAGAGTGAGGGTTGGGAGGAGGGTGACGGTTGGGAATAGAGTGAGGGTTGGGAGGAGAGTGAGGGATGGGAGTAGGGTGAGGGTTTGGAATAGAGTGTGGGTGTTACTGCCATAACCTTCCCTAGGACATCCTGGGATGTAGCTGGCTCTCTGTTACCCCCAGCCCTCTAACTTGGGATCCATGCCACTGAGCCAACCCCCCCCCCCACTAGGGTATCCCGGGAATTCAGGTTCCATAGGAAAGGTTGTGGTCGTGCAGGATATCAGAGAGGCAGAAGAGAGTGAGCAAGCTATTGTATGTGCCAACACACCTCTAGTGGTGAGCAAGCTATTGTATGTAGTCAACACACCTCTAGTGGTGAGCAAGCTATTGTATGTGCCAACACACCTCTAGTGGTGAGCAAGCTATTGTATGTGCCAACACACCCCTAGTGGTGAGCAAGCTATTGTATGTGCCAACACACCTCTAGTGGTGAGCAAGCTATTGTATGTAGTCAACACACCTCTAGTGGAGAGCAAGCTATTGTATGTGCCAACACACCTCTAGTGGTGAGCAAGCTATTGTATGTGCCAACACACCTCTAGTAGTGAGCAAGCTATTGTATGTGCCAACACACCTCTAGTGGTGAGCAAGCTATTGTATGTGCCAACACACCTCTAGTGGTGAGCAAGCTATTGTATGTAGTCAACACACCTCTAGTGGTGAGCAAGCTATTGTTGTATGTGCCAACACACCTCTAGTGGTGAGCAAGCTATTGTATGTGCCAACACACCTCTAGTGGTGAGCAAGCTATTGTATGTGCCAACACACCTCTAGTGGTGAGCAAGCTATTGTATGTGCCAACACACCTCTAGTGGTGAGCAAGCTATTGTATGTGCCAACACACCTCTAGTGGTGAGCAAGCTATTGTATGTGCCAACACACCTCTAGTGGTGAGCAAGCTATTGTATGTGCCAACACACCACTAGTGGTGAGCAAGCTATTGTATGTGCCAACACACCTCTAGTGGTGAGCAAGCTATTGTATGTGCCAACACACCTCTAGTGGTGAGCAAGCTATTGTATGTGCCAACACACCTCTAGTGGTGAGCAAGCTATTGTATGTGCCAACACACCTCTAGTGGTGAGCAAGCTATTGTATGTGCCAACATAACTCTAGTGGTGAGCAAGCTATTGTATGTGCCAACACACCTCTAGTGGTGAGCAAGCTATTGTATGTAGTCAACACACCTCTAGTGGTGAGCAAGCTATTGTATGTGCCAACACACCTCTAGTGGTGATCAAGCTATTGTATGTGTCAACACACCTCTAGTGGTGAGCAAGCTATTGTATGTGCCAACACACCTCTAGTGGTGAGCAAGCTATTGTATGTGCCAACACACCTCTAGTGGTGAGCAAGCTATTGTATGTGCCAACACACCTCTAGTGGTGAGCAAGCTATTGTATGTGCCAACACACCTCTAGTGGTGAGCAAGCTATTGTATGTGCCAACACACCTCTAGTGGTGAGCAAGCTATTGTATGTAGTCAACACACCTCTAGTGGTGAGCAAGCTATTGTATGTGCCAACACACCTCTAGTGGTGAGCAAGCTATTGTATGTAGTCAACACACCTCTAGTGGTGAGCAAGCTATTGTATGTACCAAAACACCTCTAGTGGTGAGCAAGCTATTGTATGTGCCAACACACCTCTAGTGGTGAGCAAGCTATTGTATGTGCCAATACACCTCTAGTGGTGAGCAAGCTATTGTATGTGCCAACACACCTCTAGTGGTGAGCAAGCTATTGTATGTGCCAACACACCTCTAGTGGTGAGCAAGCTATTGTATGCAGTCAACACACCTCTACTAGAGGTGTGTTGGCACATACAATAGCTTGCTCACCACTAGACTAGTGGTGAGCAAGCTATTGTATGTGCCAACACACCTCTAGTGGTGAGCAAGCTATTGTATGCGCCAACACACCTCTAGTGGTGAGCAAGCTATTGTATGTGCCAACACACCTGTAGTGGTGAGCAAGCTATTGTATGTGCCAACACACCTCTAGTGGTGAGCAAGCTATTGTATGTGCCAACACACCTCTAGTGGTGAGCAAGCTATTGTATGTGTCAATAAACCTCTAGTGGTGAGCAAGCTATTGTATGTACCAACACACCTCTAGTGGTGAGCAAGCTATTGTATGTGCCAACACACCTCTAGTGGTGAGCAAGCTATTGTATGTGTCAACACACCTCTAGTGGTGAGCAAGCTATTGTATGTGCCAACACACCTCTAGTGGTGAGCAAGCTATTGTATGTGTCAATACACCTCTAGTGGTGAGCAAGCTATTGTATGTACCAACACACCTCTAGTGGTGAGCAAGCTATTGTATGTGCCAACACACCTCTAGTGGTGAGCAAGCTATTGTATGTGTCAACACACCTCTAGTGGTGAGCAAGCTATTGTATGTGCCAACACACCTCTAGTGGTGAGCAAGCTATTGTATGTGTCAACACACCTCTAGTGGTGAGCAAGCTATTGTATGTGCCAACACACCTCTAGTGGTGAGCAAGCTATTGTATGTGCCAACACACCTCTAGTGGTGAGCAAGCTATTGTATGTGCCAACACACCTCTAGTGCTGAGCAAGCTATTGTATGTAGTCAACACACCTCTAGTGGTGAGCAAGCTATTGTATGTGCCAACACACCTCTAGTGGTGAGCAAGCTATTGTATGTGCCAACACACCTCTAGTGGTGAGCAAGCTATTGTATGTGCCAACACACCTCTAGTGGTGAGCAAGCTATTGTATGTGCCAACACACCTCTAGTGGTGAGCAAGCTATTCTATGTAGTCAACACACCTCTAGTGGTGAGCAAGCTATTGTATGTGCCAACACACCTCTAGTGGTGAGCAAGCTATTGTATGTGCCAACACAACTCTAGTGGTGAGCAAGCTATTGTATGTGCCAACACACCTCTAGTGGTGAGCAAGCTATTGTATGTGCCAACACACCTCTAGTGGTGAGCAAGCTATTGTATGTGCCAACACACCTCTAGTGGTGAGCAAGCTATTGTATGTGCCAACACACCTCTAGTGGTGAGCAAGCTATTGTATGTGCCAACACACCTCTAGTGGTGAGCAAGCTATTGTATGTGCCAACACACCTCTAGTGGTGAGCAAGCTATTGTATGTGCCAACACACCTCTAGTGGTGAGCAAGCTATTGTATGTGCCAACACACCTCTAGTGGTGAGCAAGCTATTGTATGTACCAACACACCTCTAGTGGTGAGCAAGCTATTGTATGTGCCAACACACCTCTAGTGGTGAGCAAGCTATTGTATGTGCCAACACACCTCTAGTGGTGAGCAAGCTATTGTATGTGCCAACACACCTCTAGTGGTGAGCAAGCTATTGTATGTAGTCAACACACCTCTAGTGGTGAGCAAGCTATTGTATTAGTCAACACACCTCTAGTGGTGAGCAAGCTATTGTATGTGCCAACACACACCTCTAGTGGTGAGCAAGCTATTGTATGTTCCAACACACCTCTAGTGGTGAGCAAGCTATTGTATGTAGTCAACACACCTCTAGTGGTGAGCAAGCTATTGTATGTGCCAACACACCTCTAGTGGTGAGCAAGCTATTGTATGTGCCAACACACCTCTAGTGGTGAGCAAGCTATTGTATGTGCCAACACACCTCTAGTGGTGAGCAAGCTATTGTATGTGCCAACACACCTCTAGTGGTGAGCAAGCTATTGTATGTGTCAACACACCTCTAGTGGTGAGCAAGCTATTGTATGAGCCAACACACCTCTAGTGGTGAGCAAGCTATTGTATGTAGTCAACACACCTCTAGTGGTGAGCAAGCTATTGTATGTGCCAACACACCTCTAGTGGTGAGCAAGCTATTGTATGTGCCAACACACCTCTAGTGGTGAGCAAGCTATTGTATGTGCCAACACACCTCTAGTGGTGAGCAAGCTATTGTATGTGTCAACACACCTCTAGTGGTGAGCAAGCTATTGTATGTGCCAACACACCTCTAGTGGTGAGCAAGCTATTGTATGTGCCAACACACCTCTAGTGGTGAGCAAGCTATTGTATGTGCCAACACACCTCTAGTGGTGAGCAAGCTATTGTATGTAGTCAACACACCTCTAGTGGTGAGCAAGCTATTGTATGTGCCAACACACCTCTAGTGGTGAGTTAGCTATTGTATTTGCTCTAGTGGTGAGCAAGCTATTGTATGTGCCAACACACCTCTAGTGGTGAGCAAGCTATTGTATGTGCCAACACACCTCTAGTGGTGAGCAAGCTATTGTATGTGCCAACACACCTCTAGTGGTGAGCAAGCTATTGTATGTGCCAACACACCTCTAGTGGTGAGCAGAGCAAGCTATTGTATGTGCCAACACACCTCTAGTGGTGAGCAAGCTATTGTATGTGCCAACACACCTCTAGTGGTGAGCAAGCTATTGTATGTGCCAACACACCTCTTGTGGTGAGCAAGCTATTGTATGTAGTCAACACACCTCTAGTGGTGAGCAAGCTATTGTATGTGCCAACACACCTCTTGTGGTGAGCAAGCTATTGTATGTAGTCAACACACCTCTAGTGGTGAGCAAGCTATTGTATGTGCCAACACACCTCTAGTGGTGAGCAAGCTATTGTATGTACCAACACACCTCTAGTGGTGAGCAAGCTATTGTATGTGCCAACACACCTCTAGTGGTGAGCAAGCTATTGTATGTGCCAACACACCTCTAGTGGTGAGCAAGCTATTGTATGTGCCAACACACCTCTAGTGGTGAGCAAGCTATTGTATGTGCCAACACACCTCTAGTGGTGAGCAAGCTATTGTATGTAGTCAACACACCTCTAGTGGTGAGCAAGCTATTGTATGTGCCAACACACCTCTAGTGGTGAGCAAGCTATTGTATGTGCCAACACACCTCTAGTGGTGAGCAAGCTATTGTATGTGCCAACACACCTCTAGTGGTGAGCAAGCTATTGTATGTGCCAACACACCTCTAGTGGTGAGCAAGCTATTGTATGTGTCAACACACCTCTAGTGGTGAGCAAGCTATTGTATGTGCCAACACACCTCTAGTGGTGAGCAAGCTATTGTATGTGCCAACACACCTCTAGTGGTGAGCAAGCTATTGTATGTGCCAACACACCTCTAGTGGTGAGCAAGCTATTGTATGTAGTCAACACACCTCTAGTGGTGAGCAAGCTATTGTATGTGCCAACACACCTCTAGTGGTGAGCAAGCTATTGTATGTAGTCAACACACCTCTAGTGGTGAGCAAGCTATTGTATGTGCCAACACACCTCTAGTGGTGAGCAAGCAATTGTATGTGCCAACACACCTCTAGTGGTGAGCAAGCTATTGTATGTGCCAACACACCTCTAGTGGTGAGCAAGCTATTGTATGTGCCAACACACCTCTAGTGGTGAGCAAGCTATTGTATGTGCCAACACACCTCTAGTGGTGAGCAAGCTATTGTATGTGCCAACACACCTCTAGTGGTGAGCAAGCTATTGTATGTGCCAACACACCTCTAGTGGTGAGCAAGCTATTGTATGTGCCAACACACCTCTAGTGGTGAGCAAGCTATTGTATGTAGTAGTCAACACACCTCTAGTGGTGAGCAAGCTATTGTATGTACCAACACACCTCTAGTGGTGAGCAAGCTATTGTATGTGCCAACACACCTCTAGTGGTGAGCAAGCTATTGTATGTGCCAACACACCTCTAGTGGTGAGCAAGCTATTGTATGTGCCAACACACCTCTAGTGGTGAGCAAGCTATTGTATGTGCCAACACATCTCTAGTGGTGAGCAAGCTATTGTATGTGCCAACACACCTCTAGTGGTGAGCAAGCTATTGTATGTGCCAACACACCTCTAGTGGTGAGCAAGCTATTGTATGTGCCAACACACCTCTAGTGGTGAGCAAGCTATTGTATGTAGTCAACACACCTCTAGTGGTGAGCAAGCTATTGTATGTGCCAACATACCTCTAGTGGTGAGCAAGCTATTGTATGTAGTCAACACACCTCTAGTGGTGAGCAAGCTATTGTATGTGTCAACACACCTCTAGTGGTGAGCAAGCTATTGTATGTGCCAACACACCTCTAGTGGTGAGCAAGTTATTGTATGTGCCAACACACCTCTAGTGGTGAGCAAGTTATTGTATGTGCCAACACACCTCTAGTGGTGAGCAAGCTATTGTATGTGCCAACACACCTCTAGTGGTGAGCAAGCTATTGTATGTGCCAACATACCTCTAGTGGTGAGCAAGCTATTGTATGTGC
The DNA here is from genome assembly GCA_028752905.1 of Cladorhizidae sp. MBARI D1340-BT2. NCBI lineage: Eukaryota > Metazoa > Porifera > Demospongiae > Poecilosclerida > Cladorhizidae > Cladorhizidae sp. MBARI D1340-BT2. Next base: position 6,359,166 of record JAQNBH010000016.1, on the reverse strand, counting down.
CAACACACCTCTAGTGGTGAGCAAGCTATTGTATGTAGTCAACACACCTCTAGTGGTGAGCAAGCTATTGTATGTGCCAACACACCTCTAGTGGTGAGCAAGCTATTGTATGTGCCAACACACCTCTAGTGGTGAGCAAGCTATTGTATGTGCCAACACACCTCTAGTGGTGAGCAAGCTATTGTATGTGCCAACACACCTCTAGTGGTGAGCAAGCTATTGTATGTGCCAACACACCTCTAGTGGTGAGCAAGTTATTGTATGTAGTCAACACACCTCTAGTGGTGAGCAAGCTATTGTATGTGCCAACACACCTCTAGTGGTGAGCAAGCTATTGTATGTGTCAACACACCTCTAGTGGTGAGCAAGCTATTGTATGTGCCAACACACCTCTAGTGGTGAGCAAGCTATTGTATGTGCCAACACACCTCTAGTGGTGAGCAAGCTATTGTATGTGCCAACACACCTCTAGTGGTGAGCAAGCTATTGTATGTGCCAACACACCTCTAGTGGTGAGCAAGCTATTGTATGTGCCAACACACCTCTAGTGGTGAGCAAGCTATTGTATGTGCCAACACACCTCTAGTGGTGAGCAAGCTATTGTATGTGCCAACACACCTCTAGTGGTGAGCAAGCTATTGTATGTGCCAACACACCTCTAGTGGTGAGCAAGCTATTGTATGTGCCAACACACCTCTAGTGGTGAGCAAGCTATTGTATGTGCCAACACACCTCTAGTGGTGAGCAAGCTAGTGAGCAAGCTATTGTATGTGCCAACACACCTCTAGTGGTGAGCAAGCTATTGTATGTGCCAACACACCTCTAGTGGTGAGCAAGCTATTGTATGTAGTCAACACACCTCTAGTGGTGAGCAAGCTATTGTATGTGCCAACACACCTCTAGTGGTGAGCAAGCTATTGTATGTAGTCAACACACCTCTAGTAGTGAGCAAGCTATTGTATGTGCCAACACACCTCTAGTGGTGAGCAAGCTATTGTATGTAGTCAACACACCTCTAGTGGTGAGCAAGCTATTGTATGTGCCAACACACCTCTAGTGGTGAGCAAGCTATTGTATGTGCCAACACACATCTAGTGGTGAGCAAGCTATTGTATGTGCCAACACACCTCTAGTGGTGAGCAAGCTATTGTATGTAGTCAACACACCTCTAGTGGTGAGCAAGCTATTGTATGTGCCAACACACCTCTAGTGGTGAGCAAGCTATTGTATGTGCCAACACACCTCTAGTGGTGAGCAAGCTATTGTATGTAGTCAACACACCTCTAGTGGTGAGCAAGCTATTGTATGTGCCAACACACCTCTAGTGGTGAGCAAGCTATTGTATGTGCCAACACACCTCTAGTGGTGAGCAAGCTATTGTATGTGCCAACACACCTCTAGTGGTGAGCAAGCTATTGTATGTGCCAACACACCTCTAGTGGTGAGCAAGCTATTGTATGTGTCAACACACCTCTAGTGGTGAGCAAGCTATTGTATGTGCCAACACACCTCTAGTGGTGAGCAAGCTATTGTATGTGCCAACACACCTCTAGTGGTTAGCAAGCTATTGTATGTGCCAACACACCTCTAGTGGTGAGCAAGCTATTGTATGTGCCAACACACCTCTAGTGGTGAGCAAGCTATTGTATGTAGTCAACACACCTCTAGTGGTGAGTAAGCTATTGTATGTGCCAACACACCTCTAGTGGTGAGCAAGCTATTGTATGTGCCAACACACCTCTAGTGGTGAGCAAGCTATTGTATGTACCAATACACCTCTAGTGGTGAGCAAGCTATTGTATGTGCCAACACACCTCTAGTGGTGAGCAAGCTATTGTATGTGTCAACACACCTCTAGTGGTGAGCAAGCTATTGTATGTGTCAACACACCTCTAGTGGTGAGCAAGCTATTGTATGTGCCAACACACCTCTAGTGGTGAGCAAGCTATTGTATGTGCCAACACACCTCTAGTGGTGAGCAAGCTATTGTATGTAGTCAACACATCTCTAGTGGTGAGCAAGCTATTGTATGTGCCAACACACCTCTAGTGGTGAGCAAGCTATTGTATGTAGTCAACACACCTCTAGTGGTGAGCAAGCTATTGTATGTGTCAACACACCTCTAGTGGTGAGCTATTGTATGTGCCAACACACCTCTAGTGGTGAGCAAGCTATTGTATGTACCAACACACCTAGTGGTGAGCAAGCTATTGTATGTGCAAACACACCTCTAGTGGTGAGCAAGCTATTGTATGTGCCAACACACCTCTAGTGGTGAGCAAGCTATTGTATGTGCCAACACACCTCTAGTGGTGAGCAAGCTATTGTATGTGCCAACACACCTCTAGTGGTGAGCAAGCTATTGTATGTAGTCAACACACCTCTAGTGGTGAGCAAGCTATTCTATGTGCCAACACACCTCTAGTGGTGAGCAAGCTATTGTATGTAGTCAACACACCTCTAGTGGTGAGCAAGCTATTGTATGTGCCAACACACCTCTAGTGGTGAGCAAGCTATTGTATGTGCCAACACACCTCTAGTGGTGAGCAAGCTATTGTATGTGTCAACACACCTCTAGTGGTGAGCAAGCTATTGTATGTACCAACACACCTCTAGTAGTGAGCAAGCTATTGTATGTAGTCAACACACCTCTAGTGGTGAGCAAGCTATTGTATGTGTCAACACACCTCTAGTGGTGAGCAAGCTATTGTATGTGCCAACACACCTCTAGTGGTGAGCAAGCTATTGTATGTGCCAACACACCTCTAGTGGTGAGCTAGCTATTGTATGTGCCAACACACCTCTAGTGGTGAGCAAGCTATTGTATGTAGTCAACACACCTCTAGTGGTGAGCAAGCTATTGTATGTGCCAACACACCTCTAGTGGTGAGCAAGCTATTGTATGTGCCAACACACCTCTAGTGGTGAGCAAGTTATTGTATGTGCCAACACACCTCTAGTGGTGAGCAAGCTATTGTATGTGCCAACATACCTCTAGTGGTGAGCAAGCTATTGTATGTGCCAACACACCTCTAGTGGTGAGCAAGCTATTGTATGTAGTCAACACACCTCTAGTGGTGAGCAAGCTATTGTATGTGCCAACACACCTCTAGTGGTGAGCAAGCTATTGTATGTAGTCAACACACCTCTAGTGGTGAGCAAGCTATTGTATGTGCCAACACACCTCTAGTGGTGAGCAAGCTATTGTATGTGCCAACACACCTCTAGTGGTGAGCAAGTTATTGTATGTGCCAACACACCTCTAGTGGTGAGCAAGCTATTGTATGTGCCAACATACCTCTAGTGGTGAGCAAGCTATTGTATGTGCCAACACACCTCTAGTGGTGAGCAAGCTATTGTATGTAGTCAACACACCTCTAGTGGTGAGCAAGCTATTGTATGTGCCAACACACCTCTAGTGGTGAGCAAGCTATTGTATGTGTCAACACACCTCTAGTGGTGAGCAAGCTATTGTATGTAGTCAACACACCTCTAGTGGTGAGCAAGCTATTGTATGTGCCAACACACCTCTAGTGGTGAGCAAGCTATTGTATGTGCCAACACACCTCTAGTGGTGAGCAAGCTATTGTATGTGCCAACACACCTCTAGTGGTGAGCAAGCTATTGTATGTAGTCAACACACCTCTAGTGGTGAGCAAGCTATTGTATGTGCCAACACACCTCTAGTGGTGAGCAAGCTATTGTATGTGCCAACACACCTCTAGTGGTGAGCAAGCTATTGTATGTGCCAACACACCTCTAGTGGTGAGCAAGCTATTGTATGTGCCAACACACCTCTAGTGGTGAGCAAGCTATTGTATGTAGTCAACACACCTCTAGTGGTGAGCAAGCTATTGTATGTAGTCAACACACCTCTAGTGGTGAGCAAGCTATTGTACGTGCCAACACACCTCTAGTGGTGAGCAAGCTATTGTACGTGCCAACACACCTCTAGTGGTGAGCAAGCTATTGTATGTAGTCAACACACCTCTAGTGGTGAGCAAGCTATTGTATGTGCCAACACACCTCTAGTGGTGAGCAAGCTATTGTATGTGCCAACACACCTCTAGTGGTGAGCAAGCTATTGTATGTAGTCAACACACCTCTAGTGGTGAGCAAGCTATTGTATGTGCCAACACACCTCTAGTGGTGAGCAAGCTATTGTATGTGCCAACACACCTCTAGTGGTGAGCAAGCTATTGTATGTGTCAACACACCTCTAGTGGTGAGCAAGCTATTGTATGTGCCAACACACCTCTAGTGGTGGGCAAGCTATTGTATGTGTCAACACACCTCTAGTGGTGAGCAAGCTATTGTATATGCCAACACACCTCTAGTGGTGAGCAAGCTATTGTATGTGCCAACACACCTCTAGTGGTGAGCAAACTATTGTATATGCCAACACACCTCTAGTGGTGAGCAAGCTATTGTATGTAGTCAACACACCTCTAGTGGTGAGCAAGCTATTGTATGTGCCAACACACCTCTAGTGGTGAGCAAGCTATTGTATGTGCCAACACACCTCTAGTGGTGAGCAAGCTATTGTATGTAGTCAACACACCTCTAGTGGTGAGCAAGCTATTGTATGTGCCAACACACCTCTAGTGGTGAGCAAGCTATTGTATGTGCCAACACACCTCTAGTGGTGAGCAAGCTATTGTATGTAGTCAACACACCTCTAGTGGTGAGCAAGCTATTGTATGTGCCAACACACCTCTAGTGGTGAGCAAGCTATTGTATGTGCCAACACACCTCTAGTGGTGAGCAAGCTATTGTATGTAGTCAACACACCTCTAGTGGTGAGCAAGCTATTGTATGTGCCAACACACCTCTAGTGGTGAGCAAGCTATTGTATGTGCCAACACACCTCTAGTGGTGAGCAAGCTATTGTATGTGCCAACACACCTCTAGTGGTGAGCAAGCTATTGTATGTGCCAACACACCTCTAGTGGTGAGCAAGCTATTGTATGTGCCAACACACCTCTAGTGGTGAGCAAGTTATTGTATGTGCCAACACACCTCTAGTGGTGAGCAAGCTATTGTATGTGCCAACACACCTCTAGTGGTGAGCAAGCTATTATCTGTAGTCAACACACCTCTAGTGGTGAGCAAGCTATTGTATGTGTCAACACACCTCTAGTGGTGAGCAAGCTATTGTATGTGTCAACACACCTCTAGTGGTGAGCAAGTTATTGTATGTGCCAACACACCTCTAGTGGTGAGCAAGCTATTGTATGTGCCAACACACCTCTAGTGGTGAGCAAGCTATTGTATGTGCCAACACACCTCTAGTGGTGAGCAAGCTATTGTATGTGCCAACACACCTCTAGTAGTGAGCAAGCTATTGTATGTGCCAACACACCTCTAGTGGTGAGCAAGCTATTGTATGTAGTCAACACACCTCTAGTGGTGAGCAAGCTATTGTATGTGCCAACACACCTCTAGTGGTGAGCAAGCTATTGTATGTGTCAACACACCTCTAGTGGTGAGCAAGCTATTGTATGTGCCAACACACCTCTAGTGGTGAGCAAGCTATTGTATGTGCCAACACACCTCTAGTGGTGAGCAAGCTATTGTATGTGCCAACACACCTCTAGTGGTGAGCAAGCTATTGTATGTGCCAACACACCTCTAGTGGTGAGCAAGCTATTGTATGTGTCAACACACCTCTAGTGGTGAGCAAGCTATTGTATGTAGTCAACACACCTCTAGTGGTGAGCAAGCTATTGTATGTGCCAACACACCTCTAGTGGTGAGCAAGCTATTGTATGTGCAAACACACCTCTAGTGGTGAGCAAGCTATTGTATGTGCCAACACACCTCTAGTGGTGAGCAAGCTATTGTATGTGCCAACACACCTCTAGTGGTGAGCAAGCTATTGTATGTAGTCAACACATCTCTAGTGGTGAGCAAGCTATTGTATGTGCCAACACACCTCTAGTGGTGAGCAAGCTATTGTATGTGTCAACACACCTCTAGTGGTGAGCAAGCTATTGTATGTGCCAACACACCTCTAGTGGTGAGCAAGCTATTGTATGTGCCAACACACCTCTAGTGGTGAGCAAGCTATTGTATGTGCCAACACACCTCTAGTGGTGAGCAAGCTATTGTATGTGCCAACACACCTCTAGTGGTGAGCAAGCTATTGTATGTGCCAACACACCTCTAGTGGTGAGCAAGCTATTGTATGTGTCAACACACTTCTAGTGGTGAGCAAGATATTGTATGTGCCAACACACCTCTAGTGGTGAGCAAGCTATTGTATGTGCCAACACACCTCTAGTGGTGAGCAAGCTATTGTATGTGCCAACACACCTCTAGTGGTGAGCAAGATATTGTATGTACCAACACACCTCTAGTGGTGAGCAAGCTATTGTATGTGCAAACACACCTCTAGTGGTGAGCAAGCTATTGTATGTGCCAACATACCTCTAGTGGTGAGCAAGCTATTGTATGTGCCAACACACCTCTAGTGGTGAGCAAGCTATTGTATGTGCCAACACACCTCTAGTGGTGAGTAAGCTATTGTATGTGCCAACACACCTCTAGTGGTGAGCAAGCTATTGTATGTGTCAACACACCTCTAGTGGTGAGCAAGCTATTGTATGTGCCAACACACCTCTAGTGGTGAGCAAGCTATTGTATGTAGTCAACACACCTCTAGTGGTGAGCAAGCTATTGTATGTGCCAACACACCTCTAGTGGTGAGCAAGCTATTGTATGTGCCAACACACCTCTAGTGGTGAGCAAGCTATTGTATGTGCCAACACACCTCTAGTGGTGAGCAAGCTATTGTATGTGCCACCAACACACCTCTAGTGGTGAGCAAGCTATTGTATGTGCCAACACACCTCTAGTGGTGATCAAGCTATTGTATGTAGTCAACACACCTCTAGTGGTGAGCAAGCTATTGTATGTGCCAACACACCTCTAGTGGTGAGCAAGCTATTGTATGTGCCAACACACCTCTAGTGGTGAGCAAGCTATTGTATGTGCCAACACACCTCTAGTGGTGAGCAAGCTATTGTACGTGCCAACACACCTCTAGTGGTGAGCAAGCTATTGTATGTACCAACACACCTCTAGTGGTGAGCAAGCTATTGTATGTAGTCAACACACCTCTAGTGGTGAGCAAGCTATTGTATGTGCCAACACACCTCTAGTGGTGAGCAAGCTATTGTATGTAGTCAACACACCTCTAGTGGTGAGCAAGCTATTGTATGTGCCAACACACCTCTAGTGGTGAGCAAGCTATTGTATGTGCCAACACACCTCTAGTGGTGAGCAAGCTATTGTATGTGCCAACACACCTCTAGTGGTGAGCAAGCTATTGTATGTGCCAACACACCTCTAGTGGTGAGCAAGCTATTGTATGTGCCAACACACCTCTAGTGGTGAGCAAGCTATTGTATGTGCCAACACACCTCTAGTGGTGAGCAAGCTATTGTATGTGCCAACACACCTCTAGTGGTGAGCAAGCTATTGTATGTGCCAACACACCTCTAGTGGTGAGCAAGCTATTGTATGTGCCAACACACCACTAGTGGTGAGCAAGCTATTGTATGTGCCAACACACCTCTAGTGGTGAGCAAGCTATTGTATGTGCCAACACACCTCTAGTGGTGAGCAAGCTATTGTATGTAGTCAACACACCTCTAGTGGTGAGCAAGCTATTGTATGTGTCAACACACCTCTAGTGGTGAGCAAGCTATTGTATGTGCCAACACACCTCTAGTGGTGAGCAAGCTATTGTATGTGCCAACACACCTCTAGTGGTGAGCAAGCTATTGTATGTGCCAACACACCTCTAGTGGTGAGCAAGCTATTGTATGTGCCAACACACCTCTAGTGGTGAGCAAGCTATTGTATGTAGTCAACACACCTCTAGTGGTGAGCAAGCTATTGTATGTGCCAACACACCTCTAGTGGTGAGCAAGCTATTGTATGTGTCAACACACCTCTAGTGGTGAGCAAGCTATTGTATGTAGTCAACACACCTCTAGTGGTGAGCAAGCTATTGTATGTGCCAACACACCTCTAGTGGTGAGCAAGCTATTGTATGTGCCAACACACCTCTAGTGGTGAGCAAGCTATTGTATGTGCCAACACACCTCTAGTGGTGAGCAAGCTATTGTATGTGCCAACACACCTCTAGTGGTGAGCAAGCTATTGTATGTGCCAACACACCTCTAGTGGTGAGCAAGCTATTGTATGTAGTCAACACACCTCTAGTGGTGAGGAAGCTATTGTATGTGCCAACACACCTCTAGTGGTGAGCAAGCTATTGTATGTGCCAACACACCTCTAGTGGTGAGCAAGCTATTGTATGTGCCAACACACCTCTAGTGGTGAGCAAGCTATTGTATGTGCCAACACACCTCTAGTGGTGAGCAAGCTATTGTATGTGCCAACACACCTCTAGTGGTGAGCAAGCTATTGTATGTGCCAACACACCTCTAGTGGTGAGCAAGCTATTGTATGTGCCAACACACCTCTAGTGGTGAGCAAGCTATTGTATGTGTCAACACACCTCTAGTGGTGAGCAAGCTATTGTATGTGTCAACACACCTCTAATGGTGAGCAAGCTATTGTATGTGCCAACACACCTCTAGTGGTGAGCAAGCTATTGTATGTGTCAACACACCTCTAGTGGTGAGCAAGCTATTGTATGTTCCAACACACCTCTAGTGGTGAGCAAGCTATTGTATGTGCCAACACACCTCTAGTGGTGAGCAAGCTATTGTATGTGCCAACACACCTCTAGTGGTGAGCAAGCTATTGTATGTGCCAACACACCTCTAGTGGTGAGCAAGCTATTGTATGTAGTCAACACACCTCTAGTGGTGAGCAAGCTATTGTATGTGCCAACACACCTCTAGTGGTGAGCAAACTATTGTATGTGCCAACACACCTCTAGTGGTGAGCAAGCTATTGTATTTGCTCTAGTGGTGAGCAAGCTATTGTATGTGTCAACACACCTCTAGTGGTGAGCAAGCTATTGTATGTGCCAACACACCTCTAGTGGTGAGCAAGCTATTCAGTATTGTATGTGCCAGCACACCTCTAGTGGTGAGCAAGCTATTGTATGTGCCAACACACCTCTAGTGGTGAGCAAGCTATTGTATGTGCCAACACACCTCTAGTGGTGAGCCAGCTATTGTATGTGCCAACACACCTCTAGTGGTGAGCAAGCTATTGTATGAGCCAACACACCTCTAGTGGTGAGCAAGCTATTGTATGAGCCAACACACCTCTAGTGGTGAGCAAGCTATTGTATGTGCCAACACACCTCTAGTGGTGAGCAAGCTATTGTATGTGCCAACACACCTCTAGTGGTGAGCAAGCTATTGTATGTAGTCAACACACCTCTAGTGGTGAGCAAGCTATTGTATGTGCCAACACACCTCTAGTGGTGAGCAAGCTATTGTATGTGCCAACACACCTCTAGTGGTGAGCAAGCTATTGTATGTGCCAACACACCTCTTGTGGTGAGCAAGCTATTGTATGTAGTCAACACACCTCTAGTGGTGAGCAAGCTATTGTATGTGCCAACACACCTCTAGTGGTGAGCAAGCTATTGTATGTGCCAACACACCTCTAGTGGTGAGCTGAGCAAGCTATTGTACGTGCCAACACACCTCTAGTGGTGAGCAAGCTATTGTATGTGCCAACACACCTCTAGTGGTGAGCAAGCTATTGTATGTGCCAACACACCTCTAGTGGTGAGCAAGCTATTGTATGTGTCAACACACCTCTAGTGGTGAGCAAGCTATTGTATGTGCCAACACACCTCTAGTGGTGAGCAAGCTATTGTATGTGCCAACACACCTCTAGTGGTGAGCAAGCTATTGTATGTGCCAACACACCTCTAGTGGTGAGCAAGCTATTGTATGTACCAACACACCTCTAGTGGTGAGCAAGCTATTGTATGTGCCACATACCTCTAGTGGTGAGCAAGCTATTGTATGTGCCAACACACCTCTAGTGGTGAGCAAGCTATTGTATGTGCCAACACACACCTCTAGTGGTGAGCAAGCTATTGTATGTTCCAACACACCTCTAGTGGTGAGCAAGCTATTGTATGTAGTCAACACACCTCTAGTGGTGAGCAAGCTATTGTATGTGCCAACACACCTCTAGTGGTGAGCAAGCTATTGTATGTGCCAACACACCTCTAGTCGTGAGCAAGCTATTGTATGTGCCAACACACCTCTAGTGGTGAGCAAGCTATTGTATGTGCCAACACACCTCTAGTGGTGAGCAAGCTATTGTATGTGCCAACACACCTCTAGTCGTGAGCAAGCTATTGTATGTGCCAACACACCTCTAGTGGTGAGCAAGCTATTGTATGTGTCAACACACCTCTAGTGGTGAGCAAGCTATTGTATGTGCCAACACACCTCTAGTGGTGAGCAAGCTATTGTATGTGTCAACACACCTCTAGTGGTGAGCAAGCTATTGTATGTGTCAACACACCTCTAGTGGTGAGCAAGCTATTGTATGTAGTCAACACACCTCTAGTGGTGAGCAAGCTATTGTATGTGCCAACACACCTCTAGTGGTGAGCAAGCTATTGTATGTGCCAACACACCTCTAGTGGTGAGCAAGCTATTGTATGTGCCAACACACCTCTAGTGGTGAGCAAGCTATTGTATGTGTCAACACACCTCTAGTGGTGAGCAAGCTATTGTATGTGCCAACACACCTCTAGTGGTGAGCAAGCTATTGTATGTGCCAACACACCTCTAGTGGTGAGCAAGCTATTGTATGTGCCAACACACCTCTAGTGGTGAGCAAGCTATTGTATGTAGTCAACACACCTCTAGTGGTGAGCAAGCTATTGTATGTGCCAACACACCTCTAGTGGTGAGCAAACTATTGTATGTGCCAACACACCTCTAGTGGTGAGCAAGCTATTGTATTTGCTCTAGTGGTGAGCAAGCTATTGTATGTGTCAACACACCTCTAGTGGTGAGCAAGCTATTGTATGTGCCAACACACCTCTAGTGGTGAGCAAGCTATTGTATGTGCCAGCACACCTCTAGTGGCGAGCAAGCTATTGTATGTAGTCAACACACCTCTAGTGGTGAGCAAGCTATTGTATGTGCCAACACACCTCTAGTGGTGAGCAAGCTATTGTATGTGCCAACACACCTCTAGTGGTGAGCAAGCTATTGTATGAGCCAACACACCTCTAGTGGTGAGCAAGCTATTGTATGAGCCAACACACCTCTAGTGGTGAGCAAGCTATTGTATGTAGTCAACACACCTCTAGTGGTGAGCAAGCTATTGTATTTGCCTCTAGTGGTGAGCAAGCTATTGTATGTGCCAACACACCTCTAGTGGTGAGCAAGCTATTGTATGTGCCAACACACCTCTAGTGGTGAGCAAGCTATTGTATGTAGTCAACACACCTCTAGTGGTGAGCAAGCTATTGTATGTGCCAACACACCTCTAGTGGTGAGCAAGCTATTGTATGTGCCAACACACCTCTAGTGGTGAGCAAGCTATTGTATGTGCCAACACACCTCTAGTGGTGAGCAAGCTATTGTATGTGCCAACACACCTCTAGTGGTGAGCAAGCTATTGTATGTGCCAACACACCTCTAGTGGTGAGCAAGCTATTGTATGTGCCAACACACCTCTAGTGGTGAGCAAGCTATTGTATGTGCCAACACACCTCTAGTGGTGAGCAAGCTATTGTATGTGCCAACACACCTCTAGTGGTGAGCAAGCTATTGTATGTGCCAACACACCTCTAGTGGTGAGCAAGCTATTGTATGTAGTCAACACACCTCTAGTGGTGAGCAAGCTATTGTATGTGCCAACACACCTCTAGTGGTGAGCAAGCTATTGTATGTGCCAACACACCTCTAGTGGTGAGCAAGCTATTGTATGTGCCAACACACCTCTAGTGGTGAGCAAGCTATTGTATGTGCCAACACACCTCTAGTGGTGAGCAAGCTATTGTATGTGCCAACACACCTCTAGTGGTGAGCAAGCTATTGTATGTGCCAACACACCTCTAGTGGTGAGCAAGCTATTGTATGTAGCCAACACAACCTCTAGTGGTGAGCAAGCTATTGTATGTGCCAACACACCTCTAGTGGTGAGCAAGCTATTGTATGTGCCAACACACCTCTAGTGGTGAGCAAGCTATTGTATGTGCCAACACACCTCTAGTGGTGAGCAAGCTATTGTATGTGCCAACACACCTCTAGTGGTGAGCAAGCTATTGTATGTGCCAACACACCTCTAGTGGTGAGCAAGCTATTGTATGTGCCAACACACCTCTAGTGGTGAGCAAGCTATTGTATGTGCCAACACACCTCTAGTGGTGAGCAAGCTATTGTATGTGCCAACACACCTCTAGTGGTGAGCAAGCTATTGTATGTGCCAACACACCTCTAGTGGTGAGCAAGCTATTGTATGTGCCAACACACCTCTAGTGGTGAGCAAGCTATTGTATGTGCCAACACACCTCTAGTGGTGAGCAAGCTATTGTATGTGCCAACACACCTCTA